>JAHLJT010004567.1:218732460-219252460 GCA_031308135.1 Acheta domesticus
GCAGTAGCGTTTAACTAGTTTTAGGTGCCCATTGTTTCATTTTGCCAGTCTTTCTAAGTTTTGTTCCAATTATCCCTCTATGTTATCTTCTTAATTACTTATTTAGTGCTTAGTTTGCTCTTAGTTGAGTAGGTGTTGCTAATGGCCCACCACCATTTCTTATTTTTGAAAAATGATAAAGATTATTTTCATTCATTTTCTTATCATTAATGTGGTTGTATTACTTCTTAAAGATTTTGTGTCCTAATTTTATTGGTCATCTAGTTTTTTAGAGATAGCTTTAGTGTTGTTCCTCTTCATTAATTTTATCCTTTTGCTTAATTAACTAGTATTGTTTATCATGTTAGAGTTGTCATTGAAACCCCTAATTTTCGTTCTGGACATGCCAGTTTTTGTGTTTTCACAGCTTCATCTGTCGGCACATGCTCCCCAAATTTATTTATCATCTATTTTTGTAAATGTCCTTTTTTGTTCTTAGATTAAAAAAAAACATGTCCCATGCGTTTTTTAATCTCATTGTACGGGGGGTAATGCGATGTGTCGGGGACCATCGCAGTCCTCCACCCTTGCGTCACGCCAAATTACCGGACGGCAGGAAAGAACTACGCGCCCCCGAATTAGATACGCCCAGCCGCTCAAGCCCCCCATAAACTTTCAACTATCAATTATACCCTTTTTCTGACAATACCGCGATGCGTCGGGTGACCATCGCACCCTCTCACCCCCGCGTCACGCCAAATTACCGGAAGTTGGAAAGGGCCACGCGTCCACCGCGACCCGATTTAGTTCCGCCCAACGGCCCAAGTTCTCCAGAAGCCCCTAACAATAAATCTTACCCTTTGTCCAACAATACTGGATGATCGACAGCCGGAACAACCATTTTAGCGACTTGGCGATCGCACCCGGCTCAATAATCCTCTAAAAGCCTATAAAATCATCACATGCCAAAGCAGAAGGGACACGTGCGCGCTCCTCCGGCCTAACAATGCCGGCCAATGAACAACCAGAAGGCACCGTTGATGAAATAGAAGGTTCGAGAAGTTCAAATCCGACCAATAAAATCACTAGGCAGGAAGCACGTGAGCACTTTGAGATTTTTTCGAAAAAACGAAAGGGACAGACGGGCGAGCGAGGCCAGAGAGAGAGGACGGGCGACAGACGCTAGAGAGGACGGTCGTGCAGGAGAAGTCGTATGGAGATAGAAACCAACAAGTAAAGTTTTGAGTAGATTAACAGTGGTAGTTAAGAAAGCCACCGAATATTAGTCAGTTAATGAAACCTGCGGTAGAAAGGGAACAGCAGCAGTGGGTAAGGCACACACTGAGCCGACCACTGCGAAACTTGCCCGGTCTTCACGGAATTAATTCCGAATAGCCAAAGTTTGGCTTCGAGCGTCATACGCGGTCCAGGTGTCGTGTGACGGCCTGAGACGCGCGCGAGCATCACGTCGCCACCGCCCGGTCATCCACCGCCGACGTCCCGTGCGCCGGAGTCATCACCCCGGAGGCAATCGGAGGCCAACCTTGCAACGTTCCGGCGTCGCCTCCTGAGGGTCCGACTACACTTCTCCGTCGCTCGGCGAGCAATCCAGTCGCGGTGACATTACCATCTAACATCACAGATTGTAAGTTGTCATCACCATCATTCATTAATCGGCTACTAAAGTGACAATAACCCAGCATCAACCTGAACAGTTTCTCTTCGTTTAATTTTTTGAATAAATTAGTCCCCGCCATTTGGTCGGGTGAACCAATTAATACCATAGCAAAGTGTTATTATTCTAAATCTTAAGAAACCACCAAATGCAACCCTTCGACCCAGGGCGCTCACCCCTGAGACGCTCAACGCCGGCGACATTAAGCAGGTAAGTGGGCATGCGCTTGGCGCCCTTATTAAATAAATTCAGCGCGTGTCCCCTCCTGCGACTTGGGACGACTGTCACACCATAAGTGTGTCGGCGCCTCCATTTTGTGAGCAGTTCCATCACATTATATATTTTATTATATAGGAGCGAATATTTCGTCAACAAAACTCGAAAAAAACCTCTCTTTTCTGTATTCAAAATTCGACTAAAATATGGTTTAGGATAGAGACCACAGAATTATGAAAACGTGCACAAAAATCACTTCCCCATAGCTCGTCATACGCAGTTTTAACTGTTTTTGACGTAAATAAATAAATAAATAAACAGTCTCCACTAGAGCGCCGGTCCTTTGTGGGCTTGGCGCAGAGCGCGGTCGTACGGCGGTGCCTCCTGCGGGTGGGATGCTGCGCAAGTTGCAGCGCCCCGCGCGACCTCTGGCCTCGACCACGCGACGGCATCCCCGGCGAAAGCAACCGCACAATAGCAGCGACACAAGGTTGAGATTAAGGCGTGGCTCTTAGGGGTTGCGAGACTGGAGCAGTCTCATTCAGCTGCAAGGCGCGATGAAGCCAAAACATGTGGTGTTTGAATTTGAAGAAGTTTCATGTGCCTGTACAGGAGTGGCGTCAAGGTCTTCTACTGGTGGCAGTGGCACGCGTTGTGGCATCATGCCATGCCACGAGCTTCTCTGCGCAACTAGCGTCGGGAAAGGGGACTACTAGTAACCCCGCCGTTTTACAATAGGAATGGCGTTGTCTGGTGGCGAGTGATGAACTGCGTGGAGGGGCGAATTCGTCGTGGTACTTGTGTCACGGACTCCCGCTCATGGCATCGACCTTGACAACACTAGTTTAGATTAAGGCGTGGCTCTTAGGGGTTGCAGGATGCAGCAGTCTCATTCAGCTGCGCGGCGCGATGAGCCAAACCTTGTGGTGTTTGAATTTCAAGAAGTTTCACGGGCCTCTGCAGTGGCTATGGTCCCTGAGCCTGTTGGTGTTTAGCTTGAGCTGGTCTGTGTTTGGTGTATTGTGTACACAGAATCACAGCGTACTGTGTGCTTTTTTAGTGGCCTGACCTCCGGGCCCAACCGATGTTTAATTTCTGTCTCATTGGTTCTACTGGTTTCAGTAAAGATCATCGCAACATACTACATACAAACTATGAACGCCGTAAAATCATCTTTAGTAATATGACACTCTTTTTGCGTTGTATGATAAAATTATTTGGTCGTTGAACTATTTTTCGTTGACTCTCATTTGCGATAATCTGAATGGTGTTTCCCCATTATAGTATGACATATTCACTCTGAGCCATTATGTATATCGGCTTAGGTGGCTCAGGGCATCAGTTGATGTGTCGCAGTTTCTCTGAGCGAAAGATCGTAGGGTTCAAGTCCTGACAGTGGTAGAATTGTCCCACACTAGCTTGTCAGGTACGTCGAATTCAGTCGCCGCCTAGAGGAGAATTCTAGCGACCGGCTGCTCGATCGATAGTTTTCCATGGTTTCTCGAATCAACGCCGTGCGAATGCCGGAGCAGTACCCTAACTAACGGGTCACGGATCTCTCTTGATCTTTCATTCCTCTTTGTTGTTGTATCCTCGCCCCTCACTTACACACACTCTTGCATGCACTACCCTACCACTCATGTCGGGAGACTAGTCGAGAGCTTAGAGCGTGTCGGTAGTCGGCCGCTAGAATTATCCTTGAGACAGGAGCTGCATTCGACGTTGCTATATACGTAGTTGCCAAAAATCCACCACCATCAAGACACGAACCCTAGCACCTTCCGCTCAAAGCCACTACGGTATCAACAGTGAGCCATCTCTTCCGATTCTGTATTTGGAGATTCCTCCTAACTAACCGCTCCCGCAGCATTTACGCTGAGGAGAGAGCACCATAGGACGCTGCCTGCTCGATCCAAACCACAGTGCAACGGCGGCTGCGGGAAGAGCAGCGGTGGCAGGGGTTGTGGCAGCGGCGGCGGCGGCGGCGGCGGCGGCGGCGGCTGGGTGGCCACGGTGCATTGATCGCGCACGCGCCCGCGCGGGCCCCGCCGCCGCCGCCGCCGCCGCCGCCGCCGCCGCCGCCGCCTGCCCGGACGCGAGGCGTTCGCGGACCACCCCTCCCCTCAGCGCGCCCGACCGCGCGGATTTGCCTTTTCAGAATAACGCACACCCACTACCACGGCCGCTGATTGACACCTTGTGGAAGCTGGTCTATCCTGTCATCCTCTGCGCTCTCCAGGCTTCTGGGAGACGTATGTGCACCAGGGAGATACTTCCCTTATTTTATTATTATTTTTCGAAGGTTCCCGTATTTTATTCTTCTTTATTTGGAGGTTACTTCCTTATTTTAATCTTCTTTGTTTGGAGGTTACTTCCCTTATTTTATTCTTCTTTATTCGCAGATTACTTCCCTTATTTTGTTCTTCCTTATTTCTTCTTTATTTGGTTACACGTAGTGTAGTGGTCTGATCGTTCACCCTTCCCTCTGTGTGCCAAAGTTCAAATGCTGGTCATTCCACGTAGAGCTTTTGGTGGACGAAACGAACTCACGGGTTTCTCGCGCTTTGTATTCCACGTCATGAGCATCGTGCATTATCGTTTTGCCTTTCACCCCTCTCATTACGCTTACATTCATCTCCCGGTTTAAAAATTGCGGAACAGTCGCGGCACAGTCAAGTGCAATCAAACCATATAATAAACATATCGTAGATGTAGAGAAATTGCCGGAGAACGTGCAGTGACTGTAGATTTGTAGGCTGAATCCCAACGCGGGCGTCGAGTCGTCGGGTGCCCCTTTACGGCGTTCAGGTTGAGGTAGAATGATGCTTAGGGGCGGATTTTGATGGCCTAAACATCGCCTAAAATTATCAATAAAATGCTCTTAAAATGTTTTATATGCTCTAAAAGCAAGAAAAATAAAACCACTCCAGATGAACAATTCAAGCTGTTGGATAGGTTACTGATGTAATCGAGGCTTCTTGGCGTTCAAGTTATCTTGGCTTTCGAACTTTTGGTTAGGACTGTTCTTTACCAGAAAATCTCTGTCTTCAGTTATCCCGAAATCGGCTGAACCGGCAATGGTGTGACAGGCATAACAGGAACCTTACATAGCATACCCACAACGGCTGACAGTACAATTTCTGAGCGAAGAAATCGAATAAGCTACTGAGGAAATCTGTGGAGAACATTTGTTGCGACTCGTAAATATTATTGAAGAAAGTACCATTACAAATATATTAAAATCAATGAAATCAGGGGAAAATGCCTTAATCTTCCAGCGGGCGCGCGTAAAATATTCACACCAGTAGGCGCGTGTCGTAAATTTATGACATTCAATGACTCTTGAAAAAATTAAAGAAATTGTAGAACAATGGAATTTTATGTTGCACTATAACTCTAAGAATGATATTTATTACCATAAAACATATCCGTTGATAAACGTTCGTAATTAGTATCAAAAAGATCTTGTTCCAATCCAGTATCATTCTGATGCTCGTCTATATTTTCAACATTCGTTTACTGTCACTGTCACTATCCAATTCATGATCTTCCACCGATCAGACAGCTCTTGAAGAATATTCTGATTTTCCTTCTCATGAATTCTTTATCTGGACATTTTACAGAAAATTTCGATTAGGCCAAATTATTATACAATATTCTAGCATAACTGCCGGCGCGCAGCGTAAAGCTTACGTCACTATGCACTTATCCCGAATAGAGCGTTACAAAAACTGAATATAGCATACAAACTAATCAGTGACTGCGGGAATGCATCACTAAAGATACCTGCAAGGAATACCAAGAACGCAGAAGTCTTTGACAACAATGAGTTGACAGCAAAACAAAAAAATCTGCTATTGTCGTAAAATTTACGACAGCGCGCCCGCTGGAAGGTTAAAATGACGGGAAAGGGAAAAAAAATGACTTTTTAGGCGAAATCGACGAAAAATGCAAAAAAAATTATCCATAAAATGGGTCATGTCCTTTTGTCATAACATAAAATTATTTTTTTTACTAAACGGTATTGTTGTAAAGTGAAAAACAAAAATAATGACATTCATTGGAACCCGCCCCCTAATGATGATTGTATGTGATTACCTGGAAAGGAGTGAGAGTGAGGATGCACTAGGTGAGAAGTCAGATGCAAAAAACGGGAGAATCCTGAGGAAACATGCGGCGGAACCCGACACATGTCTATTGTTCTCTTCATTCTCCTTGTTTCTTTTTTTGCTTTCTCGGGTCTGTCGTAGATTTACGTTACTTCTGTGTTAACTGAGAGTTGTATCTCATTTATTAGTTGCACTTTAACTCTTTTCCTTTTCTCTCATGTGTGGCATTCCTCCTACGCTCGTCCTAACCGCCTTTCCTGTGTTTCTGCATTGACCTTCATGCTGCTTCGTTGGTCAGGTAGTTACCGGTGGGATTTTTAATTTATCATATAATCACCTGCTGTCATTTCACATTGAGTCTAATGTCCCTTCTGTCAAAAAACAAAACATCAGCTGAGAGTAAGTAAGAATACAGTCATCTACATTGCTTTTTGTACACAACTTTTAATGTTATATTGTGTTTCTTGCTGTTTTGTCACGACAGTCACGTCGTTCTGTTGACAAAACTGCATAAGAACGGGGAATCTATGAGAAGAGAAATTTGTAAAGTCCATCTCTTAAGAGAAGAAAGCATAAAAATATCTCTATCAAACACGCCTGAAACAAATAAACGGACATATTTCTTTACAAGATGACATTAACGCAGAGTGGAGCAACATTGAAAATATTATAAACACTGCAGCATTTGAAGCTATGGTAAAAGGAATACAGGAAAAGAAAAGGTCTGAAAATTTGGACCGATGAGATTGCTGAAGAAATACGAGAAAAGGAAAGTGCTTATCAAGAATTACTTCAGAAATCAACACAAGAGAGAAAAGAAAACTACATACGAAAAACGACCCACGCAAAGCAATTAGTGAAAAAAGCTCTCCAAGAATCGTGGAACCTTTACATCATGGCATGTCCATGGTAGGCAGAATCTGGCTTACAAGATCCTGTAACATTTAAAATCAGAGAAAAAGGACAGAGCAGAACTACATGTAATAAAGAAAGATGATTGGGTAAATATATTAAAGATCTGCAATATGACCCAACTATAATCGGTGAAGATAAGTCACAATACAACAACCCTCAGATAGACCCTTTGAACAAACATGAAATGGAATATGCACTGTTATGTATGAAAAATAGAAAAGCTGCTGAGGTAGAAGTTATCAATGTAGAATTGATAAAATATGGAGGTGAAGAACTGAAGAACAGACTTCTTGAATTATTTGATAGTTGTTGGAGAAAATGCCAAATACCTGACGCATGTAAAAAGCAAAAGTCATCTCCCTTTTTAAGAAAGGAAATAGAAGCCAGCCACAGAATTATAGAGGAATAAGCCTGTTGAACAACGCTTATAAAGTGTATACAAAAATAATAAATAAACGGTTCGCGGTAATCTCAGATATATTGCTATTGGAAGAACAAAGTTGTTTTAGGCAAGGAAGATCATGCACAGATAATGTGTTTACCATAAACCAAATAATAGAAAGAGGACGAGAGTTCAATTTAGAGACCCCACATAGCTTATATAGTTATGAGAAAGCGTTTGATAGAGTTAATCGTGAACTTCTCTGGCAGATACTTCAAGAATCCTCTCCACTTGATAGAAAGTTATTGAATCCCTCTATCACAAAACAAACATTAATTTACCAGTTGGGAACAAAATGTTTGAAGAGATAGAAATAAACAGAGGTATAAGACAATGGTGCAGCTTGTCCCCCCAATTCGTTTAATATATTGGCAACATTCTAAGAGAATGGAAAATTTTAAATGAACCAAATATTTGGATAAACCCAAATGCACTTCTACAATTGCTTCTATATGCTGATTTCCATATAATTATAGAAGATAACGAAATAAGTCTGCAAAAATCCTTGTACCAGCTAAATAGAATATGTCTCTCAATCACAATGTCTCTCAATATCTGTCTCTAAAACTAAAGTAGTGAATTCAGAGGCTAATATCCTATCAGAACTAAAATAATAATAATAATAATAATAATAATAGGTAAAGTTATAGAGCAAGTTAAACATTTTAATTATTTGGGCTGTGATATCACATACGACTACAGTGATGATATGAAACAAAACTACGTTTCCAACATACTTGCGGAACTATAAACAAATACATTCGCAATAAGACTAGAAAGAGACACTATTAAAATTTAATAAAGTCATGGAGTGATCATGGACAAAAGAAAACAAGATAAAATTAAGATATACACCTCTGAAATGAAATTCCTCCGGAGAGCAAAACGCTGCACCTTAATGGATAAAATAAAAAATGAAGATATAAGACAGGAACTTAACATATTTTCTATTAATGAAAAATAAATGAATACAGATCATGAGGAGTACAACACTTAGGACGAATGTCTCGCGAAAGTATCCCCCGACATGCCTTTCTGAACAGGACCAAGAGAAAGAAGGGACATTGGCCATCCACGACAGAGTTGGTGTTATGAAGCCGGAACAGGGAATCTCCCTAAACCGTGAAGTGAAGAAGAGGAAGAAGAAGAAGACTGTGGTTTCTTGTGCAATGGGACACGTATTGTGTTTTTTATGCGTTTAGTTCTTAAATACCAACCTACTCTTGTTGCCCTGTCTTCTTTACCAACGGTAAAGAAGATGAGTGACACAGATACACAGTGTGTATCTGTGTGTATCTTGAACTCAGATGCACAGTGTGTATTTGTGTTCTCTCTCGTGCTTTAGTGCCATATTTTGTAACTAAGCTTTAAAATTATTTACATTTTCGAATTCTACGATTTACTTCTATAATTATACATCTTTTGTCACAAGTTGTTTGGTGTTGTTTCTGTATCAAAACTCACTGTTACATTTGTATTTACTTTCTCAATGAGAATACCTTGTCCTCGTCTTCCCTTTCCGGTGTTCTCGCCCAGTTATATTATAATTTGTAAGGGAATCCCGAGCCCAAGTGAGTGGAAAGTAGATACTTCTTATTGTAGAGAAGCAAATACACAAGGAAAACGCTATTTATTGACTTGCTCGGTGATTCATTTGGTTTATTTGGCTGGTATATTGAACATTTTTGCATTAATACATTCTAAAATTTCTAATTCTTAAAAGGTTCAATCGAACTTATTAGTTAGTGTTTCAAGAAGTTTAAGTCATTTTGATGTCGTTCACGCATCTTTTCTGAGAAAGTTATATTTGGCAAGACGTTCTTCAGCCGACAATTGCCCATCCGCAATTAGTTGTTTATACGGGTGCTCTTAACGATTGTGAATAATTCTACCTTCAATATTTGTTCCTCAACTCTCCATGTGACGAAACGCTGAGATCTTGAAGAAACCCTCAGTCCAAGAGGACTCTTCCGTACGCGGCCAAGTGCCCCGTCTCGCTGGGTGGAAAGAGGGCCCTTCTAGTCAGTATCTTCCCGTCCGCCGCGCCGCGCCGCGCCGTCTGCTTGTCTCAGACCGCGCACCTTGTCCGCGGTCGCTCTTCTGCTCCGGCCCTCTCCTGCACCGGAGCGGGGCGGTTCTCGACGACCGCCTGGATAAAGGGGATGTGCCTGCGAGGAAGCCTGTCTCGCGCCGACCCGCCCGACAGGCAGCTGGCCGAACCCACCCAACCACCCTGTCCGTTCACCGTCCCCGATCCCCACAGAGCCAGGTTCTGCCTTGCTTCGTCGTCTCGGCGCCGCCGCCCTAGTGCTGATATGTCTGCTCTATACTGCCCCTAGAACCCGTGGTCCGTCCTGTTTACACCGCTCCGAACTGTATCGCTCCGTACTCGCCCGCTCCTCGTTTTCCCGCTCTCCACTATTCCGCTCCTTATTATCCTGCTTTGCACAATTCCGCTTCTTTTATCACTCAAACTTCTTTTCGTTACAGACTTCTATACTCCATAATTTTCCGCTCTCCACGATTTTGCTCCGCATTTTTCCGTTGCACGCTTTTCTACTCTTCGTTTACTACTCTACGCTTTTCCTCTCTACGCTTTTCTGCTCTACGCTATTGCACTCTACACTTTTCCGCTCTACGCTTTTCTACTCTACGCTCTTCCTCTCTAAGCTTTTCCACCGTACGCATTTCTGCTCTGCGCTTTTCCGCTCTACGATCTTACTCCGTACGCTTTTACACTTTAAGCTCATCCACTCTACTCCCCTCCACTTTACGCCCCTCCACTCTACGCCCCTCCACTCTACGCCCCTCCACTCTACGCCCCTCCACTCTACGCCCCTCCACTCTACGCCCCTCCACTCTACGCCCCTCCACTCTACGCCCCTCCACTCTACGCCCCTCCACTCTACGCCCCTCCATTCTACGCCCCTCCATTCTACGCTCTTCCACTCTATGATCTTCCACTCTATGCTCTTCCACTCTACGCTCTTCCACTCTACGCTCTTCCACTCTACGCTCTTCCACTCTACGCTCTTCCGCTCTACGCTCTTCCGTTCTACGCTCTTCCGTTCTACGCTCTTCAACTCTACGCTCTTCCACTCTACGCTCTTCTCCTCTACGCTCTAACATTCTACACTTTTCTACTTCGCTCTTTTCCGCTCCACGCTTTTCAGCTCCTCATTATTCCGCTCCGCACTCTCGTGCTTCACAGTTTCTCTTCTTCTTTCATTTCTACTTTTACTCACTTCACATTTTTACACTCCTTCCTTTCCACTCAGCGCTTTTCCGCCCCGCGCTTAGATTAGTACCGTCGCGTTCCACCGCCGCTCCCTCCACTTGTTCAATTTCCATTGCACGCAAATCTGAATTTTTCGTATCCACTCACCTTCGTTCATTACCAATCTTCTCCCATTCTCAGCTGCTTCGTTTTCTTTTAACACTACAATCATAATCATACGCACCACAATTGTAACAGATGCTGGTGCTGTGTTGTTCCCTTCACTTGTTTCTCATTGATCTGGTTGCTACGAACATAAATGCAATTTTTAATAAGAATCCCTGATTCGGCTCGGTGCAGAGGGACTTTCCTGGAGCCCGTTATTAGTATACTGTCTTCCTCCGCTTCATTTCGCCACGCCCTTGACCCTGTCTCCTCGACCACCTTTCTCCCTACATTTCATTTCACGCTCGTCCCTCCCCTCCCCGCAGCATCTCCCCGCCTCTTTCGCCCTCCCCGCTGCACCGTCCCGCTGCGCCTCCGCTCGGGTGAAGTCGAGCGCCTTTTCCACGTTCCCCGGCGCCGCGCCGGCCTGGGACCGGGAGGGGCGGAGGCGGTGCGTGCGCTCCCTGGGGCGGGCGCCCGGATTGCGCCGCGCCCGCCTCGCCGCCTCTTGACGGACGCTGGCTGCGCGCGGGCCCCGGGCGCCCCACGAGGAAGCTCGAAGCGAACCGCGGCCACGGACGAAGAGCGGCGTTTTGGGACTGCAGTACGGACAATTCAAGACGTTATGTTTCTTTGTACAGTTCTTTTTAGACAGTCTTATATATTTTGATGATCAAAAGGTTAATAAAAGGTCATCTGTTCTAAATTCAAAACAATTTAAAATAGATGGCCTTTTATTAACCTTCCGATCATCAAAATATGTAAGACTTTCTTAAAAAATTGGACAAAGAAATATAATTAAAATCCAAAGACAGTCAGAAGATATTAAAATTGAAGACAGTCTGAACGGTTTTAGGTGGCTCAGGGAATCAAATGATGACTTCCAGTGCTTCTGACCAGAGGGTCCTATGGCGCGAGTCATGACGAAGGTAGCAGGATTTTCGGTTAGCTACGTAGGTAGGTGGAATTCAGCCGCTATCTGGAAGAAAATTATGGCTTCCGGTTGCTTTGATCGGTAGTTTTTCATGGTTTCTCCGATTGACACGAGACGAATGTCGGTTCAGTACCCTAGAAAACGGGCCAGAAACACATTTTCTTACGTTTCTTAATGTTTTGTTTGATTTTTTGAAACCAGTCAAGAAATCTGAATAGAGATATGCTAATTGGACACAATACTCAAGTTAAAATTTAATTTAGAAAAATCATTGGTTCTTAGAAAAACTACTTTCTTTCATTTGTACTCATCATGGGTAAAACCGTTGACAAATAATGAAAAGAATAAATTATTCTAATTCCAAAGCCTCTCACTTCCAACTAGGATGCAATCTGGAAGTAATGGGACTGTGATGTTTTGATTTTGACAAACTCTGAAAGGTGCTGAATTGAAATGGATATTTTATCTCTCTGAGGTAGCGATAAATATATATAGAACATTTCGGGAAATACGTGCAGCTGTTTTGCTGTCCTGATTGAATTTCTACAGATTTCTGGAGGCGTATGTTTAGTATTAAATTAAAGTAGCATCATGTGTACCAATCCAGTTATTGTACAAAGAAACATTATTCATTAATGTAACATTGTCCCAAAATGCTTTAGGAGTATGTTATGCGACAGTCGTGAAAAGCAGGCGAACTTTCAACGATGATATAATATCTGGGTTATTTAGGCAGTTTTCTTTGACAGAAAAAATGGCTCATGTCAGGCTCGTGACTGGTTTTAACTTCATAAAGTGAACATTTATTATGGCATAATATGGTATTTATATGAAGTCATTTGCTGTTCAAGTATTAAAATTTCTTTTTTTTTTTTTTCAATAGCATCCATTAAAATCTTTCTTTTTATACTCTATCAGAATGAATTATGTATTGCATAGTGATAAATTGCATAGTGTGCATAGGGAAAACAAACACTTAAAAACAATATTCATATTAAATGTTACACATTCTAATAGTAATCGTATATGAAATCACAATTATAATCCAACTGGTGCAATTTCTCATCCTTTTTTTAAATCGTTAGATGGTATTTCACATTTGAAGTAAGTTATGCAAATTCTCAGAGATTTGAAATTTGTTAAAGGACACTTTCTTTGGAGAATTCTTGACTTAATTTGAGCCATTTTTGCTGCAATTCACTGAATTTAGAAAGATTTGTACAAATGGACCCAGGTAACCCGACTTGCTTGTCAATATTTAATTTAAGTTAAATAAGGTACAAATGTATTATACATATTTTATTACTGTACTAATTAAATGACAAAAATGTATTTCAAAAAAATTCATTTGTAATGCTAGACGTTGGATGGATGCATAGAGGAGATTTTTGCCGCAAAATGTCATTATTTGCTAGCGCCTGTGGAATAGCCTCGGCATGCGAGATAATCTTGCCTGGAAGATATCCATTTCTAGAGGATTCAGTGGAGCGTGGATTCAGTAGCTTAGTGGATTAGAACATTTAATTACGAGTTCCCTCCGCAAGACGTAATCAGGCTGCAGGGAGCGCCTTGAGGTTGCGTAGAAGCTGCAGGAATGTGCCCCCACGTGCACCTAATTACCACGTCCCAATTAAACAAAGGCGGTTTTGCGTTGTTTGCATCCCCGCGGAGCACTACGGAAGTTCGCAGCTCTTGTCGCAGCCTTGGTGCCACAGCGTAGAGCGTAGACAGCAAAAACGTTTCATTTTTTAAGACGGCACCAAGTAGTAAGTACTATCTTGGAATCGTTGCAAACTTTGGATTTCTTAACACAGTGTGCCTTAGATGTATAGTTGGAATTCCCCAGTGAAGCATCGTTGACCGGGTGCTCTTCGGTTCAAATCCCGACGGTTGCTAGTTTTTCGACACTAGCTTATTATATTAGGTGGCTAGAAGTCGACTATTGCATTATGGTTTTCGGCAATTTTTCATCTGTCAGAAAAATAAAACCTTCTGTGTATTATAATTTAAAGTAATCACTTCAGTGTTAACTGTGTCGGCCCCGTGGCCGAGATCGCCAAAGAAGTAGTGCCGTGGAGTCGAGGG
Organism: Acheta domesticus; assembly: GCA_031308135.1. NCBI lineage: Eukaryota > Metazoa > Arthropoda > Insecta > Orthoptera > Gryllidae > Acheta > Acheta domesticus. The sequence goes on from JAHLJT010004567.1 coordinate 218,746,198, forward strand.
TTCGAGTCCCGCCTCGGGCATAGTTGTATTTGTTCGTCCTTTCACCCTCTATCATCACCGTATCGTTTCATTCTCACACCATAACGTTACATCCAAATGTTGTCGCAAATGACCTAGTAGTTGATACGACCTTAAATAACAACAAAAAAATTTAACTGTTTTGCGCCCACTTTGTTGAGTGTAGGCGCCCCTGTTCCGATGTCGCTTTTGAAGTCGCTATTTCCCTGTTTGTCTTCCGCGCCGAAGTGCAAGCCGTCGAGCCAAGGTCAAAAGTTGAATAGTGTGCATTGGTTACTTGTTTATACCTTTTTCTTTGAAATCGGTCATTTTATTATCCTCCAGGAATGTATTTTCCATAGCAATTAGTTTTAATGCGTAATTCCATTCCAGCTCTAAAAATCGATACCTTATCCTTTGCTGTGTAATTCAATAAGCTATAACCTCAAAATTTGAATTTGCCTTAAAAAATTGATGGGATTTGACGGGATTGGATCAGCAGACATATCCCACAATGCGCCCACCCTCTGGCCACCGGCTGATGGTCACCCACCCACCCACCGGTGACCCGATGATCACCTCACGCTCACCCGCCGATCGTAGGGCTGGGGGTCACTCTTTGATCTTCGGGGAGTCCCTAGATACAGAGAGTAGCGCATTCCATTGTTCCGCCGATGCTGTCAGTTTATATCTAGTTGCGAGAAAGAATTCAAACTGTGTGGTATTCTGTGTGTTGAGAACGATGAATCTATCGCAAACCAATATTAAAATTCTTGAAAATTTGCATACCGTCATCATTATTATAATATTCCTTTAGCTCCTGATTGCTATCTACCGTGGCTATCGGGAGAGGGGATATTAAATGGCGGCTGTATCTAGGGACTAGATCTTCGTGTACAGGCCTGCGCTCTGGCGAAGCGGAAACGAATTAATCGTGGCACCTTGCCATTATTTTCTCCGTGTCTCCGTACGCTGCGTAATATTTCATCATTTTCGCGTCTAGGCGTCGTTGCTTTGTTGGACGGGAGCGCGAGCGACAGCTGCCGCGTGCTTAAAGCTGAGGCGTCTAAAGACACAGTTCCTGCAGCCAACGCGCGCCGCAGTATCTAAAGCGCCTGTTCACCAGAACCGCTAGATAGTGCTAAATAGCAAGTGACGTCGTGAAAACCCCCCGCATTCAGCGCGGAAGATAGTTTGTAAGATAGCGGGTTCTTCTATTTCACTTGCCCGATGCGTTTCTAGTTCCGAGACGGACAGGAGATAATAGATGTCGGGCTATTTACACGCGGACATTCACTGCCGTCTTGATTTTATTCAATGGGCTGAGTTCATGGAAGCACGGGAGGACACGTGTGTTGTCAAGGAGAAAATATGGTACACAAAAGGAAATAATGTTTCGTGCAAAGCCGTATTGTGTAAAAAATAATTGACCGAAGTGTCATGTTTATTTTGGAACTTATATCAAAATGAGTTATTATTATGAGAGAAACGTCATTCAATTACGTTTCTTTTCTGGGTCGTTAGTGTACGACTTTCTGTCGTACGTAATTTACACGAGATTTTCTTTATTTTTATTCCGAAACAAGGCATGTGGATTTCTGCTTGCAAGAAGATCTACGACTTCGTCGCGGGTAGAACCCGTGAACATTGCTAAAACTACACAGGTGTTCTTGAATCTTACTTTTACGCTTCTATAGCAATAACTATTTTCTTCTACTCTTCGGAAGTATCATACGTATTACTGGGTACCTTATACACGCCATCTGCAGTATTGAAAAAAAACTTCCTCTTCCAAGAGCATTGCACCTCACGTCTCTCAGTACTGAATTATCAAAATCAAAGAAATTACCTGAAGAAATTACCTGAAGAAATAAACGTTAATACCTGACGTCCTTTCTTAGTGAATAGTGCTCAGTATTCCTTCTATGGAGCGACACCGGTTCAAAGTTTCTAAATAGCAGTCAGTTGTAACTACTTGATCATTGTTTTGAAAATAGAAAGCAGTAAGGAACGACGAAGAAAAGAAAGCACTAAAAGACACTGCCGAAAATTAAATATTTGAAAAACACCTTGTCGGACATTCCAAGGGATCCAATATTTGGTTCCTTTTCTCTTATTCTATTTTCCATCTGAAGTTTAGTGAATCAGAGGGAATCATAGTGTTAGATAAACTGAATATTGGAAATATTTGAAGTATAATAATTTCTTGTTAGCAATACCTCAAGATAACGTAAAATATATTTTTTTAATGTAATTGCAATGTTCATAGTTTCTGCGGAGCTTTAGCTCAGCGCAAACTACTGAATAAATCTAATTTAACCTACAACCGAAACTCGACCACCAGTGCTTTCGTAACGGAATATCACCTTCAATCTTTCCTATTAGACTATTCAATTTTCCTGACGTGGAGTTCCATTTACCTTGCTCCAATTCTTTGTTCTCCTTTGTCTTTGCCAAGAAGTAAGAACAGAGCGATGCTGCGACTGGATTCGGTCTTATTCCTTGTCGGGAATAAGCGGTATTCACACATGTTCAATACGTTGTGATAAATGGGTACAGTATGTACAAAATAAAAATGCTAAGCAATTGGATTAGTGTTTGCACATTTTCGGGGAGGTTACACTGCTTAAACAGTCCAAATTGTTTTTACGCTTGCATGATTTCAAACCCTTGTCGTTTTCGAGATCCCTTCCACAACTGGGTGGTTGGCACGCTGACTGTCGAACCTAGTGTTATCGTACTTTTTATAATAATAATAATAATAATAATAATAATAATAATAATAAGACAATAATAATAATAAGAACAACCAACAACAATGAAGACTGCGACGACAACAACAACGGGTTTTTGCTGGTGAATGGCGTCTTACATAGCCTAGTTGCCATCTTCTTCTATGGTTTCAGTCACCTTTTCTTTTTGTTTCTCTGATTCCTTGTAGACAGATGTGTTTAGATCACTCTCTCTTCTTAGAGTAGAGAAAGCACTTTTACTCAAAGAGTGAAGACATAGAGTGTACTTAATCTAGTAACAAGCGCGGGCATGGTATTATTTAATTCAGTATCAACTAAAACGTTGATCATGACTATTCATCCATACTACAGCATATTCTGCTGCACTGCACCTGCCTTCCAAAGCCGAGGAGTGACATACGCAGTGCACGATTTCTGCAAAGCTGTCTTCCTTGCACATTTTTTTGATTGGTTAGTGATTCGGACGTCAACTGCTGAGTTTATTAGTCCCATAAGTGTAATTCATGTATACCTGGAGAGGTGGAGATGGACTTCCCCCTACTAGATGAAATCAGGCGCCGACCTACCGTCGGTTAGCGGGATTCTCCCCAACCAGGTATCTCCTACCAGCGTGGCACTGCCCCACCCGGGACAAGCTCCAAGCTCCCGAACGGTCTTCCGGCATGTGTGGAAGTGTAGTGCATGTGTGCATATGTAAGGGGTGAGGACAGGACAAGGCAGAGGAAAGTTAGCGCGCGGTCCGTGCTTCGTTTGTAAGGGTACCTAGCTGACAAGCTAGTGTCGAAAATCCTGCCACCGTCGGGACACAAACCTGCGACCTCCTGGTCAGACGCGCGGCAGTGACATCAGCTGATTCCCTGAGCCACCTCTCCCGCGTCCTGCCTCTCCCATGCGGAGGGATGCTCGAATCGGATGCCGAGAGCGCGCCGCGCCGCGCAGCGCAGCGAGATGGCAGGGGCAGACGCCGTCGCGTCGCCGCAGCTGCATTCCGCGCGCGCCGTCCGAGGCCTTCGAGATGAACCCGCACACGGAAGCCCTCACCCCCTCCCGCCCCAGGGAGTGCTTCGTGTTGTTTATGCGGTTCCAGGAATGGCGCTCTTCCACCTCTGGGTCCGCGAGTCTAATCCGAGTTGCTGCGTGCGGAATTTTTCTGGCCAAAGTGGATTTGTGTTGGGTTTTTATCTTTCTCGTTCCGTCGTTGGTATTTATACCATCGTTGTTTTATCATCTGAGGTGATAGGTAGGGAATCGCTGACAGAGAATGATTGTGGTGACAGCCAGGAAGAGCAATGGCATGCAACCCATACGCCGCGAACGGACCCGACTGTGGTTCGTTGTGGAGAGATACCTTCAGTTATTTATTGACGACAGAGAGATCAATATCATGCAACTCGTGTCAAATATAACTTAATACATAACTAATTTAATGAAATTCATTTTCAATTATAGTGATATAAAACACACACTAATGAAAATACAATAAAATGTTCTTGGAATGGATGCGACAGGATGTGATTACAGCGTAGGTTTTTTGTGTTGGTGGTAATTGGGTATCTTGGTAAATGTAGCAATAGTAATGGCATAATGATTGCGATACCGCTGATATTTGTGATGGTAGTGAGGTTAGTTCTGTAGTTGGTGGGGGAAGCTGAAGGTGCACTTGCGCGCCGTTCAAAGCCTGCGAGATGAACTTAATGCCGACCGTTATCCTGTCGCTTACTGGGAAGAAAATAAAACAAGCGATGGTGCGCCTTTTGTTGCTGTTGTTAATGCAGATCTAAGACCGGCAGCTTTCAATCTGTAGTTATCACAGTTCCCATACACGTATCTCGGAGTGCGTGAAGAAGCTTATTGAACAAAGCAGACTTGTGGGAGATCGTAATAAACGGTGACATTATCTTTATTCGTACTGCGATTTGAAATGACCCGGGGGCAGTTAATAACAGGTATTAGAAGTAAAACCAAACTCAGAATACCTTTGAAAATAAATAATAATAATATTATAAGTATTGATAATTAGATAGTGTAGTAATAATAAACTAACAATATACTAGTTACCTAAGTAACCTTGACCCGAAATGTCTCACGATTTATGCATCGCACCGAAACGCATCACACTTTGAATGCACCAAATTACAGCTACGCTTTGACTTCTTATTTTTCGTTTACTTCCCTGCAAGACTCTAAAATACATATCAACACTGTTCTACATTATGTCTATAAGTACATAATCGTAATAAGGCAATATTACACTAAACAGCTATTTGTTTCCAAAAGTTTCGTACACGTTCGGGATATAAGCTATACCTCGTAAAAAGTACTGCAACCGACACGGTAATTGTAAAGTAAGCGAGTGGTCGATTACATTTTTTTGATAGTAAAGTAACGATGGTAACGATAAATATGAAGGTTCTCATACTCGTAAGGTTTGTAATGGTTCTGAGTGTCGATAGCGGTTGTGCTGTTTGTCGCGGCGGTGAGTATCTAAATGGTTTTGGCAGTGGTTGTGATGACAGTGGTGGTGCTGATGGTAGAAGACAAGGCGCGGAAGTTGTATTCTGCACGCGCCGGTCGAGCCCTGCGAAATGAACCCAGGCATCACCCGCCCGTGCTGCCACTCGGCGGCAAAAATTCCGCACGGAAGTCTACCTCAGCCCGCGAATGCTCTCCATTGTTTATACGGCTTCAGGAAACGCAGCTCTCCCCCTTTGTGTGATGATCGTTCATAAATCACTCGAATCGCTTTCTCGTAACTGAATTGTCATTAACTTTCCCTCTCTTCTCTATCGACCGACAATTTCTTTATACGAGAGGTTGTTGGCCTCGAGAATTTCGTCGGGTTGTCTTTTTTCCTCTTTCGGAATCTTCCTGCTTCTTAAAGCTTTTTCTGAAAATATCGATCTCAAGTGTGTGAAATTTTTTTTTACTGTAGTTGAGTTGTAGTAACATGAATGTACCATTACGGATTTACTTTCGACAGGATTTCTGCTTTTATTATTGGCTTGTCATCCTTACCACATGTGGATTCCTGCGTTCAAATCTAGCTCGAGTCACGTATAATTTAAGATCGCGGTTGTTTCCTTGTGATTCTGTCGTTTACTCTCCCTTTCGTTCCAACGTCTTCTTTCCTCCTCCAATGAAAATGATGTGCTCACAGGTACATCACGAAGATTCTGTACTCATAGGTGAGGTTAAGACTGACATAGTGAATCATAATAAAGAAAATAATAGAAAATAGTTGCTGGGGGTGGGTGATTGTAAATTAAACTGCCCGTGGTAAATAATTTCTTCGTTATAGTAAGTCAGTTCAGATAGTTTTGTTGGAGTTAGAGTAAGTAGTTTAAGAATTTGTGAAAGTTGTATGATCGGTTCGTGTATTTGTTATACAGTAATGTGATTTTTAAGTCGTACTTTTAACTTCACACTTTTAATAATTATTAACTGATTATTTTTCAATTTATTTTAAAATAGCACAACTGTCGGGATAGGGGAAATATGTGTCCCTTCTTTACGTACTTGAATATACGCAAAGTATGATTGTGCTGCTTATTGTGGAGAGGAGTTATGAATTTGCGTTTGTGGTTAAGTTGTTGACGTTGATTAAGGCAATTCTGTTGCAGTAATTAATGTGGTGATGGTATTGGCGTGTGTGCGGTTAATGGTGGCATTAGCCATAGTGTCATTGGTAGTTACGATGATTTATCATGCGAGTGTGAGTTGCAAGGTGCTGGCGATGGAGGGCGCGGTGGCTGTTGCGGTAGAGAACGCGTGTGTGGATGCCTCGAGTTCGAAAATGTCGCGGGTGATGCATTATTACCCCGCTTTAATATAAACGATTAAGTTCAGTGTAGGTAAGCATTCCAGGGCGGACTACGTCGATGTTTAGTACGATGTAGCCCTCCCGCGTAAAGAAAAGTTGTTTTTCGATTACTCTACCGAGAGAGGCATTGCGACGTCTCGCATCTGAATGATTAACTCAAGGACATAAAATGCAACCATCTTTCAGCGGTGTGCCAATTGCTTCAAAGGACAATGGATTTGAAGATTTGCAACCTCTTAGATTTTTCATGAATTTGAAGTTGTTTTAGATACACGATAAAATTTACGGCTGGCCGTCTGAAAGCAAAGTCGCGCCCTGGTCGGTATGCTCCGCTGTCATCGCGATGAAAACATTGACCGCAAACATCGAGGTAAAGAGTAGATACACTAAGAAGGGACCAACTTGACAGGTCGGGAAACAAATTAACGCCAAGCAGAGAAACGGCATTTCAAGATATAGTGATGAAAACCATTTAGTAATGATCTGACGAAACGAACGAATTGACGAAGTGGAGATCACCCGCAGTTACGCTGTCAGCAGTTGCTGTCAAGGCGGTCCCTTCTTATTCTACCTTCAGCGTGTGGGTGCCCCTGCAGTTGTACGGAGTACCTGCAGCTGCGCTGCAGGCAGTGGCAGTGGCAGTGGCAGTGGCGGGGCGGAGGCACAGCCCAAAGGTGGTGGCAACGGGGGTCTGCCGGTGCAGTGCGAGAAACCCAATTACTTCGGCTTACGAATGTCGCATTACGTTGCGTCCCGCAATTGCGACGCATTTCCTGGTCCTCGGATGTACGGCGCTTTAGGGTCCAACGCTCTCTGCAGCGTTTACGAGAAACCTCGTTAGCCGCAAACACTATTAGCGTTACTTATTGTTTTACGTACCTTTATTGCACTGTAATTATTATGCTTAACTTAAAGCTTCTTGCTTTAAGTTGCTTTAAGCTTGTTATTTTCTTGATGAGGTAATTTGACTTGCCGGGTATTATTTATGATACTATTTTATTTTGTTCTTTTATTTCTTTGCGTCATTTTGAGTTGATAGGATTCTAATGCCATATTAGTGTTTGATTACTTTCAGTGACACATGTGATTAGAACACGACCCTTGACTTCGTTTTAATGAAATGCTGTTAAAGCAAGGATCTTATTGTAATGGAAGAGACGCGTAATCACCTGTAAATGAAGAGACTCTAATGTACAGTAACACAATTCTTTGTATTACAATGTACAGTTATACAATAAATTATATAATTCTTTCATATATATTGTTTCCATAATGCAATATCAATGCAAAAATAATCAGATAAACGTATTTAAAATATACAAACTAAAATAATATTTTTCTACTCCCATTGTATAACGCTGTTTTTGGATGGCTGCAACCAGTTGCATAATGATGGTCATTTCGATACAGTTTTCATTATGATACAGGTTCTTGACCAATCACAGAGACGCTTACAAACCAAGTATTGTCACTTCATTAATCAGTGAGAATCCTTGCAGTAAATGTTTCGTTCGAGTGTGTATATTAAAATTGCATTTAATATTGTATTAAGCTTCTCAGTCTTAATTTATTTTATTAGTAATAATATTTACGTGAAATATTGTTAAAATAAATTGGATCCTAATTTCACTTTGATCTTATTTGACTAGCGCAGTGGTAGTTATTGAAGAGAACTTTCAGTGAGGTTAAAAGATCTGAACGCAAGTCATTTTGCGTTATTTGCTGCTGTTGTCCTTAAAAACCGGCCAATTATTTAGTTTAAAATATTTAGTGAATGGTGGTTATTTCTGATGGTGTTGACGTTTCCAGAAATGAGAGAAAAATGCGAAAATACGGACATCGGAATATTATTTCCGCAACTTTTGTAGTTACTCGCCGGTGCTCTGGTAAAGCACAGCCACCTGCGGGTGTAGGGTAGTGTGACCGTTCGTGTAGGTCGGCCGTGGGGAAATTTCGTGGGTAATTTGGCTCTTGTTGAAATTTTGAAAAAAAACACAAAGTTGAAAGCCACAAACATTAATATAATTGAATCTCAAAAAAAAAAGAAACACAAATTGCAAAATTACCTAACATGTACAGATAAACAAATGAACAAAGAAAAATACAACACTGAACAGCGTAAAAAAAAACTTTTTGAGGAAAAATCAACTGCAGAAATTATGAATTTCAAAGTTGGCACAAACTAGCATCGCAGCAACATCTTCTGTGACAAAAATAAATTGAAATCAAACAAATTGAATCAAAGATATCTCTGGGGAGATGAGTACACATAATAGTACATCAGAGGGTAGAGCACAGGCATTTCGGATGACAAAATGCCTCAGCACTTTCTGTTTACAAAAATTGCAATTAACCCTTCCTCAACATACACTGCATTAGCATACATAGTAGTTTCTTGCAAAACAATTCACTTCAATTACAAAGACATATGTTGTGTACAATTAAAATGAATAAACATAGTTTTGAAAACACAGAATATTCAAAAGAAATTGCAAAAAAAAACTAAACATGTGTGTTTACACCATAAACGTGAAACATTTATTACAACCTACACCTTTGGTTGAAATTAAAAATATGTTGTATTTTTACTCAACAGGCATCCAAATTTCAATAAATATTGCAAGATATTTAAGTTCACTTAAATTCAACAGTTCATAGCAAATATACTTTTATAACCTTTATTTGTTCATAAATAACCCAAATTGTTTCTAACTTGATTTGGATTTTACACTATCATCAAAATGTTCTTTTTGATTTAAAGACAGAAACTGCACTTGTAGTGTATTAACATGACAAGATTCTATCATAAATAAGTGATGTTCTCCCCTTAGAAAGACACACTACTTCAAATATCTTTTGAAAATAGTCCACAATGATTATGGAAATATCAATGGTCGGGTATATCATACATTATGCAAGAGTGTTAATGGCCAAAAAAATATTAAACAATCTGACAGTGAACTACAGGAACAACACTTCAACCTGCATTCTACAGTCAATTGCTTCCAAATTCTCATTACTTTTTATAGTATCACATATAAAATTGTTTTGTCTTTAACACCGACCTTATTTCGATGACCGTGGCGTTCGCCACCAGCGCACAACTCACAGCGAACTAATGCGGCTGCCGACGCTCTGTCTTGGGCCTAAGCACGGGTTCTCTCTGTAACCACGTCTTACTCCAAAACCAGATGCCTCCGTCGAACGCGCATCTGCGGTGTGAATATAGCCACCACTGGGCCAAACCTCTTTCTCGCTAACTGGAGCTCGCGGCCCCACACCATCAGCTTCCAAATTCACGCTGCTACCTCACGCTGCCGCTTCTCGAAACAATCTGCGCACTTTCCAGACACCGCCGTTACAACCCCTTCTTTTCCGCGTAGGGGGGGGGACAACTGACTTCCCCCCGCCACCCCTCCAGCGACCGCTGATAAGGCGACGGGTTACGTAATCGCGCGGCGAAGCACGCAGACGAGGTCTTTCTTATCGCCAAATAGTGACTGAGCAAGCTCAGGATCGCTACATAGCCCCCCAATGAATAAGATTTTTTTTCGCATCATCAACGTCTTGAAATGGTGAGAAAAATAATCTTGAAATTCAACGCCCTTCTTCCTTGCTGATGGTTTTTTCTTCATAACTACCACGATAGGATTTATATATGGGGTTTTCATCTTCTTGATTATTCCTTCAGCTACCATAGACTGTATTAACTCGTCCAATGATTCCCTATACGCAACCGGAATAGGATAGTTGTGCCCCACAAACGGATCCTCATCGGTTAATTCTAAAGTGAATTCGAAATTCTTGATGGGTTGGTCGCATTTTTCAAATACTTTCTTATTTTCAACAAGTAATCGAGACAGTTGAGTCTGTTGTAGTTGATTCAGGTTCTCATTCTTGTGGATAGTATCTTCAATGGATGTTAATGAGTTAGTAGAAGTAACACAGTTGATGTGAAGATCCGTGCACTGCTCGTCGTCTTCTGGATTACAGTTTACAGTGTTGTCCAACGGGAATTGTATAGCATTCTTAGATAGGTCAATCACCACTCCGTAGTCGTGCAGAAAATCCATCCCTAATATGAGTGGATACAGCAATTCCTTTGCTACTATGCAGACAACATCATACATCTTTAGGCCAATTGTCAACTGCAATAGGACCTGTCGAGATATTGGACGCGACCTCTTTTTGTTCGCTCCAACAATATATGATTTGTGCATAGGGAGTTGCGGTATATTCGGATTCAATTTAGAGATTTCATTTAACAGATCTTCTACAATCACAGAGCATGTGCACCCTGTATCAACCAATGCTGAGATTTCTTTTCCTTCGCATATTATGTTGATCATCGGGCACCTACGTCTGGTTGCGTTGACACTGGTAAACGGCATCCTTTCAGATTCTGAGTATGGTTGCAAACACGTCACAGACTGTATCGTCACCTCTTCTACTTCCTTGATTTCTTGGTTTGTTTCGGGGTGACCACACGAGACAAACCTCATTAGTTTAACCCTCGTCCAGGATCTTTTGAAGTAGATGGTGTTGGATTATCCTTGCCCATTTTCTGCTTTCCCTTTTCTGCGTTGTACAGTTGTGCAGCTGCTTCAGGTTGATAATAAGCCGATTTAGCAACTTTCGACGGAGTAGAAGTGTCTTCATGATCTCCTGATATCTCGTGTTTCTTTCCCTTTTTCTTCACATTTCCATTTTCCATATTAGTGCCAGAAGTTTGTATGATGGCTGCTGATGAAATGCTTGTCGGTTTTGTTGTATCCTGCTTACCCGACATCTCATAAGTTGCATCATACAGACCTAACTGCGTCACTAACTTTTCTGCTGTCATGGGCAGTTGACTTTTTAGCAAATTCTGAATGCCTATTGGAAAATGTCTAATTATAAGGCAAACGGTTTCACTTTCTGGAATCGTGGGAGAGCATAATCTGAAGCCTGCTAGCTTTTCCGTAGCGTAGTCTTGCATGCTCTGACCTTTTTTCCAGGTACTACACATAAGCTTCAACCGAAAATTAACCTGGGTTTCGTGATTCCAGTACCTCATGAAGAACTTTTCTTTAAATCCCTCCATTGAAGTCGGTAATGGATCCAGAGTGTCCGCCCAAATTTTCGCATTACTCACTAGCATCTGATAAACCAATCTGACTTTCTTGCTTTCAGGCAGATTATACAATGTAAAAAAATTTTCTACTGCCTTTATGAATGCGCAGGGGTTCTCCTTCCCATGGGCTCCAAAAGTTAAACCTTGCGGTAAGCTAACCATCATAGGATGTGTAGTCATAGGGCCCGCAGGTAAACCATCAATCTTCTCTTGGAGGTCGTTTACCTTAGCTTCTAATTCCCGTTTCCTTGAGTCTAATTGCGACAAAATTTTGTGCTCGTTGTCTACTATTTCTGCCCTTATATCAGAAACGTTTTTGTCGACTTCTGTTTTGACCTTATCAACTTTTGTTTCAAAATTAATATTCAAACGTAACATCTGTTCCTCCAGCTTTTCTTCTAATTCAGTTCTAATTTGAGAGGTCGTATCGGTTAACTTTTGTTCCAATTGTGAAGTTTTGTCTGAAAGATCTCTTGACAACTGTTCCGTCCTATCTTGAAAATTCTTTTCCATCTGTACTATATTTTCAGATAGTTGTTTTGTTTCTAATGAAAGTTGCGAAGTCTTTTCTATTATGGCTTGTTCTAAGTGAACTAGTCTTGCATTAAAACTAGCAGTTAATCTATCTTCCAACTGAGTAGATTGTTCCGCAAATTTTTCATTTAACTGAGCGGATAGACTGTCTTTTAATTGATTAGATTGATCCGCTAATTTATCATTTAATTGAGAAGATAAACTGTCTTTTAATTCCGAATTCGAGGATCTAAGTTTCTCATCTATCTGAATCATAAACTGCGACATTAATCTTATCATCATATTATTCGCCCTGTCAATGTCAGTTTCTGATGTCGTTGGATCTTGAGGAGACGCAGATTCAGTTCCCGACGTACCAAGAGTAGCATATTCTTCGGTAGCAACCGGTGATTCTACCTGTTGAACTAATTCCCTGACTGTAGTCTCCCCATCATCCTCATTTGAAGAAAGATCTCCCAAATCCCTAGCTTGGTTGTATTTATCAGCCATTTTATCTAACAAAATGAACCAGTCGTAATTTGAGTTCAAATTGACAAAAAATTAATATTAACTATTCAGTGAGTATTTTACCACCTACAATATCTATAGAAATGCATACCTTTAACAAACACAACACAACCTTGTCAAACATCAAAGATACTAAAAAAACACTGCTGGAACCACCAATAGCTTTGGCTATAGTGTAAATTTCTCAAAATTTCAAGCCAGCCAGTTGGGCGCCATTTATGTGACCGTTCGTGTAGGTCGGCCGTGGGGAAATTTCGTGGGTAATTTGGCTCTTGTTGAAATTTTGAAAAAAAAACACAAAGTTGAAAGCCACAAACATTAATATAATTGAATCTCAAAAAAAAAAGAAACACAAATTGCAAAATTACCTAACATGTACAGATAAACAAATGAACAAAGAAAAATACAACACTGAACAGCGTAAAAAAAAACTTTTTGAGGAAAAATCAACTGCAGAAATTATGAATTTCAAAGTTGGCACAAACTAGCATCGCAGCAACATCTTCTGTGACAAAAATAAATTGAAATCAAACAAATTGAATCAAAGATATCTCTGGGGAGATGAGTACACATAATAGTACATCAGAGGGTAGAGCACAGGCATTTCGGATGACAAAATGCCTCAGCACTTTCTGTTTACAAAAATTGCAATTAACCCTTCCTCAACATACACTGCATTAGCATACATAGTAGTTTCTTGCAAAACAATTCACTTCAATTACAAAGACATATGTTGTGTACAATTAAAATGAATAAACATAGTTTTGAAAACACAGAATATTCAAAAGAAATTGCAAAAAAAACTAAACATGTGTGTTTACACCATAAACGTGAAACATTTATTACAACCTACACCTTTGGTTGAAATTAAAAATATGTTGTATTTTTACTCAACAGGCATCCAAATTTCAATAAATATTGCAAGATATTTAAGTTCACTTAAATTCAACAGTTCATAGCAAATATACTTTTATAACCTTTTATTTGTTCATAAATAACCCAAATTGTTTCTAACTTGATTTGGATTTTACACTATCATCAAAATGTTCTTTTTGATTTAAAGACAGAAACTGCACTTGTAGTGTATTAACATGACAAGATTCTATCATAAATAAGTGATGTTCTCCCCTTAGAAAGACACACTACTTCAAATATCTTTTGAAAATAGTCCACAATGATTATGGAAATATCAATGGTCGGGTATATCATACATTATGCAAGAGTGTTAATGGCCAAAAAAATATTAAACAATCTGACAGTGAACTACAGGAACAACACTTCAACCTGCATTCTACAGTCAATTGCTTCCAAATTCTCATTACTTTTTATAGTATCACATATAAAATTGTTTTGTCTTTAACACCGACCTTATTTCGATGACCGTGGCGTTCGCCACCAGCGCACAACTCACAGCGAACTAATGCGGCTGCCGACGCTCTGTCTTGGGCCTAAGCACGGGTTCTCTCTGTAACCACGTCTTACTCCAAAACCAGATGCCTCCGTCGAACGCGCATCTGCGGTGTGAATATAGCCACCACTGGGCCAAACCTCTTTCTCGCTAACTGGAGCTCGCGGCCCCACACCATCAGCTTCCAAATTCACGCTGCTACCTCACGCTGCCGCTTCTCGAAACAATCTGCGCACTTTCCAGACACCGCCGTTACAACCCCTTCTTTTCCGCGTAGGGGGGGGGACAACTGACTTCCCCCCGCCACCCCTCCAGCGACCGCTGATAAGGCGACGGGTTACGTAATCGCGCGGCGAAGCACGCAGACGAGGTCTTTCTTATCGCCAAATAGTGACTGAGCAAGCTCAGGATCGCTACAGTAGTGAGGTGTCCGCTAGGTGGCCTTGGCTGATTCTTGCATGTCGACTGCCACGAAACGATTCAGTGGAGAAGTTTAACTTATAAAAGTTACCATAAGTCGTAGAAAAAGTACCGTATGAAACTCGATGTAATGGGTATTAATACACTCGTGTGAAGTTTACGATACTCGCTCGTTCCTCGCTCATATCGTAATTTCACATTCGTGTATTAATACCCATCATTACATCATCGTTTCATAATGTACTATTATAACATTGATATTATATCATTCTCACCTCTTTACATTGTGTAGTTCTGAGGGCTGTTGTGAATCTTCTGTTAAGCACGGATACTTTGGATGATAATAATTATCATGGATTACAAGAAGTCTTAAAATTTGTTTCGCAATATTGCACACCAGCCACAAACTGGTGGTGTTTCGTTGTCGTTTCCATCCGTTATAAGTTGATTAAATAATATCCGTATTACAATGCATGCATTTTTCAGTTTCGCTAGAATTTTCAACTAATAATACTGAGCTTTTTCAAAGTAATACATTTATGCAAGAAATGTAAATAGATACATACTAAGAAATATTTCTGGCAGTTCGCATATGTGACGGGGAACGCACACATCAACTGTGTATATTATTGTCTGCGGCAAACAAACAAGTATGTAGGACAGTAGCACAACAATTCAAGATCTAATATACTCTATGCACGTTTCTGGACTGCATCATTGGCGCAATTTGAAATATGAAATTTTGAGATGAAAAATAGTTTTTAAATGCAGGAATCGCACATTCATTAAGAATTAGCAATGACGAAAAAGCTACATGTTTTAGTACTAATTAGTATTACTATTATTATAAAGGAACACGCATGACTAAACATTCGTATTTTTATAGTCCTGTCAGTGTTGCAGCCTGTATGCGAATGTCTATGATGTCGCTGCACACACCAACCCACGCATTGACTGATTTCTGAAATTCTTTGCGTTTGACGCTATCCTTCACTGTGGACTGTAGCGGAGCGATGAGCGATCGAAGTTCGTGGATAGACGGCATTGTGGCAACAGGGTTGCCCGCTTCGTGCTTAATTTCATCAAACGAAAGAAGCATGACGAAAATTATAATAATGGCGAATTTGAGGTTCTTCATTACTCTTCGGCCCATGCTTACACTCTTATTCACAAGATTTGTAGGTAGTAGTGATGATGAATGTAAATAATTACAGAGGTTATTTCTTAAGTGACGTATCCCAATTTTCGTTTGTTTTCTAGTTTTACTTATCAAGTGGTAGATGCTTAAGACGCTTCTCCATCATATTGGTTAATATTGTGCTTTTCCACTCCCAATGTACAATGCTTTCATTTGATGGCTGCGACCAGTTGTATAATGATACTTATTTCGACATGAGATTTCATTACAATACTGGTTCTTTACCAATCGTAGAGAAGTTTACAAACCAAGTATTGGCAATTAATCATTGCGGACCGTTCTAATAAATGTTTCGTTCGATTGTGTACATTACAATCAATTGTGATATTATATTATGCTTTTCAGTTTTAATTTGTTTTATTATTAGTATTTGTCGTGGAATGTTACTTAAAATAAATTGGATCGTAATTTCATTTTCCTCCTATTTGACTACCGCAGTGCTCCCTCGCAGGCGGACTGGTAGCCACAGCCACCTGCGGCAGCATTGGAGGGTAGGGTTAGGGAGCCGTCCGCTAGGTGGCCTTGGCTGAATCCTGCGTGTCAACTGTCCTGCGTGCCACGAAACGATTTAAGGTAAAAGTTTAGCATATAAAAGTCGTAGAAAAAGTACCGTATGAAACTCGATGTAATGGGTATCAATACACTCATGTGAAGTTTATGATACTCGCTCGTATCGTAATATCACACTCCTGTATTAATACCCATCATTACATCATCGTTTCATAATGTCCTGTTCTTTTATATTAAGTGTATCCTAAACTGTTGAATTCTTTATTAGTCTCTAAGTCTGAATGTAAATACTTTCTCTTCCCGGAAAATTGTGTTTCTTTGAGATATACGTCACTTTTGAAATACGTTATTTGGTTTTGGACGAATAGCACGAGCTAGAATATAAAGATGAATGTATCATACGCGACTCTCCACCATGTCCAACGTCGGTGGTTTCCACGGTCAGCACCAGGCGTCTGCCGCAGAGCCCCTACGAAATGCATGGAAACTTCCTTCCCGCCCTCCGCCCCCCTCCTCGCGCCATCATGACGGTGCCCCCCCCCCCGGCCACGCGTTCTATTGCGGACGTCCCGCGCTTGCGGGCGTGTCCCAGGCCGAGGCACGGTTTCGCGTATTTGTTCCCTTCATCAACAGCAATTCCAACGCAAATAGGCTCACTCATGGAGCCTGCGAAATTTCATTCCCCCGCCCCTGCCCGCTCCATCACGTCCCATCCTGTCGCCAGGCTCAGCGCGGGGCGGTGGGAAGCGGAATGCTCGCTTCAGTTCACCAGCTGGCGGGCGCCTGGAGAAAGAATGGCGGCAGACGACGAAGAAGAAAGGAAGCGATGGACAAGAGTGTACGCCAAATTCCTCTTGTTGACCGGATGTGCTTTATTATGATGCCGGTGCGTAAGTCGTACGTTTTAACATTGAATGAATGTTTGGTTTGATGGGTAGGTGATTATGAAGATGTGTAATAATGGCAGAATTTAGCACTTTAAATTTTAATTCTTAAAATTAAGATTTAGCATTTTTTTAGCATTTGCTGAGAAAATTATTATTAAAGGAGGACTCTAAGAAGAAATTATTTTGAGGCTATTTATATTTTCGCATCAGGGAAACTAAGTTAATACGTCGCCATTTCTGAATTCATCTCAGCGCTCACGCTCTGATGATCAGTTTTTTTTAATTGTTCTTAATATTCTTTACTTTGTTTTGTCAGTTTATTCTTAATAATAAATTAAGAATAAAGGCCACTCTCAAATTTAATGTTTTCAAACATCCACATGTTATTGTCGATGGCACATTCCTAGTTAGAGAGCGAAAATGAAGGAAACCCTAAAATGCAATTTAGGTATTATATCGCAGATTCTCTACCATTTCGTACTTCATATGCAATTTTGTATTTTGTGACCGATTTCGCATTTTATCGCAGATTGAAAACCTTCAGAAATATAATGTAATGACCTTCAAACATACAATTACTGATTCTTTCAGCGTTTGGAAACATTTCGCATTTTTAGCAATTGCTAAAATCTATCATCTCTAAACTATTTATTTCAAAAGCAGATTTCGATGGCTTAGCCATCATCAATTTCTGGCACAAGGTACAAACTGTAATATAAAAATGCTTTAACACCCCCTATTTCTTTTCCTTTTCTTTCATTTCATAAAATATTAATTCTTTTTTTAAAATTATTAGTAATCTTTCAATTGTAATGTTTTATTTTAATCTCTTGTTTTAATTGTTTAACCAATTGTTTGCTAATTTTCTTAAAATAAATAGCATTGTTGGCAATGACAACACCTGTGATCATTTAATTTTAAATGCCAACGACATTTCACCACGAACCCAATACCATCTCTAAAGTTGCGACGTAAATGGTGATCCAGGAACAATGATATGAGAGGCAGGAGAAACAGAACTCCGAGGGGACCTGCAGCGAACCCGCTTTGTCCACCACAAAATCGATTGGAATGTGAGACCCGGGCCCAGCGCTAAAGGCAAGCGGTCTGACCCCTAAACTTCGGGTCACCCAATTGAATGGATAGTGTCACCGCATCCCCCGATTCAGTGAAACGAGTGGAAACCTTTAACGAAGCGGTCGGAGCGCTAGCTTTCTGCCTCTGAGTATCGGGACTCAAATTTCGATCGATAAGTTGCTAGCCTGGAACTAAAGTGGTCTATGATACAACTCACAGTGTGACTTTTAGGCCACTTAAGAACCGACTAACATTAAAACCACCTGCGTATACTAAAGTGGTACTTTTATTATGGGGCACGTACAACGACAAATGACACATAGACCACTTCAGAATGAATAGATACTCACCTGTTCAGATCAAATTTAACATAATCTGGATTTCAGCCAAAATGTTTTGTAGGCCACTTTAGTTCCAAGCCAGCCAAGTATGTAATTTGTGATTAACGAAGCTGGTACGGGTCAGGTTTGCTCACGGTTCTAAACTCTCTTTCAGTCATCGACCTCCTGAATTTCGTATCAACATCATTCTCACTCATCCACCAAATTATTGATCAATTTCCAAGCTAGTCTGGCAGTAAACCTACCAGATGTTTGTAATATTCATAATGACTTGCCAAGTTTCCGCTTTTTGTATTGTTTGACTGTCAATAGGGCTTTATTACACAACGACTCACATTATAGAAACACTGTGGGATTTTTTGTGGGTTTTTCTGTTTATTTTAAATGTTTGAATGTCATTCATCTTCTATTGTTCCCTATCATGAGGTTCAGTTTCCTCTTTGAGGCGTTTGATTCATTCTAGAAGTAATGTCTATTTCTACCTGTTGGTATTGATAACTACTTCCAAAGGACGTTAAAAACTTAAATAGCTGTCTAACACCATGGTCACTTTTATTCCGACGACAAAATAATCATATTCAAACTGCTCTCCTGTAAAACTAGATGAATATGATATAGTGCCCCCTACTTCCAAAGCAATGATTTTAAAGTTATTAATATTTGTTTGATATCTTCAAAACTGTAGCATATAATTTCGCCTGGTTTCCTCTAATATTGGGTCTGGCTGAGTTTCATCTCATTGTAGCTGTCTCTGCAGCGACTTTCACCGCGAAGTTCTAGGACAGAAGTCCCGACGGTGCGGGAATTTTGACGTTGGCTAGTTAGCTGAGTCGAATTCAGCCGCTGCCCAAAGGAGGATTCTAGCAGTCGGTTGCTCTGATCGGTAGTGTTCAGAGATAAAACTCCCGAGGTTTGTTTGATTGATGAGTGATTCCGGACGCGTCAAGTGCTAAGGTCATTAGTTCCGTAAGTGTGTTGCAATTTTCTAGGGAGGTGGCTGTGATCTTCCCCCGTCACAATCTTCCCCCGCTACCCTCGACTAGCGGTGCTTCTCCCCAGTCAGATATCTCCCACCAGGCGAGCACCGCCCCAGGCGGGACAAGCTGTACGTTCCCAACAGGTATCCCGCCATGTGCGGTAGTGCAGTGCATGTAAGTGTGAATGTGTGTACGTAAGGGATAAGGATCAGGCAGGAAAGGAAGAATGCGGTACGAGGCCCGTTTGTTAGGGTACTGCTATGGCATTTGCCTGATGTTCATCGGAGAAACCACGGAAAAATGCCGATCAGAGCAGCCGGCCCTTATAATTCTCCTCCAGACAACGACTGAATTCGACCTAGCTATCTAGATAGTGTCGAAAATGCTGCCACCGTCGGTACTCGAACCTAGGATCTCCCGGTCAGAGGTATTGCAGTGACATCGGTTGATGCCCCGAGCTACCTCTCCCGGTACTTCCGTGACAAAACATTCACTACCCTAATGGGACTAATGACCAAAGCATTTGCAGTGTCCAAGAACAACAATCAATATCCCTTATTGGACCGCTATGTTCGACGTTTTCCTTCACAAATGGATGTGTGGCGCACGCTTATGTCCTTTTCAGACGTCCCTGCGCCGTCCGCCTGCGCAGGGTGACGCGTAGGGCCTCGCAGAACAAGGCGATTGAATTACCCACAAACAGCTCGTCGGGGAGCGACCCGCCAACGGCCGCCCAGCGACCCAGCGACGCCGCGGACGGTGCCTTGCGAAGTTATCGCCCCCCCCCCTCCGTTAGCTGGAGCGTATCGATGGGGCTCGAGTGCTTGGAGAAGGGTCACGTTGCGGAAATCGCTTCGTTCTTGTTTTCTTGATGTTCTGTGTTGACGAAACGTGCTCGAGTTTCGGATCTGTCGACTTAGGATTCAATAAAAGAATATCGCTAAAGCCGATGTGCTTTAGTGTTTTGGTTCGAAGGGTCGCGGGTTTGAATTCCGCCCCGGACAAGGATCTTCGCTATTGTAGCGTCTTAGCGTCAAAGTGATTGCTACTTCCTAGACTTCCCGTCGACCACTTCTTCTTGGGAGGAATGAAAGTCTTCCTTAACAATAATGACAAAACGTCCGCCTGACAGCTTCACAATTCGTATATTGGGTTCATGAAATCAGACGTAAATGAAGAACTTTTTGTTAATGCATACGTGCTAGGAAAGCTTACAAAAATAAGTTACGTGTGTCAGATGCTAATGAATAGGGGGGGGGGCAATTTATTTTGCACTGGTGTGAGGGTGTGAGTGGCAAAGCAGGCACACAATTTGCTTTTCCGAACACCAGTTCACGTTATAATGGCCACCAACCAGGGAGAAATATCGCATATGTAACTTCGTGGTATAAGATTCGCCACAATCCGTTTATTGGCAAACATTTTTAAATGTGCGTCCTCTCTACATGCCTTCGAAGAGGCTAAAATTTGTTGAAAAATTTAGCCTAAATCAGGCACCTATTAAATCCTCAACAGACTGCCTGCTTAACGTTATTTTTGCATGCATAACTCGCGCGTAGCTCAAAATGGTGCATCTCAAAGCCTAAGACCTGTTTTTCGAGGCTGAAGTGCTCGAATTTCTAAAAGTCAAAATTAAAAGTTAGTTTTATGTATTTTTATACATGTACAAGTGCACACGTTTAGCTGACATATTTTTCTTTCATACGTGTGTGTAGAAATATGGGGCCTTCCATTTGTGACTGTTTTCTCGCGAACTCGCTAGATTTGATGAGAGCATTGATTTTTAATTTTAAGATTAATCTAAATTTTGATATACTTCTCCTGCATAACTCCATGTACATTTCTCGTATTAATTTTGTTGTGGATATTCAATCCCTCTTGATTTGACTTTTTTCCAAGGTAGAGGAACTAATAGAATAATGGAGAGAAATTTTGGTATGCTATTATTGCTCTTACCAAGTTTTATGTTATTTTTCATCAGATCGCTCGTCTTCAAATTGATTTCACGATCTAAGTTTACCGTGTTTTTTAACCCAGTACTCCCTATTGCGTCATTGATACCTGTCCTCTAAAATCCCCTTCTCTCACATCTCCCACAAGTTTTTACACCGCTATATAACTCGGAAACTCTCCTCTGATTAAAAACCGCGCAGCTAGACGCACTTTACGGCCTGGAGATTTCGTTTCACCGCGGAAGAAATCTGTGGAAGCCATCGCTTTGGCGTCGCGATTCCGCGCGCGCGCGGCGCAGTGAATTTACGCGCGTCGGAGCACTCCCGCCGTGATAACTCCGGACGCGCTGGCGGCGCCCTCGCTATCGCCGCGGGCTGCGTCAAAAGCGGCGCGAAATAACGTCGACGCTAGCGCTAGACGATACGCGATAAGCGGTTCCGTAAACGAGCAAGTGCCGTTCGCATTGATGGGTACACACAAGGTGCTTGGGAAAAATGTAGGCAGACCTGCAATATTATATTGTACAAATAGGAACATGTACATACACAATCAGTTTCTTGTCGACAGTTGTATAAACGTCTTTGTGGATTTGTGAAAAACTCTGAATGTAATGTAAAATTATAAAAAATCGTATTCTGAGTCGTTATACAATGTATAATGAATATTCTAAATATTTAGTTATTTCGAGATTTTGTATCATGTTTGTTTTAGAGAGTCGTGTACCTGCGAATCGTTATTTGGGGAAGTGCTGTGTTTCTGCAGCGCAGAATGTTTCAGTTACCCGGTCAGAAATAGCATGGATTTTGGTTTTCTGGGAAACGGAAATTAGGACGGGAAAATAAAAATTAAAGATATTTTGGATAAAAATGTATGGAGCTATGGCCATTTGAAATGAATATATTTCTTCGGGTTTAACGTAAAATTGTCCATATTCGGACTAATGTGACACATCGTTTGAGACAAATAAGTAATGTTTGTTGATCATAAAATTGTTTTTGGATAACGTGGACACCACGTATTCGTCATTTTCTAGAAAGTAGCGAAAAAAGGGGATAGAAAATTGGGCGTTTATGGGGTTTGCGACACCACTAAACCCAGTTTAATGACGGTTTTATCGGTGCCGATGTTGTTCGTGTATTGAAAAGTAAGTTTTTCGCCAGTTTGCATCAGATAGAGGATGTGGCAAACCCCGCACTAATGTTACATGTCGGACTTGGTTACATGAATTTTACTTCCACACTTTCATTGGCAAAAACTGGATCGTCTTCAACACCGTATATGCCTCAGATATTTGTAACATTTATTCTGGAACAATCTGTATGATATCAGTAAAAACAATTTGTATTAAAGTTCATTCACAGTGCATTTGTTTCTTGGTTATATCAAGCACAATTGTATAAATGTCCGTTAGTCTCATTTGATGTATTTTTTATTTTCCTTTCTATACACATATAATTAAAGCTATCAAAAATCAAACATCTGTAACAATTGTATTTATAAATACCAGAATGTTACACATAACATTGTTTCTATTTTAGAAAAAGTATTAAATAAAATGCTATTTCATTGAAAATAAAAGGCGCAACGTTCATTTCCGAATGCTCTTTCTCTCTTCCTTTCAAGCAGTAAACAGAAAACGAAAAAAATAGATTTCAGCGTATTGTAATTAAATTCGAAGCACGTGAAGGCTCACCGGACGCTCTGAGAATGAAAATTCAGCAGCCTGTCCTGCAGAGGAGGTTCGTGGAAAGGGCGTTCAGCCAAAGGAAATGTGCGGCTGCCTCAGTGCTGAGTTCTGCGAAATCCGACCGCAAATCGGACAGCGAAGCGAAGAAAACTGGATGAAAAACCTTGGCGCCTCTGGTTTCAAGGGTGCCCTAATGGGGTTTCTATGATTTATGATTTTTTTCCTCCTTAGGAGAGATGCGCAGTTAAAAAGGAAAATGTTTGATTAGTGAATGAAAACAACGTAACGGAGGCAAACTTATTTACAACCCAAATATTTGTCATACAGTAATATGCTGAAACAATAGCTTCCGCGGCAATTATTTTAAATTGTAAATGAAACTACATTATAGAAAATGGTATGGTTTTGATTGCAGTTTTCTTCAAAATGTTATCTGCAAACCCGACTGGAGTACTTGATTAAGAAACAAACATAGAATTTAAAATTGTAAAAAAGTTAACTTCTTAGAATCTCCAGAAAATCACTTCAATCAATTTTTTTATTGCATGACACGGACATTTTTCTGATTCGCATTAGAGCAACTCACCATAACCCCATAGTGGTGCATTTTCCGAACATGTATAATTTTTACAGCTATTTGGCAATGATCGCATTAAATGCAACTTCACTGCTGATCATTCTTTTATATACTTTAAATCAGTATTGGCACGTAGGCGGCCGAATTAATTCAAATTTAGCGCCGTATTTGGAACATAATTATAACCACTCGAATTAACAGCAAAGGGTGTATATTTAAAACGTTCCGCGCCCGAGATACTTTATTTTTTCCTCAAAAACCGCCGAATACCTTACAAAGAACAATAATTTCTTGTGGTACAAAACTCTTTGATTTCAACTGCCTCTAAGGATTATCGCGAGCGCGCCACATCCCGGGTGCCGCACCCCGCAGAGGCCTAAGGAACCCAAGAAACACAGCCCATTGACGGCAAATTCTCAGACATCAACTCCCTCCATTTAAGACGCGACGAGATCGCATTGTTTGCAAATCAGAGAATCCGAGCGGTATCCCGGCGATTCGCCTCGTTCGTGTAAAAAGTTGGTAATGCACGCGTCTACAGGCTGGAACCGCTAAGTGTTAAAACTATTCGCTAAAATACAAAGATATACACATATTTGAAATTGTCTTTTTAAGCGCATTACGATACACGAAAATTTAGCATAGGGTTCCATTTAAAAAAACGAAGTTGACCTTATATCTTCATAGTAAAAAATAGCGCAAAGACGAAGTGTGCTGTAATTAATTAGCCCCTGTTCAATCAATCGACTGTCCAATCGGCATCTTCGTATCTTGCGCGGTTGAGGAGATACAAGGGGTGTTAACACTTAGCTGTTCCACCCTGTATATAGACTGCAGTGAAAGTCAAATTACCCACGTATCGCATTCCGAAGCGACAGGCCGATAGTCTCCATGAAACAAGGTGTCGGCGCGCGATCTTCGTGTGAATTTCATTACACACGAGAGTAACACACAGTATGGAAAACGTTTTCCTTTCACACAGACTAAGGCAACACTGACAATTTCTTCAATACTTAATAATCCTTACTCCCATATATGCTAACAGTCTTGATACTTCTCGTTTTTGAGAATCCTCTGTTATGACCAGGACCAGGACAGCCAGATAGGAATTTCTTTGGCTCGATTTCTTCAGAAGCTCTCCCAATACGAGTTTTTCGCAGCCTCAACAATTGGTCCCTAGATTATTAAATTATAATGACGTGTTGTAGTAAAAAATATTGTCTTATATTTTTGGTTATGTTCACATGTGAAGCGTAATGTAAGGTTGTAGTGTATGAGTAGTTGTATAGTTAGGATCCATGTTTAAGTGTCATGAATTAGATTCTCAAAATGAGAATAAATGTTTCAAAAAACAATTCACTTAAAAACAGTGGCTGTGGTTAGATTCGGAGTTAACTAGAATCGAAGAGAATCAAAATCTTTCAGATCTTAACAGATGAAACATGGTACATAGAATGTTTAATGGAAAGGATTAATGAGGTGTGGTGAGGTATTAGATTAACAGATGATGAAGCGATAAAGCAGGAGGGTTTAGACGACTTGAACCCCTCGTTTGAACCTTGAAGGCAAATACATGAATTTTAAAAGCCAATGTCTCTCTGCATTAGCTATTTTAACTGCAATACTACATGACAACAAGGAGTGACTACAAGGATCTCGGCAGACTTGCTTGCATTGTAATTATGTACAAGGACATTGTCGGCTCTTGCGGATGGCTCATGCTCAGCGTGCTTGCTTTCCGTGACGCGATCTCGGGTTCGATTTCCGGCCGAGCAAGATTATAGTGTGCGTTTTCCTCGCATTGCTCCAGTATATGTTGCTTTGTGACGATGAGAAAACTCACTTCTCAGGTAGAGGAGACCTGAATACGTCGTAGGAATGTCTATGTGCTAACAACACGTACCCTGTAACCCATGACCGCAACGCCTGGAACTCCGTTGGTATGCCCAGACTTCCTCAGAGGTTGTTGCACCGAAAGACAGACTGACAAGGATCTTGTCGTGACAGAATAAGGAAACGTTATGTTTCCATTTATTCCCCTTTTGAATTTTCATAAAGATTAATCTCTGCCTTTCCCAAAGGGTAATAAAAAACGTACAACGGAGTAATAAGTGTGTAACGTATTAGTTTCTGTAAGTGTCCCTACACATTCATAAAAGCTTGCAAAAGTCACAGGTACGTTTGTAGAAATTTCTCGTGATAACCATAGTCACTAACCATCCCGTGAACAATGTTTCTTAGAAACCCAATACTTAGGGCAATTGGCAAAGTATATTACTCTCGGGACATCGAAAAAATTATTATTTTATAGCTTCTTCCTAGGCTATTTACAGGCCTTTTCAACGATCACGACTCGTCGTGAATAGGTACAACATCGCCAGCCATTCTTATATTGTCTTAAAATCGCTGCGGAACTCGGTGCAACACGTGTACACATGCTGCGCAGAGTACGTTCCCGCCTCACGACTACAGCGTTACAATCATATTTGTCGAAAATAAGATCATCACCATATTCATTTATGGTGAAGCAGTGCGACATTGCTGTGGCATGACACACTGCAAAAACAATTTAATAGGAACACCTTGAACAAATACATTTTGCGAAGGTTGCCCACTCTATTGGCCATTCATCTGCAAATTATCTGCGATAACCTGAAACAAATCGTAAATTAAGTTCAGTCCAACAAAGTGTATAGGTTTGCGCATTTTTCAAGATGAGATGGGAACGTGAAAATGCGTGAAAACAATGAGAAGAATATTCAAAATAGTAGTAATGTTTTAGACTTGAATTGATGTATACTAGGAGCTCTTACGAACTTTTAGGGACACCTCTTTATTAGATGTGTAATGATGTATTTGAGCACTGGCTTGCATTGCAGATTACATATCTGCAATGCAAGCCAGTGCTCAAATATACTGCTAGATTGACATTGTGACATAACTCCGTGGTATCTATTAACATTTCTGCAGAAAAAAACAACAACATTTGTGTGAATAGGAATTGTAAAATATTTACGTTGATAAAACATGTGTGTATACCTATATACACACAAATTTTTCCCCCAGCGAAAAATGTTACTAAATCTAGACTCTTCTTTGTTAAAGCTCGTGAGCGGAAAGCGTTAAAAGAATTGCGTGGTTCGTGAAACTGCGGTTGTTGCAGGAATAACGAGGAAATAACGATGGAAAACTTTCCGTGCCCTAAAGCGTTCCCGGACGATTAAAATTGAATGCCCCAACTAGTAGATTGCACGGTTCTTGCTTTCCATACGAGCTGATAGACCGAATCTTGTTTTAGAACTAGCGATAGCTAGGTTGTGGCCCGTTTGGTTCTCTTCCTAGTTTTTCTCCGTGGAATGAAAGATGAATCAAATAGATTTCGTCTGCAGATAACGGTTTTATGTGGGGATATGATAACATAATACCGTACACAAAAGAAATTTAAAAAATTTCACTATGTGTCCGATTTCATTCGAACACTGTTTCACCCTTCATTATTTAATGTTGGTCCTTAGAACAACTTATCGGGCGAGAAGGTGCCCCGGTAATGGAGCTGAGAATGACTTCCAAAATCGTATTCCATTGGATGATGATGATGATGATGACGTTGATGATAAAGAAGATAAAGTATTAAAGGAAGATTAAAGGAACTGGAATAACCAATGAAATCCAGACGCAAAATAGTTGGTCAAACAAATATCGCATGTTATGTATTGGCATTTGAACCTCAAAAGCGAGACTCAGAAGAAATAAACACTTACCATTACTTTATGAGAATCACCATTGTTTCTATCAACTAACATGACGGTATTTCGAAGCAATCTCTTGATTCATAAATTAAACGTCATTTAATTGGGGATTTTTGTGTATGTCGGAAAGGGAAAAATGTGAGTGATGTTGAAAATATTAATATTCCGTTGGTGGGGATTGGCAACAGTTACACACTAGAATATTTCGACCGTTGGATTCTGAGTATTTATGTTTAAAACATGTTTAATTTTTAAGTTTTAAGAGTTTCTTGAATCGTAAATTTTACTGACAACTCTCCTAAACAAACTTATTAAGGAATGTGTATCCTGTAGAAACAGCTGCAACTATTTTATTTCTGTCGCCTTCAAATCCGCCACATGCTGTACATTTTACTTCAAAATTATTTCAATTAACCTTCCCATAAAATAAGCATTTTTATCTTAATATATTGTCTTTTCCTGATAATGTTTTTGTGATTTTACCAGGTATCGCATGTTTCATTCTCTATCATAGGGCTGTACAATGTAAAACAATCAAATCACTAGTCTTTGTAACAGCACTCTTAATATTAATTTGTTATCGAGATATATTCTTAATGTTCTTATTTCTGATTAGTTATTTTTAAGTAATTAGTAATTTAGTAATTTCCCCTACACTTTTTTACTTATTCTGAAGACAAATTCATCTCTTAATGTGTGCGCATCGACTTCTTGTTTAATGAAATGTGAATGGTGGGCGAGAGCGTTTGAGGACGTTATAGTCACCAATTTGACATCTCTGAATTAAAAGTATCCGTGTGTTATATATGCATTGTGTATTATTTTGTTTGCAAATTTTCCAAATTATATCATTGAATCGCATATTATAATTCAATATTTGTATTTTTATCTTTAATATTTTTAATAAATAGTATTTAAATCATATCTTTAATACAAAAATAATTCAACTTTTTGAGCGAAGCGTGTCACCAGCGAGACACCGCCTCGTTCGGGACAATCTCTAAGCTCCTGATAGGGCTCCCGTCATGTGTAGTAACGAAGTGCATGTAAGTGTGAAAGCACGTAAGAGAAGAAGAGGAGATAAGGAGGAAACAGGAATGATCGCGCGCGCGTCGTGACCCGTTTTTTAGGCTACTACTCTGGCATTCACCTGGTGTTGATCGGAGAAACCAGGGTTAACTCCCGATTAGAGCAGTCAGCCGCTAGAATCCTCCTGCAGACAGGCACTGAATTCACTTCAGTGGTAGCTAGCTATCTAGCTAATGTCGAGAATTTGCTGCTGTGGGGAGTCGAACTGTGGAATCTCTCAGTAAGAGACACTGCAGTTGCAGCTGTTGTCTTGATATATCTCAGCCAGTCCACCTCTGAAACCCTCTCCTCTCCTCCTGTCGTTCCCACTCATGCCCTAAGTTTCGTTACACATCTCGGCGTGCTCCCTCGTGGAATTTGTCATTGGTGCGGATAGGTGGATGCGATTAGAGATAAGAGGTGTTGCTTGTCGGGTGGAGTTTGTCACTTTCCCTGAAACTTCGCACATGTCTCGCAAAGTGGCTTTGATGGATATGCGCACCCGCCGTACACTCGTGCTCGCCTGGTTGCCTAGGCATGTAGGGGTGATTGATCTTATACGCTTATGTGGAAAAGCATACTGTACGTGTTAGCTGTCTAATATCTTAAATTATAACTTTAAAGTGGCCGTTTTCCTTTGTGTTATAAGAAATATATTTATAAATTTTCATTAATTTTATTTAATTCATTGCCATTAATTTTGATGTTAAAGAAATGTAATGTTCGAAAAATCAATCGAATTTTCGAACGGAATGAATGTTAGACAAATAATTCCACTTCAACTGTTTAAATCTTCCTTTCGTAAGTCAACTGACAGTAACACTTCGCTCGCAATCGACCGATCTCCATTTCGAATAATTCGCATAGATATTTTAGTAAAGTCGATTATTGGAACAGTGTATAACGATTATTATGGGCGTATGGGAAATTAAATAGTGCGCGCGGTTCAGGAGTGACGTACCTACTGTGGGAAAAGTGGCAAGTTGCGAGCAAGAAACAAGAGCTCCAATAGCGAAGTTAGCTACGGCGGCGCGCTAATGAGCCTTAACCTGCGGTGAGGAGGGGGTATATAAGGCGGGGGAACAGCACGGCAGTCAGTCAGTGAGACTGCGCCGAGAGAGTTATTTCAGAGTTATATTGTTACTGACTCCGCCAGACTGCGCCTGGTAATATTGAGTGTTGGTGAATAGTGCTGCAAATTGCGATTTCTACTGATTACAGCGACAGTGCTCTGTACAAGGTATTTTCTCATTCATAAATGAAAAACTGGTCTGTAACTGGTACGAATTGGATTGTGGTTATTGTGAATCTTTAACAACTTTTGCTATCTGTTATTCATGTTGTTTTGAAACATAACATATATCAGTCCTAAAATAATAATAATAATAATATTTATAGTAAATTCTATATCTAAAAATGTCTCAATTATAAGCTCGATTACTGTTTTCAGTTACGATAATTCACTAAAGTATCGAATTGCAGTTTAATCTACCATAAAAACAATAATTTCTAGTGATTTGTGGGTTTAATACGCTGTCATTCTCTCTTCAATATTTCCTTTTCCAGCATTCAGGCACGTGGCAATCCCTTCCTGAAACATTCCGCGTGTAAAACGATCCTTCAAATTGCCCCTCCTTTAGAATAGCTGGCGGAACGAAGCGTGCACGACCTTCGGAATGGGCGCCGAAAGGCATGAGTCACCCTGCAGCACTCCGCCCGGCCGCACCCAGCCACCTCCACCTCCACCTCCACCTCCCATCTCCCTCGCCGCCCCTCCCTCCGCGGCCGCTCCCAACACAGTCGCCCGCCACCCCCGCCCCCAATGCCAGCACCAGCAGCAACACAGGTGGCTCAGGGCATCGACTTGTGCCATTACAGCACTGGTGTCAACTGATGGCTGTGGCACGCCTCGTGGCACTCGTGGCATGCCATGAGCTTCTCTGCGCAACTAGCGTCGGGAAAGAAAACTATTAGTAGCCCCGCCGTTTTATCATAGGAATGGCATTTTCTCTGGTGGCGGGGCGATGAACTGCGTGGAGGGGCGATTTCGTCGTGGCACTCGTGCCACGGACTCCGGCTTGTGGCATCGACCTTGACAATGCATATCAATGTCTCCGCGCGGGAGGTCCTTCGGGGTTCAAGTCCCGACGATGGCAGGAATCTTGACACTACCTAGATAGCTAGTTTGATTTCAGCCGCTGTGTAAAGGAGAATTCTAGCGGACAGATGGTCATATCGGTAGTTTTCCATGATTTTTTCGATCAACACCAGGCGAATCCTGGAGCAGTACCCAACGAACGGATTCCAGACACTCGATCTTTCCTTCGTTTTCCTTGTGCTTTCCTCTCTATTATCACACATTGACCGTTACATCTCGGGAGACCAGTAGGAAGCTTTGTGGTTGTCCCGGCTGGGGCGGTTCCCTGGTGGTGGTAGATACTTGGACGGGGAAATCTCTGCAAGCCGGCGTGTACGTCGGCACCAGATCTCACCATCCAGTGGGCGGGAAGAACACCGCCACCTCCTTTGATAAAAACACGAAGAACGCCACCACGAAGAACGCCATCAGCGTGACCGCCAACCCCTAAACCGCAATCATCGCCAAAAAGGACATCGATCTTCTTTCCGCCTCCGCCATCACCACAATCCCCATCACCCCATCTCCGCCGTCGCTGACAGCAACCCCCTCCGACGCCACCGCCAGCTTCATTATTATCACCAACTCTTCCACCACATTTGCCGCCTCATGCGCCGCCTTCTACGCTGCCTTTCCATCATCGTTGATGCCATTTCCATCATCGCCAAGAGACCGAGGCCGACATCGACAACCTTGCCACCATCGCCGCCGCCACTCTCCACCCTGCCATCGCCACCACCTTGACCGCAGCCACCGCCAACGCAACCGCCGCCGCTGCCCTCGTCTTACCTCCGGAGCCGCTACTTACCCTTCTACTATCTTCTTTACTTCAGCAGCACAAGTGCTATCTTGTTACTTCCGCAACACCGGCTTCCCCTCGCAACCTGACTCCCTTTGTTCCTCAGGTCCTTCAGATTGAGTACAAAACACTGTCGTCTTGGACCCAACCAGCATCGTCACTGACCTCCTAAAGACCTCCCTTGGGAATGAAATATTCTTTCCTATTTACCTATTTATATTGTGTGTTTCCATACCTCGAAAACCCATGGATCTTCTATTACAGACATATAGGGACAGATCATAAGCATTTTCAAACTCAAAACTCTGTATAAGATCTATCTAGTATGTCAGGGCGATTTGCGTCGGTATTCTACCATTCCTCTTATATTTCACTTCGCCATTCTTTTCATATTATACGTATCACTGTCATTATTATTGTATGATTATTTTCGCCTATTTTTACCCATATCTTGCGTAGGCCGAGGTCTGTGAAGGTCAAACCGAATCCCTACTCATTACTGAGCGATGGACGTTGTTCACGCCTTGACCACCTCCGATTTTCCTGCCACGCGAGCGTTGTGATGTTTTATTGTATTATTATGCAATATAAATGATGTCAGGGATGATCAGAATGGAGTAAATAACGATGAGACTTTAATGGGATGATTGTTCATATACGATGCGTGGTATCATTAGAAGTCAACCATATTAAATTTGCATTGTAGAACATTCGTGCCTTGCGCAAGACACATGGACCTGCAGCTTTCGTCTCACTTTCACCACGTATGTAATGAATAAATAAGGGAGAAATGGAAATTCAAGAGGATATAATAGTTATTGTAGAACAATAGCAGCATCAATGGTACAGACATCTGCTGAGAATGCCAGAAGAGAGGTGGCCCAAACACGTATATAAATGGATATTACCGTATAGAAGACGGCGGGGCACCCCCCCCCATGGAAACAAGGAATACTGATTGCGATGGCGACAAGATACATATGTATGTGTGTGTTTGTGTGTGTGTGTGTGTGTGTGTGTGTGTGTGAATGGACAGCACAGGGTAGAAACGAACGTCCCTTTCTCATCCATTTTCTCAAAATGCAAAAA
This sequence comes from Acheta domesticus, assembly GCA_031308135.1. NCBI lineage: Eukaryota > Metazoa > Arthropoda > Insecta > Orthoptera > Gryllidae > Acheta > Acheta domesticus. The sequence continues at coordinate 218,778,799 of JAHLJT010004567.1, forward strand.
TTACCGTGTGAAACGGACTTTAGAACCTGTCCCAGTGGCGGATGTCGAGTGGTTTCACATGTCGCTCAGACGCATAAAATACGAAGAACCATTTTTCACGTTGCCATTGTCTCTATCGTCATTTCCGTGATGTATGTCTTTACCCGTTCAGGTTCCGCCACTCCGTCCTTTTCTTTCGTCACCATCGGCGTCTCCACGTCTTACAAAGTCCCCGAGGCCGTAGATTCGAGCACGACTGATGCGGTAGTGTGCCGTGGGCTTCCCGATTTAGCAGCAGCCCCGCGGAGTTGCCACAGTCGCCGCCGCGCTCCCTGCTGCCGCCCACAACCGCCACTACCCCGCCGCCCACGTCACAGCTACCGCCGCCGCCGCTGCTTCGTGCGTCACGAGGGTCTGCACGAGAGTTTACCGACACCCACGTGCTATTCCTTCCACCACAGAGAGAGTCACTTTGCCTCGACCGCGGCTTAAAGTACTTAAAGGAGGTTAATGCTCTGAAGCTTTTCAATTCTGTTACGGAATTGGGTGGCTCAAGCCATCAATTGATGAGAGGTCCGTGCCTAGAACTGCAGGGAGGTCCTAGAGTTCATATCCCGGCAGGTGTGGCAGGACTTTCGACACTAGCTAGCCAGCTAGGTCGAATTCATCGGCTTTCTGGAAGAGAATTCTAGCGGCCTTCTGCTCTGCTCATTAGTTTTCCATGGTTTCTTCGATCAGTAGCAGGAATATTTACGAGCAGTTCCTTAACAAATGTGTCACGGGCCCAACGCGATCTTTCTTTCCTCTGCCTTCTCCTATCCCATACTTATACTTACATGCACTACGCTACCACACGTGTCAGGAGATCGGTCGGTTGCATAGAGCTTGCTCCGCTGGTGGGAGATGCCTGGTTAGGGAAACCCCGCAAGCTGACAGGTAGGTCGACGCCAGCGGGGGATGCTCACCTCCATCTACCGCAATAAAAGCACACACTTACGGGTATAATGACCTCTGCCGTTGACGCGCCCGAAATCTAATCAATCGTTTTCAATTGTTATTTTTTAAAGTCATCCGAGCGCCGTCTAACTCCTCATGGTATATCTCCAGTAGTTAACAGCTTCTAACATCGAGACTATCACTCGGCATATTTTGTCTTGAACAAAAATGGTTTACACCAATTTAACGTGGTCCGCGATTCTGGACTCTACAACATTGCAAAATCCAGTTGTAGCCTCACGAGTATGGAACTGAAGCTTTTGCGAGTAAGCAACTGAAGCTTTTCACGATGGGATATCTCAGGTTTGAGATCAATTCTGTGGCAGGATTTTTATATTGTACAATTTGTGTTGATACGCCTTAGAGGAGAATTTTCTTCTGACCGAAGTTTACGTTATTTTCTGCCATTGATCTCAGGCGCGTTTCGGAAGTAATTCAAACAACTGTGGCGGATAACAAGGTCAGGCCATCGTATCCTATTCTCCCCTATTCTCGCATTAGAACCGCGAAAATAGGCTGAATCCTAACCTCATAATCATCAAAATATTCTGGGAGAATTGCTACTTAAACAAAAAAACCAAGGAGAATTTAAGTAATGGAAGAATAATAAAAAGCCGAATAAAATATTGACTAATGTAAAAATATAACGAATAAAATATAATTGATTTTAGCCCCGGTATAGTATTTGAACGGGGTGGAAATACGTTATTGCGAACAAAGAAATAGTGAACACTTTATATCTGCCAAAATGTGAGATATGTTTAGTATTTTTTTAACACACAATACCACATTCATGTTTTGTTTAATTATGTGACAACTTCGGCAGACAGATGTTAACTACCTTCGCAATAGCTAATGGCCTTGCTAATAATTGCCTGTAAAAGTAAACTTACAAAACACCACGTACCCCATTACAATTTACCCCATTTAATTAAACTACAGATTTCCATCCTTAGTTAATTCCTTTCTTCATATTTGAATAATCGTAACATACTTTGCTCGACCCATATTTTTTCCTTTGTAACAACACATGTTTATATAATTTTCTGTATTTACGACAGAAAACTATTTCATAAAATTGACTTCGACCCACAACTCAATTTTTGTTTTTGTTACAAGCTTACTTATACTGCACCCGAGCACAATCATTTACTCATTTGAGTGCATTGCTGTGTTTGTTAAGTTGTATAAAAATGAATAAAATTTATTATTGTTATTATAATATGTGAAACCAAATTTATTGTAATTTAAATGGCGTACATCATTAGACCTACTTTATGTAAAATCGAGTGTATTTCATGTAATTCTTTCTCCTCATGTACTAAATTTTTGCAAACAAAAAATCGAACTGCATTTAAAAAAATATTTTCATGGATTAATTATTCATCATTTAATGTTAATAATTTTATTTTAAAATGTCTCATCCCTTCTTCCAAGTTTTTGGTTATATTAAAACCATAGTTACTTTCTGACCATTTTATATTACTTACTAAAAAAATTTAATAGTGTTCGTTTTCCAGCACCGATGAAGGTTTCCTGCGGCGATCTGCCTGTCCGTTGCCAACGCGCAGGGAATAACGAGAGGGGCTACGCGCTTGTCCTGCTCGTGACTTAACGAGCGTGGCGAGTAATTAACAAGGGAATAAATATTGCATGGACATAAAAGTAAATATCGCGTGAGATATTGGACAAACGAGCCGTTAATCAGCTTCAATTCCATTATTATGCGGCAACCCGCTGCGGAGCTCCGCATTTCGGTTGGCGTTGCCACCCCCCCCATGGCCTCATCACCACGGCCATCGCCACCGCCAATACCAACGCCATCAGCATCGCCATCGTCGTCGTCACCGCCACCGCTACCGTCATCGACGCCGACAACGATACCATCAACACCGACGCCGACGCCGTCGACTGTACGTACGTCGATGTCGATGCTGATTGACGATGCCGATGCCGACGACGACACCGTTGCTGACGTCCACACCGACGCCGACGCCGACGCGGCTCCCGCAACTGTCATGACTGAAGGAGAGGAATAGGAAACGCGCTTGATTGGTCTAAACAGCACTTCACAGGTTATGCCCAATTGTAACGGTTGCACATTTACCTCCTCATTCATTCCTCCTCATTCACAATGCATCATTCACTGAATTTTCCGCATGAAAACGTCACGGCATTACGAGGATATGCAGCTTTCGTCTAGGAGTACTTGGTCGATGCTACAAGGCTCTGCGCCCCCAGGCAGGCGCCGACTGCAAAATTTCAAGCGGGACATGAGATTCTATCATTCCACAACATCTCGGGATTGCTATAATCTAATCAATGTCCATTAGCCCGCGTAGTTCTCAGTTTTCGGTTACTGGTCTCTCTCTCCCTCTCTCCCCCTCTCATCCCCCTATCTCTCCCCCTATCTCTCCCCCTCTCTCCCCTCTACCCCTCTCCCCTCTCTCCCCTCCCCTCTCTCACTCCTCCCCTCTCTCTCCCACTCTCCCTCTCTTTCCCTCTCTCCCCCTCTCCCTCTCTCCCTCTCTCTCCCACTCTCCCTCTCTCCCCCTATCTCTCCCCCTATCTCTCCCCCTCTCTCCCCCCTATCTCTCCCCTATCTCTCCCCCTCTCTCCCCTATCTCTCCCCCTCTCTCCCTTATCTCACCCCCTCTCTCCCCTATCTCTCGCCCTCTCTCCCCTATCTCTCCCTCTCTCTCTCCCCTATCTCTCCCCCTCTCTCCCCTATCTCTCCCCCTCTCTCCCCCTATCTCTCCCCCCTCTCTCCCCTATCTCTCCCCCCTCTCTCCCCTATCTCACCCCCTCTCTCCCCTATCTCTCGCCCTCTCTCCCCTATCTCTCCCCCTCTCTCCCCTATCTCTCCTCCTCTCTCCCCTCCCCTCTCCCCTCCCCTCTCTCCCCACATCTCTCCCTCTCACCCTCCCTCTCCTTCTCTTCCCCTCTCTCCCTCTCTCCCCCTATCTCTCCCCCTCTCTCCCCTATCTCTCCCCCTCTCTCCCCTATCTCTCCCCTTCTCTCCCCTATCTCTCCCCCTCTCCCCTATCTCTCCCCTTCTCTCCCCTATCTCTCCCCCCTCTCTCCCTATCTCTCCCCCTATCTCCCTCTCCCCTCCCCTCTCTCCCCTCCCCTCTCCCCTCCCCTCTCTCCCCCTCTCTCCCTCCCTCCCCCTCTCTCCCTCTCTCCCCCTCTCTCCCTCTCTCTCCCTCCCTCTCCCTCTCTCTCCCTCTCTCTCCCTCTCCTCCCCCCTCCCTCTCTCTCTTGATTCTCATAAGAACTGCGATAATCCAGTGGGAAAGGGGGATCATCGCGAAAAAAATTAAAAGACGTGAGGAGAGGTAGCAAAAATGGAGGCTCTTCAAGAGGTCTGTTTTCAAGGACCATTGAATCGATGCTGTTCGCTGCGCCGCCGTGGGCGCCGGCCCCGCATTGCCTTCAATTTCCACTCTTTGATCTGCACAAAAGCCGCGCGGCATCGCAGAGAACGAATTCAGATGCAGAGTGCCCCCATCTGCTCTTGTTAATTTCGTGAAGTGGCCGTGCCCAACCTTCTGCTCGAATAGCCTTTTAAGACGCTGAGAGTGTAAAGAGGCTGGGACCTTCTCACTTTACAAAGGAGGTGGAGGAGAAAACAGGAAGAGAAAATAAAAAGAGAACAAAATAGTTTTGATGATGTTGATGATGGAACGGAATCAGCTACAGAACGATCATGAAAGCAATACTTGCTCTTGTAAAAATAGTGAAAGTAATTTTCTCTTGCTACTGATCTCCTTAGATAATAACTTGTACATACTCATATGTATTATGTTACTTTCATTCTTTTATTTTACATTTTCTTCGAGTGCACTTCGTCGAGTGCACTGATATCTCGTACGAATTATACCTAACATTTCTAAAATATTATTTTCAGCACCGCATACTTGCTTTCCATGATGCGATATCGGGTTCGATTCGATATCGGGACAGATTATAGTGTGCGCTTTCCTTGCAATGACTCAGTACCTGTTGCGGTGTAACGATGAAAAAAGCTCACTTCTCAGGTTGAGAAGACCAGAATACTGCGTAGGGAAGTCTTTGTGCTAACCATACGTACCCCCTTAACCCATGGCCACATGGCCGGGACGCCGCCGCTGGTAGACCTTGGCCCGTGAGCAGCTGTTATATCAAAGTACATATACATGCTCATGCATGGAAACTAGCCCTTACCGTCACTGTTTATTGATTGGAAAGAGTTACTTTGCGGCGCCCTGTGCGTTCCGAGCAAATGTCATGCCCTTTACTCGGCTCATATCGTCGGCTTGTCTGTCACAGTTCATTTGTGAGACAAAGACTTTCTGTGTTAGTTACGTAAAGAGCTAGTCATTTTAAAATGTTGGAAGTATGAAAGCTGTTAAATACATGATCAATTATTTAATTTCCTTACCTCAAAAATGTGGATTATTCTGAAGATTTAGGATGCTTCTAATAATTTGTGTATTTACTAAATTCAGTATAATTCGACTAATTGTGAACTTCAGGAATATTAGCATCTAAGGGAATGATTTTCATGTTTCTTTGCGTGAAGTGTGTACTTCGTAAACTGCATTCCTATGCGATTATTTTTGTAACCGTATCTGTTAATGTTTGAATTTCTGTAACAAAAATTCTTCTTTGGAGCTCAGATCTCGTTATTAGTAAGGTTCAGCTGCTCTGCTTTGATGAGATCATTAGAACATGGCTTAAATGTGTAGCAAATGTAGTGTCGTTTCTGTGTTTATTCCATTCTGCCAACTAGATGTCATATATCTTATTATTTCACAAATAATTTATATTCATGTATACTACACAATATAAAAAGCAGTTAATGAGCACCGGATGGTACTGAATTGCTGGCCAGGTTTGCTTGCTTGTTTGAACAGATTTTCATGCTATACTGTGAAAACCCCCTTCCATACAATGTATTCTTTAAAGCATTAAAGTGGATTGTTCCGTTGATAGATGCATGCGACGCAAAATATAAGTCAAACGATACATCGATAGTTCTTTGAGTGAAAGAATAAAATTTGGTTCAGAGTGGAACTATTCAAATACCGTAAATTTTTATAGTAGTTATAACTCACTTATCCCCTGAACGGAACAAAGTTCTTAGTCTGCAAATGTGTTATGTACGGATGTCAAAAGTCATTGAAAAATGATACTTTATGATACTGTTTTGGTACGTTTTGTATTTGCTCATGTACATATTTTTGTGCCGCAAACTTCGTATCTCTTGAAGATGTTCGTTGTTCTTTGGAATAAATTTTAAAAGTTCAACTTAGTATAAATGACATAATGTACGCTTTCATCCTTTGCTGAACAGAAAACTACGACGATGGACAAGAATGTAAGTAATGTTTACATTCACTTACATTAATTATGCAACCGTTTGAATATAAACAAACGAGAAATAACATTTTCCTTCTTTTTTAATCATGAAATTAAATGAAAATATCCGATGATGACGTAACCTTCTGAATATTTTCTACCGGCTGGAGGTTAGATCACGTTCTGGGCTGAAATAGAACATACAATATAACAGCATCTTTTATTGTCATGAACTGCAAAATAATGTCTGTGAAAGATAAATTTTTGTATTTGTATTTTATTCTTGGAATTGTATTTCTAGCAAATGCAAGTTCCTGTATTGTACGAAATTATTTTTTTCATTTACTTATTTTTCCTTTCTCATGTGCTCTTGATTGAGGAATCAAACCTTGATCTACGTTTTCGCGAGATTTTTCGGTCTGACAATACATCCCATTGGGGAAATGGTTGTGAATGAATGACGATTGCAGGAAAAGCGGGGTGCGATTTACACCTTTCTTAAAAATTCTTGAAAAAACCTACTACGAACTGCATCGCTTCCTTCTCTTTTCACATGTAATTGTGACGCCGAAATTATCTATATTTGATACTCTTGGACTTGAAATGTTTGAGTGGAGGAAGAAATAACCGTAAATTAAAACAATCTTATATTTTAAACTAAAATTAAAACGTTTGATAAAAATGAAAATGATATTCATTGCTTCTATTTAAATTGTTTGCCATTTGAGTAGTCACAGACATTATTCTAAATTGAAAAATTAAATTGAATTTTCATTATTTAAATTAAAATAATGAATTAAGAATCACAGTTTTATAAAATAGCAATTTTTTGCATGAATAGTATGTGTACTTTAAATTATCTATCACTGAGTTTAACGTTAAGTTATTGACACCTCTTTAGCTCTTAGTAAAATATATTTTACTAATACTTGTTTCATTTGTTGAATTTACATTGATCGTTTGACCTGGAGATTTGCAAAATTTACCTCAATTTCCTAGATTATTTCGATGGCTTCGGGTCTGATCAGAAGTGTGGAACTTTATGTCGCATTTTAAATTAATTATTTTCCGTCGTAATTACACGGAATGTTATAAAATTTGGATATCTCTTGTTTTAAATTAATTATTATCAGTTTCGAAATCTTTATTCAGTTACTTCAAAATAGTAAGATATCCATGATCGTGCCAGTGATATAAAACAATATTAACAATAAAGAAATAATAACTGTGAAACCTTTTAACATTGAACACCTTTGATGTTTTAGGCACATCTCAAAGTAAAGTGATACTAATTAAAAATGTCATCGGATTCCAGTAAAATGTATACTGTGCGTATTGGGGACCAAATTAAAGGGAATTTTATAGTGCTAATTAAAATGTTCCTTTTGTAGAGTAACATAGAAGATGTGATTCCAAACCTCAAAGCCGCCACCGTTCGCTCTACTCGCTTGTTGGATAACGAAAAATGTATGTCTCCTTTTTCCGGACCGACTTCGTTCAATTTTCTTCCGCGAAAACCAAGGGGATGCGATTTATAATTATGTTGAGAGGATATTACGAATATGAATACTTCTGGTTATGCTGATAATATAAGAGTTACTTCTGGTACGATCAACTTCAAAACCAAGAGCGATCCCAAAACATAGAAGCGGTCAGACATCTCGGTTTTCACCGCTGGGAACGGGGTTTACATTCCAGTTGATGCACTTTGGGATGGACAAAGCGGGTTCGCGGTCGGCAGATTTTCTCAGAGCTCTTCCTTTACAACTAGTTCTTAATTCGCCATTGCTTTATCATTATTGATTCATTCATAATCACGTATCCACTAAAACTGTTCATCCATTTCAGGTAGTACCGTAGTAAGTCCTAGGTACTGACATCACAATAAAGAATAACCTTAAAGTGTAGTGAATTACAGAATTGCAGGTATTCCAGATATCGATTTTTATATAGGTTGTGTGTTGCACGTTGTTCTGGTTGGCTACATTACACCATTTTTGTTCCCCAGCTCCTCCACCCCTCTGATTATCTCGTTCAGACTCATTTATACACACACTTCATACTCATCTACAACATTACGTACATAAAACTCTTTTCACTTTGATAATTTTCCGCCACGGCACCGTCCTGTCACACAAGTGAGGGCCCGACGCGTTCCGCTCCGCTAGTCCGGGTGCTCTCAACGGTTGCGCGTCACCCAGCCCTCGTTGGCCCGGCCAGCCAGCGAGTGAGGTCAGGAGCGGCGCGGCATCCATATCGATCCAGACGGAGCGGCGGCGGCGGCGCGTCGCGACCCTCACGTGCTCGCCCGCCCCCGCGGCGCCCCGTGCCACGGCGCTCCGTCGCCGAGAGCGGCCGACCTGTCGTCGCCGGTGTTCCCCAAGGTGCGGAAGTTCGGCGTGAAATCTCTCGCGCTTTTTGCCCACTAAGAGGTGCGTTGGTTTTTTGTAAACTTTGATTGCACCGTGGAAAATATTAACGAACATAATATTGTCTACATTTTGTATTAGGTTAGTTGCTTTAGCTTCATTGTTACATTTCTTTATTAAGGCGTGCTAGCTTCTGCTCTGTGTCAAAGAAAAACTCGTATTTAGAATCTAATAAATTCTACTATTTCTGTAGTCCATGTGCCATTCAAATAAACGGGAATTAACACAAAACGACATTCATTTTTTATTTACCAAAATATTTTATTTACCATTTACCTAGATATTCCCCAAGGTGCTGACGTTCAGAGAGAAATCTTGCGCTTTTGGCCCACTAAAAGGTGCATTATTTTTTTAGACTTTGCGCCGTGGGAAATGCTAACGAACGTAATGTTTTCCACATTTTTATTAAGTTACTTGATTTCGTTTCATTGTTAAATTTCTTCATTAAGGTTGTCATCTTCTGCTCTAACTGTGCCAAAGGAAAACTCATATTTATAATTAATAAATTCTACTATTTGTATAGTCCATGTTTCATTCAAATAAACGGGAATAAACAACAAAACGACATTCATTTCTTTTTTACCAAAACTCTGAATAATTAATTCATGGCTAGAGTTCAAAACATCTGAGTTCACCTCCAAAACTTCCTTTCACCAGACGTTTTAAAATTAGTACTCGTCAACATTTCCCGTACCCTTCATCTATTTCGAAAAGCATCACTCCACCACTTTCCAAACGTCATAGCCACGTCAAAGCCCAAACATTTTGGGGCGCATTGCCCATCATCTTTCTTCACCATTTACCAAAACCCTCATCTGTCTTCACCAACTTCCGCAACTATCCGTCTTCTCCACTTTCTAGAAAACATCAGCCTCCAGTTTTTATCAATACCATCACTTGCCCACTGTTTACTCCATCAATTTCCATCTCCATCAAACCCCCTTAACTCTCACTCCTCATCAGTTCCGAGTGCAATCATTATTCACCAGTTCGTATAATCGGCCTCGGGCAATTTACAAACCGTCACTTTTCCAGTTTACCAAACGACCATTCTTCACCAATGTTGAAAACCATCACTGTGGACAAGTTCTCGGTTTCATTACTTTTGCCGTTTCCCAAACCATCAGACTCCATTAGTTTCCCAAAATCATCACTGCCTTCTAGTCTCCAGAACAATCATTCCTCACCAATCACAGAACACAATTCCACCAGTTTCTAGACCCATAACTCTCTCTCAGTTCCCGGAATAATCTGTACCCAATGGATTCCAATATCGCATCTCTACCAATTCCCAAAACCATTAGTCTCCGTCAGTTTCGGGAATCATCCGCCTTCACTGGTCCCCAGAGCCATTGCTATCCACAAGTTCCTAAAATCACCCGTCTAGCGCCTGTCTCCACCAGTTATTAGCACCATCACTTTTCAGCGTGCAATTGTTACGATTGGGTTCCAGGCGTCCCAAGTTCTTAATTCAGGCCCTCCAGTTAATCAACAACCACCTAACAGCTCTAACAGTGACGACAATATTGACCATATCTACCTGATACCTTCTCGACTCTAAATTTCATTACCATCTCATAAAAAGTAAATGAATATAAATAATTATTACTCAGTTTTGGAATATAGTTTTAAAATGAGGGGCTTTTGAAAAATCCTTTCTTAGCTTCGAAATTCTCACTTCACTCATGTTCCCGTACCGCCGTTCTACACCAGTATCTAAATCCAACTTTCGTCAATAGTTCTCCGAACGCTCACACTCCATCGGTCTCTGTAATAAACAGTCTCGACCTCTCGAAATCATTACTCCCTCTCATGCTCTGTAGCGTGGAAAGGCGCCTGACACCGGAAACGGTGAGATTCATACACAGCGCTTGCTGACAACTGGCAATAAGCGGACGCTTTATTGCCGGCCATCTCAATAATCTTATCAGTAGCCTCTCTTTTAGTTTTTGTAAGAAGTTTTTGCAAGGATAAACAGTGCCAGTAAATGAGCTACGCCACCAATTTATATCAGAGTTGAAAGGCACCAGAGGAAATCCTGCCGTCCGTAGCATTGTACTATTCGGTAGTTCCGTAAGAATTAGCCGTTATCACCATGAATTTCTTCTCACTGAAATTGGTTACTGCAAGAAACATCTGTAAGGAATATTCATGTTATTCGACCTCGTTTCCCACACTACTTTTATCTCTATGTGAGTTGTGGGAAACGAGGATATTCGTACCGGTCGCCCTGCACAAGTGCCAGTGTGCCTACACTCATTTATCCTGGGCGTCGCGTGGAAGCGATTCAGACCGCACGCGTTCGAGAGGCTGTCGTGTTAGGTCGCGTTTGTTTTGTTATCGAGTCCTTTTGTCCGCTGCGCTGACGCTTTGTGTGCGTCGCTATTCGATAAACCAGCGCTGCACGCGAGGATTGCTTCGTTTTTTGTTTCCGTTAAATTTTGTTGCGAAGCTCAGCGCTCACCGTCTGAGGTAGTGCAGATCTGAAAATAACGGTTTGCGGGTTAGAGGAAGATAATGAGTAGTTTCACATCAAGCAGTCTTTAATCATCAACGATCTAAATTCCTTCAACATACCACCTGCTCATATTGCCCAAAAGGTGTTGTCTTAAAAACAGCCTCCAGAAAAATATAGAATATTAGAAATTATGATAATAATAAAAATAATAGTAATAAAAATAATAATACTAATAATAATAATATCACCAGTCGATGAAAATGTTTGTTACAAATTCACTGTTTCCTCAAAATGTAGCCAATCAGACGCCCAGCATCCGTTTTTCTTCGTCTGAGATCGCCTTCTAGTATATTTTTCCCACTTGTAACTTCATTATTATTCTGTTGCCTCCTGGCTGTCCCTTGATTTCTCACCTTTTCGGTGTGTATTCGTTCCGATATCTCTCTTGGTCCCATTTCCGTATCGATTAGTTGCCATTTCCCATACCATCTTAGTTTTTCACCTCCACCCTTCACCTCCACCTCCACCCCCCACCCACCACATACCCCTTAGTTTTCCACCGAAACTCTTCTTACTATAAAACGTTCAAAATTCATTATTTCGCGGACCTCCTCCCTTATGGAATTAAAGAGCTTATTCTTCAATAAAACCTCTAGGATGGCTCGTGAGCAGCGTACTAGTTTCCCGTGGTGTCCCGGGTTCATTTACCGATCGTGGCAAAAATAGTTGTAGCTTTCCTTTAAAATCGTCCCAGTTTCTGTTGCTGTGTGACGAAGGAAAGCTCCGGCAGTTGGATCTTGATAGTTACGGTGAAGGGAATACGTCATGTTCGCCACATAAGGCTCTTAACCCCAAGCATTGAAATGTAACTAGACCCAGGTATGGGGGACACCGTTAGACGACCGGCAAAGTCGACTTAAAATGCCAAATACACACATTCTCAAAGTATCACCATTTCCGTTTATTTTCTAGTTTTACCTTTCAATATATCTTTAAGACGCTTCTCCATCATGGTGCTAAATATCGTGTTCAAAAATTTCTTTTCTCCTATTTTATCCTATCTTGAACTATAAGGCCAAATATGAGTACTTTCTTTCCCTGAAAAAAAAAAGTGTCATGGACGTACGTCACTTGGAAATATTCTCTTCAGTTACTAAGTGACATTCTCATATATATTTTTGTGTGAGGGGAGCTCCTGTTTGTCCCGAGTCCCGAGGGATAGTAAATCCCGTTCTTCTTGCCAGCTCGCGGGCGCAGAGGGGGTATTCATTCCTTGCGGAGCGGAGTGGGGCCTCGCGCGCAAATTCATTATCCGCCTGAGGACGCTGGTGCCGGCCGGGGGCTTCATTTAGATTAATTGTTGTGCGCGATTTGCAACGGCTGCTGCCTGGCTGCGACCTCGGCCAACGCCTGCGTTGCGGCCGACTCCGCTTCCTAGGGACGCTAGACCTCGCCAACTTATTTGATTTACTAATGCCTCAGCAAGTAATTCCTGTTTATTCATTTATCTTTTATTTTCTTCGAGATTTCGATTCCGCTGAATCTTTCCTTTTGATCATGCTCGTCTGACATCTCCCTGTTGGGTATATGAAGTTCTAATAATGATACCCTGTTGCTCAGCAGTCATTTAGGGTGTTTACACCATTTTTTTGTATTTCTGTCCATTTTCTTTACCGAGTTTCTTTTTATCTTTCGAGAAAAGTTTAATTACCGATATCCAGAGTGTTGGGAGGTATGGAATTAGGTAAGATCTTATTTCTGTGGTGTTGTAGTGCAGTTTGAGCCTTGAACTACATCCGCCTAGCTGCTAAAATGCTGGAGTTGATCTAGGTCATGGGGGGACATTTTTCACCAACTAAAAACGTACTGATTGAATATGTATTCCGCTTTTAGTGAACAGTTGTTCTGGTCGGTCGTTTCCGTGCTTTCATGCGATCACTTCTAGTCAGATGCCGGAGCAGTATTTACCAGTACAGGCCACGTTAGCGCGTTCTTCTTCTTTATCTTTCGCCCACTTTTATTCGCAGAGCTGTACGACGGGCAAATTCCCATCTCCATATGAGAACTGGCAGAGTTGCGAATCCCCCGGCGTCAGGCCAGATGCCGAAAAGTACTGCGAGTACCCAGGTGTCAGAGCGGATCCCGAACAGTATTGCGAGTAGCCGGATCTGAGGGCAGATCACGAACAGTTTTGCGAGTACCAGGTCTCAGGCATTGGCGGATCCAGGGCATGCAGCCCCCCCCAAGGCCTAGAGTTTTCGTTTACTTTCCTTTATTTGGCAAAACTCATGTAATATTTATGTTCGGATTATGTAATTATTTCAACAATAAAATTGTGTAGTATCATATCTACAATACATAAATAATATACAAAATAATAACAAATATATATTTAACAAAAATCTACGATGCCCCCCCCCAAAAAAAAAATTGACCGGCTGAATCCGCCCGTGGCCTCAGAACAAATCCCGAAAAGTATTGCGAATAGCAATAGATGTCAGAGTAGATCGAACAGTATTGCAAGTAGCCAGATGTCAGGGTAGATCCCGAACAGTATTGTTAATACGCAGATGTTATTGCATATCACCAAGAATCTTGCGAGTACGCAGGCGTCCCGCCACATACTTACCAGTATTGCTTAATAAGCAGAAAACAGGCCTTAGGCAGACCTGAACTGCAGCGCGTGAGCCAGCGTGCGTTTCAAATCCTGGTCCTGTTACACCGAACCAGAAATGCCGCAGCTCTCCGCGTTTCAGCGAGGTGCTTGCGCCTGCGAGGCAGCGCTGCGCTGCCCGCGCGGGATGCGTCCCCGCGACCGCCGCGCCGCTTCCGGCCGGAAGGGAGACTAATCGGCGCTGGGGATTGAGGGCGGGGGCGGGGGGGGGGACGAAAACCCCAAGCGTTTACAACATCGCGGCGGGCGCGCTTACCGCAGCTCCCATGAATCTCCCGCCGCTCGCACGAGCTCTTTTGTTCTTTTTGTTCTTTTTTCTTTTTGTTTTTTTTTCCCTTTTTTTTCTTTTTTTTTCTTTTTGTTTTGTTGTTGTTGTTTGTAGGTAGAGAGCCGTATCCAAATGCCAAGCACCTTCCCATGGCCCAGAGACATATCACGAAATGCGATGCGACATTCACGTGACCAGGCTCGTAATTTTCATATCAGTCACATCTAGATGTTTTACGGGGATAACGGAAAAGCATAAATGTTTAATGATATGTGTAGCAGCAGACATGGGTTTCTGTCTGTGTTTGTAGGATTAATCGTTTATTGAAGTCTTCAAATATGCAATAACACGCAGAACCTTTAAAGGTGTGCTTGTGACAAAACCAATTAATTCGTGAGGTATTATTTTTCGGTCTTTGTTTTTGTGCGCCGTTATATCGCGCGAAATATTTCCACTCCATTTTGTATAATCGGAGATTTTATCGGACTCTAATATATGATTCACTTCGTTTATATACTCTAGTACCAGGTGAATAATTTGTTCTCAAATAAGCTGTGAAGTATCTCGATCAAGTATGGAGTGCATATTCATTCGAATGTTGTCCATTCCTGCCCTCATATTTTATTACGCGTCATGTTTCCTTAATGTTTGCGAATGTTTGCAACGGAAAATGTTCCTAAATTGTCATATTTTGTTGGACGTTTGTGATAGCTGAATATGTTGTCAAAAGATTTTTGCAGGTTGTGTGAGCCTCAAATGTTTCGAAATATTTGTAATCGAACGAAATGTTTTGGTAAAATTAGCATATTATGTAATTATTTGGGCGTTTTGCTTAATACAATATGCGAGTTTTTGCGTGTTATCATTAATGCAGTATTCTGCCATTTACTAGCATCGCATGCGATTATAATGAACGGACCAATAACTTTTACCAGACTCTTAACAAACATTCATTAAACATCTACACTGCGGCTAGGCCCTCAATTTACAATGAAGTGGGTCCATTAATTTCTTATATGTTCTTGTTTCGTCTGGTGTATGTATCCTGGAATCCTTTTTGAATTTTGGTAATCATGTTTCAAGTAGCATTGCTTATATTTATTAATGTGTCATTAAGGTGTCATTATTTGTATTAATGTGTATTAAGAGACAATTTTATTAGTCTTTTGTTTCTACAAGTATCGCGTGTCATATTGTTCGATTTCTGGTGAAAATTACTCTTTCTATATGAAGAACCCATTTCAAGGCTAAATGCCTAATTTCGTTAAATTAATCGTAAATGTTTACTTCACACATTCCCTGAAGATAATACCCCATCACTAACCGTTTATACCTGCACCACTACACTATTATTCATTTTTTACTCCCATTGCTTTAATTTATTTTATTATTAGTAATTTTTAATACCAAATATTTCAAATAAATTGAATCGTACTTACTTTGATCCAATTTGACTAGCGCAGTGGTAGTTTATTGGAGAGAACATTTGACTAAAGTTAAGATCTGAACGCAAGTCATTTTGGGTTATGTGTTGCTGCCGTGTGGTTGTTCTTAAAAACCGGTCAATTCCTTAAAATGTCTAGTGAATCAAAGGTGGACCTGACACCTCCAAAAATAAGAGAGAAACAAAAAAAAATTTGTGACGTTGAAATTATTGCCGAAACTTCTTTACTCCCTCGCAGGCGGAGTGGTAAAACAGTGCGGTGGGTAGGGAGCTGTCCTCTAGGCGGCCTTGGCTAAATCCTGCATGTCAATTGCCACGAAACGATTCAGTGTAAAAGTATAACTTATAAAAGTTACCATAAGTCGTAGAAAAAGTACTGTATGAAACTCGATGTAATGGGTATTAATACACTCGTATAAAGTTTACGACACTCGCTCGTATCGTAATATCACACTCGTGTATTAATACCCATCATTACATCATCGTTTCATAATATACCGTTGTATGGAATTGTTACCATGTCGGGTTTCTAAAAAAAATGCACAAGGTGCACAAGCGGAGAATACGCCAAGCTCACCCCTGGAAATGGTCCAACGAGCGAGGGTCGTATGGCTAATATGCATCTTGCCTACCATTTCAATTTCATAAACGTAAACACAGCATCATTATTACGTTATACACATCCACTTTCCGGCCATTGAAAGTACACCTCCTCAAGTGGATATGTAATTTCATCTTTTGATACACTTCCACTGACCATATTAGCAGTGGTGTGAATTCCCGCGCATATAAACTTTCCCCAACTCCTCTTCTAACTGTAACAGATATATACTCCCCAAAAAATCGTCTTAAACTCAGTGGCCTTCTTTTTCGTAAGTTGTAAGTGAATTTTAAAGTGTCGAGTCTGAACGGAAAATCGCTCTTTTTTTGGACATTTTTCGAAGCAAAAATGATAGTCCCGTCGATAATCGAGGAAAAGATCTTTGACCGCCCCGCCGTCGCTCCGTATCGCATCGCAGCGGTGGGCGTGTCCCTGTAGCGCGTGGCCGTGGCGTGCCGAAGCGGGCTCAGGGCGAGGTCATGACCAGCTCCTCGCCTCCCCCCTCTCCTCCCCTCTCCGCTCTTCGCGCCAAGCTACCGCACTGCGCGCCGCAGTCGCTGCCGCATCCCGATGCGCCTTGTCGCCCGCACGTGCCTTCGCCCGCCCGTCCACTCGTGTGCTCGTTCGCCCGACCGCTTCCCCGCTTGACCGCTGTCCTTCCTCGCGTGTTCTTTGTCGTACCCTTCCCCCCGGAGTACTCCCGCCCACCCGAATGCCCTTTCGCCAATCCCCAACCGCCAGCGGATTAGGTGGCCCAGGGCAACAAATTCATGTCACTGCAGTTCCTCGGACCGAGAGGTTCTGGAGTTCGAGTCCCGATGGGGGCAGGATTTTCGATACCATCTAGATAGCTAGTTCGAATTCAGCCACTGTCTGGAGGAGAATTCTTAGATAGATTTATTTAAACTGCAAATGGGTATAACCCGGTGGCAGCTAATTACAAAACATAAAAATACACAGTCATTAAATAATAAATTACATTAAGAGAGAAAATAAAAAGAAAGAAAAAAAGAAAGAGAGAGAGAAGAAAAAAAACAAACAAACAAACTTCTATACTCTAACTCCGCACTGAATGTTTATACAATCCGGATCACACTGCACTTCACTGCACTTCACTTCACTAAGACCTGAAAACATTTGCTTCTTCATTTCTCTGCTACACACTGCACGACACCTCACTTCACAATAGAACACTTATGCATCGCTATATAACTCACTATTCTCCCTCATTTACTTAATAATACCCTAAATTAATTTCCTAAACTGTTGAACACTTTGAGGAAAGGGTTCAAAGGTTTTTGCAGGCAATCTATTCCATTCCGTAATCGTTCGATTTGTAAAAGAAAATTTCCCGACATTCGTTCTCTGCTGTCTTAAATTTATTTTGTGCCTGTGATCCACTCTACTGATGTATGTAGGAATACATAGCCGCCGATTAATTTCTTTCCAAGCTGGTTGACCATTATAAGCTTTATACAAGGCGCAGAGTCTTGCTACTGATCGCCTGTTTTTGAGTGAATCCCACCCTGCCGTTTTCTTGTCCCTGAAAGTAAATTTAGCTGCCCTATGCTGAATCCTTTCCAAGTGTTTACACTGCATAATTTTGTGCGGATCCCAACAAATTGTTCCATATTCCATTATCGGACGAACAAGTGATAAATAAGCAATTTCCCTCGCGTTTGCGGTACTCTTTTTTAGGATGCGCATTACAAAGTGAAGAGATCTCCAGGCTTTTCCTACAACAAAATCTACGTGTTTTTTCCAACTTAATTTACTATCGAAATGAATTCCTAGGTACTTGCACGAGGAAACTCTCGGAATAATGTCATTATTTAAACGATAATTTGTTTCACTGTAATTACGACCTCTGCCAAAAGTGATGCTGACGGCTGGTCTGATCGGTAGTTTTCCGTGGTTTCTCCGGTCAAAACCAGGCCAATTCCAGTGCAGTATTGTCACAAACGGACCACGGACCGCTCACGATCTTTCCTTCCTCTTCCGTGTCCTATCCTCACCCTTGAGACAATAGGCGTCCGCGGGCGGATTCAGTAGCTGCTTGGCTGTCCGGGGACGCGGAGTGCCCCGGACAGCCAAGCACCTACTATCTTCACCCATACATACACCCCACTCTTTCACTTACATGCACTTCACAAACTACACACGTTAGGAGACAAGTTGGGAGCTTGGAGCAGGGGCGGTGCTGCGCTGGTGGGAGATACCTCTTTGGGGAAAATCCCGCAATCCAACGTGTACGTCGGCGCCTAAACTCGCCATGAGGAAGATCTCCGCTACTCCAGGGATTAAAAATACACGACACTTACGGGAGTCATTACTTTATCAATTGAACGCGACCGGAAATTCTAATGAATCAATCAAAAGCCTGTCCGTTTCGCCGCCCAGACTCGACGCGGCCAAGTTCGCTTACGTTGTGGCACTGAAACTGAAGGAGATGAAGTAGCTGATAGTGACGTCACGTTCGAACTGACTGGGTGGTGGCAGCGACGACAGGTGGCTGTGGAATAACCAGCGCCAGCTGAAGCATGAGTACTAACTGTTCCTACGGCAATGACGATGCCAGGGAACACGGCAACTTGACAGCGATGCAAACTGTGACTGCAATAACCGATAGTTACAGAAAGAAGCAGGACTGGGACTACGTTTAGAAAAAGTAGTGAAATGAAGAAAGAATTTAATCACCCCTGGATGCGATGGCGATATCGCTGGCAATAGCAATGATTGGGGGTCAGGTTCGTGAATTGCAGCTGCGGTAAAAATTGCTAATGGTAATGTACTGTGATTGCCGTTGCGGTTAACGGAACGGGGAAATGCACTAACTGTCGAAGGACAGAGAAACATCGATGTTACCTTGCTAATGTCGATTGATTGGGACTGCCCGGGGCAAACTGGATTTCAGAAAAGTGTGTAGACAGAACGTGCAGATAAAAGTGAGGTGAGCGAAGTATGAAATTCATATATGACGTTAGGCACGTACGAG
The DNA here is from genome assembly GCA_031308135.1 of Acheta domesticus. NCBI lineage: Eukaryota > Metazoa > Arthropoda > Insecta > Orthoptera > Gryllidae > Acheta > Acheta domesticus. The sequence goes on from JAHLJT010004567.1 coordinate 218,797,986, forward strand.
TATTTTGATAGTTGCCATTTTGAAGTATTATCATTCATGAACATTAAAAAGGGAAATGGACGTGTAGTGCAGCGAGAAAGATGAGCTATATGTGTGAGGTGTGAGGATGATAAAGATGTGGATTGATTAACGTTTTTTTTGTTGTACTAGGAAAACCCGGCAGAAGTTGTTCTGCTCTTCATCTCCCTCTTTCCACTCCCATCACCCTTTCTCACTGTCTCTCCCTCCTTCCCTTACCCTGTCCATATCTGTCTGTCTCCGACTCTGCCGCTCTCTGTCCCTCTCATTCACTTTTACTTGCAGATTCTGCACGTCTCTGAGCAGGTGGGGTAATATCGGGAAGCAGCATCCAGCAAAAGTGTAAGAGAATGTTTGAGAAGAGCTCATTCTGTAGATTATGGCGTGAGAAACGTTTCTTTGGGCTCTTCGACCTCAAAATTTTAATTTTTAATCCCCATACACCGCTTCGCTTAGGAGTTATTTAACAAACAGATTAAAAAAATCCTACCCAGTTTAGCGGGTTACATTTGACATGAATAATAGTTTTCAAGGCCCTGGAAAGCCTCGTTTAGTTCTTTAACCTTATAGATTCAAAATGCTGCCGAGCGTGTTGCGGGTTGCACTATACGTGAATGTTTAGTTATGTTCTACAGCGCCATGTAGTGGAGTTACAACAGAATTAACAGCACTTAAACCTTGTGGGTGAAAAAACACAAAGAAGTGGCAAATTTCATGGAGATCGGTCCAACGGTGTCGGAGTTTAGCTCTTACAATACCAACATCCAGTATTTTATACAGATTCGAGCATTTCTTTACTGGAAGGAGCACTGTGCGGCGATTGCAAGGGGAGCCGGCGGCAGGCGTCGGCCGCCGGCATTGCGGCGCGGCGCCAGGCGGGGAACCGCTGGACGGGCGACCGGGCGAGGTCGCGCAAACACGTCTCGTCTCGCCCCATCGCCCCGCGACGCCCCACGACGCCCCGCGACGCGACGCGACGCGACGCGCACTGCGCTGCGCCGCGCGGGAATCGATTCCGCTGCCCTTGTCCGCGGCCCCTCCCGAGGCCAGGGCCAGGCGCCCGCCGCCGCCGCGCCCAGGCACGTGCGCGCGACTCGCACGCCCCCCGCCCCCGCCCCCACCCCTCCCACGACCGGCGGCGACTGCACCCGCGCGCGCGGCAACCCACTGCGTGCACGTTACACTTGTGGCAGACACAACTTGCGTGTTGCATTAAAAAATCAATGTCCTGTCCTTTGACTCCGGTACTAGCCCGGATAGCTAGTAACTCTCAGATAGCAGGGCGGCCTTAGACGCAGGCGTTGTATGGAGAGGTTGCCGTGAGGGCAAACTGCGTTCCGGCGGGATCCGGATATTGGTCCAAGGGGTAAAGAGGTAGGGTAGGGGGGTGTAGGTAAAGGTCACCGCCTAGATACTCACCCCGGGGCTTGCCCCCCAATAAAGTACAAGTGCGAGGGGTGCCATATCAAGGCATATATATATATATATATATATATATATATATATATATATATATATACACACACACATGTCCTTTGGCCCGACAGCCCGCTACGGGCCTTGGCCGCCCAGCGGTGACCCAGCCTCTCGGCTATGGGATAAGGCGTTCGTGTGGTTAGCACGAAGACATCCCTTACCGTATATACTGGTCTTCTTAACTTTACAGTGGGCTTTCTCATCGTCACACAGCAATAGATACTGGGGCATTTGTAGGGAAAGTGAACAGTTATAATTTACCCGGCCGGGAATCGAACCCAGGATTGCGCCTTGGAAAGCGGGCACGCTAACCAACGAGCCTCGGAGGGCGCTCAAAGATCAGTGACGTAGTAGAATAAAGTTTAGAGGACAACAATGTTATAATAAATCAAAGATTAGGGAGTGTGGGTAGAGAGGAAAGGACTTTCATTCGGTTAAAACGTTATCTTTCAAGATCTCTTTTAAATGTAAAGATTTGTTAAATGCAAAGATTTATTAAAAATTACCGACGTGTTCATCTATTTCTGAAGTTTCTAAACCTGATATTTTCTTGTAGTTTCTAGTAGAAAAAATTTCATGTCCAACAGCATATTTTGTTGTGACCACGTAATAGTCAAATTTACTGAGTAGCAGAAGAAATGCCGAATGATCGATTTCCGTTTGAGTCTAAACGTTGAAATATATTGACTCATGAACGAATCCATTAAAATGACCACCATATTTTGTTTTGAATGAAAACATCTATGCACCCACGTTGTTTTTATTTCTACAAGGAACATTCCGCCCAATTTCGAAGAAAATCAAACTTTGCATTTTGTCATGACTACCGGGCAAAGAAATTCACAGACGTATTTCCGAACGGTCCTGTTGAAAAAAGACGTCGCTTCACTCCTTCAATAAATATTTTTCAACAAAACTTGTCTGCCCATGCACACGTTTTCACTGGGTTCAGACCACTGTACCCTGCACTGCTCAGTGAGTTTCTCGTGCCACTCCCACTATTCATGTCTCCGCTAGAGTCGCAGCCGTTGATTTCCTGTGGTGCTGCCACTGTTATGGATACCTTTCTAAACATAGACCCGTTCTCTGACAGGAAAGGATATTACCCCCCATCCTCGTACACTAAACCTGGGTTTGTGCGTATGTGAAGCAAAGTGATTGTCTATGGCTACCTTCGTCTTCGTTTTTCCCCTGCTTGGTTTTCTTAATTACAGTTCTCTTTGGTGTAATTTAGAAATTTGTAGCTTTCGAAATTATAATTTTCATCGTTTACTGGTAATAAATGTATAGGATTCATGTACAAAATTGAGATTAACCCTACGTAATGTACATATTACACGAGCACAACCTTTTGTAAAAGATTTAATGGTTTTACGTTACCAAACAGAATTTCCCTTAATATTCACGAAAATGAGATTATGAGAGAAACAATATCATTCATTAGTTCGCGAACAAAATTTGAATTCCGTTTGCCCGATGACAGTCGAATTATAGCTGAAATTCCGAAGCAACTTTGGAATTTTTGAGTACATTCCTCTTGAGGAGGAGCACTTCCAGCCTTCTCATTCTAGTTCACTTACTAATATGAGTATTAACTTTTCTTCTCGTTTCATCTCGTAATTTTGGCACGATAATTTGTTTTCAGTAAGAAAGTTTTCAAACAAATGCAAAATTGAAGTTAACTCAAACATATTGCCCTTCTGCTCCATCTTACATTATTAATTCATTACCAATACATTATTAATTAGTCGTCTTCAGCAAAAAAAAACTCCTGCTGAACAAAACCGCATGAAATGATCATCAAAAAAGTAGCAGGCACTCTGCTCAGGAACAACAAATAAAAGACTCCCATATAACATTACAGTAAATTAAATATTTTGACAAAATGAGTCTTCACGAATACTGCAACAATAATAATAATAATAATAATAATAATAATAATAATAATAATAATAATAATAACTAATTTAATGTATCTTATGTATAGATGGTACTCCTGTCCTTTACTTATCAAATTTATAAAACTAGTGGGAATATACCGCACACCAAAACTTTTACTCTTAATGTTATTATTCAACAATTAATCAATTTTTAAAAAGATAATTATGTTAATTAAAGATCTAAAACAAATTAAACCAATAAGCCAAAAATAGCCACAAGAATCAACACGATTCAAAATTGACTGAGAAAGTTAGGATATATCTTAAAATTTCTAGCAGCAAGGATGTACCCCAAAAAATAATATGTGGAACAATGCTGCAAAAAATTTAGAAAATTTCATGTTAACTTCGCGGAAAATAGAAAACCCCAGAAACAGTGTTTCACATCGTTCAATACGAAGTCTGGAAGACTAATGAAATGAGGGAGTTGTGGAACAATTGCTATTCACCCTAAAAGCAGCGTTAAATATGCCTCTGAAATTGTAATTAAAATATATATTTACTCAATCTATACTACATGTATGTTGTAATGAAGTATAACGAAGTTATCGTCTGTTCGCCTTAAATCGAACTTCAAATATTTATTTCGCTACACACTTGGTCGCTGTAGGCCTTCTTGAAGAAATTCTTGACTCAACCAAATGACAACTTGAACAAATGAACTTGAACAACTGGAATAAGCAGCAGATAAGTGATCACTCTATTAATTCTATGAGTATATTAAAATTTTCAATTTATACTTTAAAACCGGTTAATAAAAAAGTAAGCGATAAGACTTCTGGGTCCCACATCCTCTCATTTCACGCGAAAATCACGAAATTTGGTTGAGAAGGAGCCTTCTTTCTTAACGAAAATTCTTATTGCTTTAAATATAAAGATTGTTGAAATTTTCTAAATGTCAGAGGGTTGACTGAAAATCGGAACTATGCCATACATACAAATGGACTTCCTTCTATTCGAGCTAAAATTTCAAGAACAATTTTTCAGACAGATTTTAGAAAATTTTGATAATTTCACAGAGGTTTGATTTAAAGTACACCCAAAAATTAAAATATTTTAATTATCTTTGGAACACCACAACGAGATCGTACTAATAGCATATTTACAAAGTTATAGCTCAGAGCTTCTCATCTAGCAGAGTTACGCGTGACCAGTGAATCATCCATTCATTTAGACATCCCAATTTTTGGAAGAGAAATAGCATTTAGCATAATCTATAAACCTTAATTCTTACGTGTGTACTGAGTTACAGATCAAAAGAAACTTGAAGACCGATTTTATGACCGACAATTCGAAATCATATTGTTGAGATGATTCCAATATTTTTCCTCCTTATATACTATAGTAGTAAGAAAAAGTAAAAAAATTGCCGTTCCACAACAAATATTTAACGGCGGGCAGCCTCTTCCTTAGAGTTTCGCTATCGCATGACGTCACCGGTCGTTAGCAGTGACGCTTTGGGTTTGATAATTCATTCGATACGCACAGTATGAGAATGCACGGTATAAACAAGCAAATAATTGCTTTTTTAGTCAAAATCGAAACTGTTTCATTGTTTTTGGATTTTTTCGAGTTCCTGGGTATCTAATAAAACCATTGACACCTCTCATACAGCCGGAAACTACATTGTTTTCTTTCAATTTCTGCTTGTATTCGAAAATAATAACATAGATGTTTTTGTATATTTCCCGATATCATTGGTATCTAACAAAATCATTTTCATCTCTCACATGGTCGGAAGCTGCATATTTTCTTCTAATTTTTCCGGAAGTAGGAAATTAGTAATATAGATTAGTAGTGTATTATCATACGATCGTATTACAGGAAATTGAACAACTTTCAGACGTTTGTAAAACAATAAAACGTGGAACTACAGTGCACGGTGGAGTATTTTTATTAAATGGCACTGCAGTGTAGAACGTCTTTATTCCCTTTATGCGTTTTACAGATTTATCAAACTCTATTCTAATACTAATATCCGCATTGCCATTTCTTGCCGTTGATATCGGTGGTATTGTGTTTTTCTTCGACGCGGATGGTTACTTAATTACTTCCACATTGATGATTTGTAACCATTTCTTTGAGTGAGGTTATTCCAAAATTATGTGGAAAGTTATAAGCTTGGACTATTTTGTGTTGACTGTGAACGTTTTTGTGGCGTCTTTCCACCTACCAAATATTTCATAAAAATATTTTATAAGACCAAATATCGTAGAAGAAGACTGCAAGTTTCACTTCGAGTAATGTGTGGATATATTTTGGTAAATCTACGAATCGCCCTCGTTGAACACCACTGTGAAACACCTGGCGCAGCAATTGCCGTGAAAAAAAGACAACTATAAGGGAATCAGTAGAGGGGAGGTTTCAGTGGGACGCGGTTCACTCCGGTAGAATGAACTGGAAATGCTGATTTAAAATGTTAATGTTATATTTCTAAATAATGTACTATGTTAATTTTAACGATTATATCCATTTATTAAATTTACAAACATATACATTTTGTTATGACTATTTTTAACTTGTTTTATTATTACTCTGACATTGACATTATTGAAAACAAGTAATTGCTTTCTAATTCCTATTTCCATCACGCTTAAACAATTATTATTTTAATAAAAAATTATAGATTTCACTACACAGTTTATTGAAACGATGCGAGGGGGAGGAGTAACTGTTGCTTTGGGTGAAGTGCAACTCTCGCTACGTGGTTAACAAGAACGAAATAATTCAGTGTTGTATATTCCCACTATTACACAACAAAGTCGAGAACCAATTCTGTACGACCCGCCAGGGATATCGTGGGATGAAGAACGTCGGTGGCAGCCGCCACAGCGCCAGTGCGGCAGCGACGGCGCTAGCAGGCGCGGCGCCGTGGCACCAAGGCGCGCGGAGGCAGCGAAAACTTTTTTAGCTGGAAGGCGGCAGCCGGCCGGCTCGGTCGCTCGCGCAGCGGAGACTTTGATCCGAGCCCCGTCAAAGAGGGCAAGGGCCCGTACCGCGGGGCGAGCCCTGGGCCGGGACCAGGGAGGGTTATAGGAGGGGTGGGTGGGTGGGGGTGGTGCAGGGGCGAGGAAGGGACAGGGTGGGACGCTGTAGTGACGGGGGAAGCGGGGCTTCGTGCTTCGGGGACGGAGTGTGCAGAGGGCTGGGCGGTGCTGAGCGGGGGTAGGGCTGTGGTGTGAGGCGGGGCGAGACGGGGCGGGGTGATGTGGGCGGGAGGGGAGGTGGGAGGGAGCGAGAGGGCCCCCTTTGTATCGGGGCTTCGCCCTCAAATGCCTCCTTTAATTTCTGTTTCGCTCTACGGTTCGCTCTCTTCGCTGCTCTCCTTCGTTCTATGTTATTCCTGCGCCCGTCTCCCGTTCGACTTTTCGGACGGCCTATGTTTGGATAGGAATCGTCAGTGTGCTGACCTCGCTCGTTTCTACATTAGAACGTTGGATGTCAGAGAGTGTTTGAAGTCGAGGCTGGATGTTGCTGAGGGCCTGCACCAGAATGTACCGTGTATATTCTTAACGAAAGTTTCTAATTATTCGCCAGTATTCTTGTCTGAATTTTTATACAAAAATGTCTTCATCATGAATTGTAATTTCCATTAGTCTTGAATGTTATTAATACATAAACGTTAGGTTCATCTACATACCGAATGTTGAAGAAAGTGTTGTATGGATCGTAGTCATGCATGAACTGTGTCCAATTTAAAGGGACGAATTTGCGAAGAATTACGAAAATGAATGTTTTAAATTTGGTTGGTGTTGGGCACCTCCCTGAACAGAAATTTTCCCTCTTCATTTGCCAACAAAGCATTCTGCAGGAAGCCCATTTAATACCTGACTTATTGTCAGGAATTCCTTGTATTGTAATCGTGCGCCAGAAAACGGCAACTTTTCGACAGCAAAACTCTTATTGCCGAGCCCTGATAACGAAAAAGTGAAAAAAGCTTCGTCATACGTATATAGTAAATACAAACACATTGTGAAGTCAGAGTCTATGTTCTATAGGGGATTGATTTATGTTTGCATTTCCTACTTAAATATCTCGTTAAAAACGAAATACATTTGTGGGCAACATAGATTTTTATGTACAAGCGTTTCTATTCTCTATTTGTTTTGCTTAAGTTCATATTTCATATTAGGCCCACATCTTATGTTATTAATGATAATGATGATAAAATTAATCATGTATTTGGACTGCAAGAGATAAAATCGGCAAGTGATAGACATTATTTTCTACAAGAAACGTTTTGCATAATGCGGCTTGCTTCGACATATTACATCCCCCAATAGCTGAAAGTTCCCTCAGCTGGGGTGCCCTCCCCCTAGCCATGGAAGGGCATTTTTCCGCCTAAACGAGCATAGCGTTGTTGGTGCGTGGCGATTTGGTGGCACGTAGTCGCGACGGGTGGCCAGGAATTCTGTTTAATCGCGGGCCAGCTCGATGGTCTCAGCTGCCGAGGCAACCGCGTTCCACACCCGGCCAACCGTACGCTCGCTGCTATGTGGCTCGTGTTCGGTAAAGGACTAGACGTCCTCCTGAAGCTCTTTCAAGAGATTTCTAAAGCAAGAAAATGTCCTGTCATATTTCTCTGACTCTACAATTCTTTAAGGGTTTTGACCTGACGCGCTGTTACTCATCTAGATTCAAGTGGATGTGCCGTGCGAGAATTTTGCGATCGACTTATTGCATACCATCGACGACTACTTAGCACTGCAGAGGCAAAAGGGTTGGGGAAGGGGTGGTCGTAGGCCATCCGTACGTGATTTAACTCTGCAGTTCTCGCGTCCCATTTCGTAACGCACGTGATACCCCAAATTGAAATAATAATTTTTAGACATTATGAGTTATATAAACACTTTGGAAACAAATACTGTCCTGCCTCAAAAGATTTATTTGAATGTAATGCGAAATTCATTAAACATTAGTGTATGGCATATTAATCTACTTGTATTGTCCCCATATAACAATGGCAATCGGAGACCTTTATTAACACATGAAATGTTTAAGTTATCCATTGATGTGCACCATGAGTCATTCAGTAGTTACGGCAATCGTATATCACTACAGTCATGACAGTAGAATAGAACTTTGACAATTGAATATCGTCATTCGAATTGCTTGCACAGTTGACTTCCTCACTACCATTCATAACAAGTGCTTACGCGGGTTACAGTTGTAATCCAACTCACTTCAAAAATATCTGACAACAATATTCTTGCTACGAAAAGCTCGAAATCAGACTGGATGGTAAGTATAACAGGTTATCTGAATCTACGGATTCTCCCTCTAAATTCATTGGATGTTGCGCGCCAGCAAAAATAAAATGGCTGGGATATATCTGCAGCCTACGCAAGTACTCGAGGGTTCAAGGTACTGATCGGTCTTGGCTAGGAATTGATCGGATGTTCCCATTAGAGAACAACCCATAGTTGTTGCCGGCCTTTATAATTCTCGTCTAGGCTGATGCCAATCCGGACAGATCTTCTAAGTTGGTGTGAAAAATTCGCCAACGTCGAACTGTGTAGTAAGTTAAACTCTGTTAATTTTCAGTAAAATAATTTTTATAAGGAATATCCTATTAATTACAGATTTAAATATTTTTCGTAACAAATTTACGTACAGTAAATCGCTGGCGTTTCGATTCTTATTGCGATATTATTCATGGAATAAAGGGAGAAGGATAAAATTAATTGAAATGAATATAATTATTAGTTTTCTCCACTCAAGATTAATTTCTATTTTATAATTAATATAAATTATCTTTCGTTTAAATTAATTGTAGTCATTTTAATTTATTTTAGCCTTTATCTTTTATATGACATAAACAAGATCCCAATAAGGATCGTTATGTTGCTTGATTATTTCATGTTTTCGGGCACGTCAACTGTGAATATAATAGTCACAGATCGTAATATTTCATAAGTGTAGTATGTTTTTATCGCGGGAGGTGGCGTTGTTCTTCTCCCGCTGGATGGTGAGATCCAGCTGCGTCTTACAGTTCGCAGACGTCGGTTTTTCGCCTGATGTTTATCGGAGAAATCACGGAAAAACTACCGGTCAGAGCAGCCGGCCGTTATAATTCCCTTCCAGACAGCGGCTCGATCTAGTTTGATAGCTGGTGTCGAAAGTAGTGCCACTGTCGGGACTCGAACTCTAGGACCTTCCGATTAGAGGTACTGCAGTGACATCAGTGAATGCCCTGAACCATCTCAGCCTGTGGGATCGTTACTTTGTCCGCAATTTCCCGTATGTTAACTTGTTACATAAAATTTCAAAGCATGTAAAATATAAATAATTCTTAAATAAAACACGTATCCTTTATGTTCATTATTTTACAAATGACTCGTAGTTTATTTATCAATAATATCGCCAATCCGTGTGCGGATTTTTCATTTCGAATGTGTACAAATGAATTTTTTTGCTAGTAATGTTGCTGTACCTGCAACCTCCAAGTCCGTGCTCTTCCGCGTACACTCCAGGCGTTCGGCAGGGCTGTCGGCAGAGGCCTCCTTTGGAGCGGGCGGACGCTCGAGCGGAAAATTGCCGCTTTTGTCCCCGGAGCGCAGACGCGCCATTAAGTTTCGCCATCTTGTTTGGGGGCTTTGTTTCATTAGGTTCATGTAATTACTGCGTTGCGCCCTGCGAGGCGAACGGTGATGTCCAGAGCAGCTCCGGAGGCGGCGCGGCGCTCGCCCCCAGCAGATGGGGGGGGGGGTGACTCCGGTGCACTCTGCGTTCTAATGAAATCCGCGATGTGGGGAAGATGAAACTTTGGGGTAGTCTGTAGTATGAGAAATGACATTTGGTGTCTGCATAAACATCGATGTAATGTTTAATTATTGGCCGAAATTCAAAAGGTATTTTTTTACACAAGAAAACCAATATAATGTACACTATGTACAATTCACGTAAAATTGCTTAACTCATTAATATTAAATGCTTTATCGTAATGGACAAAAATAGATCAAGGTCTACAGTATGTTTGAAAAATTACTTTTTTGTTTGCGTAAAAGTCAATGGAACGTTCAGTTATTGACCAAAACTCAACAGGCAGTATTTGCTTTGAGAAGCTGTAGTTGGACAGAGAACTACTGTTTCTTGAACTTTGGTCAATAATTGAACATTCCAATAAACCATTTGAGTTGGATTTTTTAAATGATTAAAACACAGTGTCCTATGTTGTAATAGTTTTATTATATCATTTAAAATTTAGACACTTTTGATAAGTTAATTTGTTCCCATCATCATGTTTTTTTTCGTACTGGTTTACACACAATGTATACATTTATAATTCCATGGCTGCGGTATAATGGGTTATTGTTCTTCCTGAATTTATGAAACCTTTATTGTTTGTTCTTATTGTTATGAATGACTTGCCTCTGAAAATAAAGTAGTTAATGAAACGAGAGCAAAGTAAATTTTAATTCAGGCTCTAATGAATATATTTCCTTTGCAAGTTGCTTGCTTCCTTAAGATTCCTTTGTATTCTTGTAAATAATTGGCATTATTTTATTTTATTATTTTCTTTGTACTTTTTCATTACTTTCTTTAAGAAAAATTTGTAAATAATTTGTTTCTAACTTTGCATCTTTGGGCTACAAATATCTCAAACATGTGACTAAATATTGAGTATCGAATGAAAAAATTAATATACATACAATTATTAATTTAATTTGAGGATTAAAAGGCACTCTAAATGAAAGTACACAATTTTTATCAATCGTTGGTTTACCTATGAGCCATGACGGAAAAAACAACAAAATAGAAAGAGATGATTGCTACTTCGAAATGATTTTTGCATTGTGTAGAACAATATTTACATCATTCCCATAGCACTCCCCTACCTCTACACTAAAAAACACGAATTACCTTAGGAATAATTTCATTAAACAAAGCATAATGCTTGCCGAGTATTCCAGAATTTTCCCGTTACTCCGTGCAACATTGCACCTGTGCAATTTACGGCGAACACTTTGTAGCGTGCGTGTCCTACCCGAAGGCAAGCCCCCGTGGAGCCCGTATTGGTCCACGCCGTACGTCATCGCGTTTGTGACGGCGATGGCGCCGGCGCCGACGGCGGCGGCTCAGGTGGCCGAACCCTGGGGGCACGGGGTGGGTGGGGGACTTCACCGCAACAGAGCCGCAGGTGACAAGGGCCCGCGCCGCGCCGCGCCACGCCACGCCGCGCCCCACCCCGCCCGGCGCCGCCTGCCTGCCTGCCTATTGATCGAGCGGCGACCGCCAGTGCCAGCTCCCACCCGCCGCCCACCCAGCGGCGGGTGGGCGGGCAACAGTGGCCGGGTGAGAGGGCACTTTGCTTGGCCCCCCGGGGCCGCCGCCGCCGCGCGGGCACCTGCGGCCCCTGGCGTATTTTTAGCCGCCCTCGCCCGCGCGCTGCGCCCCGGCGCGACGCCGCCTGCTCCCGTAAGGGTAGGCGCCATCCCAAAGCGGAAGGCCTTGAGGACGGTGGTGACTGGTCAACAGCTCGGGGGCTGGTGGTAGTGATAGCGGAGGAGATTCTCATCACGGTGACAGAGGCGGATGATCGAGGGCGGTGGCGTTGGCGGGGGTACTGGCGAGGGCGATGGTGAAAGCTGTGGCGAGGGTGGTGGCGGAGGCGGTGGCGTGGATGGCAGCGAGGGTGGGGCGAGCGCGGTGGCGGGGGGCGGTAGCGAGAGCTGGGGTAAGGGCGGGGGCGATGGCAGTGGCGATGAAAGTGGCGAGTGCGGGGTGAAGGCGTTAAGAAGGTCAGAGATGAGAAAACGATGGTTAGAGCGGTGGTGACGGTGGTGTCGGCGAAGGGGCGTTGCCGTTGGTGAGCTTGACGGTAAAGGGGACATTGAGGTACAAAGACGAGGGTGGCGGTGGCGGCAGCGGATGTTGCGGTGGTAGCATTGGCGCCACGACGCTCAGGGGGAGGCTGCGTGGGCGTGGGCAGTGGCGTGGGGGGCGGAGTGGTGGCGGCGAGGACGCGGGCAATGGAGATGACAACGGTGCCAGCGGGAGCCGTGAGGTTGGTAATGGCGCGGGCGGCCTCGGTGACGCGTGCTCCACTCGCAGGCGCCGTGCGTCGTCCCTGTATTTCCCCGCTTCGTCTCGCTCTGCGCCCGGAATCTGGTCCATCTTTCCGACTTTTTTTTTTCCTGGGCTTGCTGAATTTTATTAACTCGCGGAAACGGAGTTTCTGGTATGCCGTCTCAGGTAAACCGTAATTTCTTGTAAATAAATGAAAATATTGCTTTGTTGGTATGTGGAATTTCTCTTTTATTATTTTTGATGACATGAGAAGATTTCTCATAATTTTTTTAAATTGAACTGAGAGATCATAACTTTTAACTACAGTGAGACTTATTCCTCCGGATGTGTTTTTAGATTCATTGAATTCGATATTTTCGTAACAACAACAAGGTTGTGATTAATCATGGTGTTTAAACCTCTTATAATGCTCGCGCCGAGCATTGAAGGCGGGCGGAGGACTGTAAATGATTTCAGTATTGTTAGAAGCCTAGTATCTCACTGCATAATACCTCACACTGTACAATAGTTAAATTTTTTAAAACAATAATAAAATTTAAAGAGACATTTGTAATTTTATGTATTTACCCTTTCAGAGACTTAAAATATTTCCATAATGCTACATTATAAAATATTTTCATAATGCATATTTTTCTCATCAAATTAGTAAACGCCGGTTTGTTATTGTTTTTTCTTTGATTCTTTCTTGGCAAATCACTTTTTTGATATCAATTTCAACTTTCAGAAGCAAGAAACCTTAACGGCAGTCAGAACAGCTGCTCACTTTTTCCTCTGACGTTTCCGTTGCCAGTAATGCGAGATGGAGAGACAGATTCATTTATTGGTGATCGTTGTTTTCCAAGAAGTTCTTTTAGTAAAAATTACCTGTCAATATTCACGTCTAAAGCAGCGTAATTATTTTCATATTTCACTTGGAAAGAGACGATAACTTTCTTACTAGAATCAATATTTTATTTTAATTAATTCACTTAATAACATCACTAAAGGAGAAAATTATTTCTGCCTTACTTTAGTTTCAGTACCTTGGAACTTTGGGTTTCAATTCGTGATACGGGGATTTTATAACTAACGCCCGCTTTCTTGAGCTTGAGCTATGAGAATTCACTACATGTGGGAGGAGGGACATGTTTAGTTACTTAGACTGTAGTACTATAAAATCAAATTGGCTGCTCCTTTTCGATTTAAATAGATTTTACACCACTGGAACGAAAATTTATTGTTATCAAATGTTATCAACAATCCTCACTACTGTATTTTATTATTCAACGATGTTGAGATGTGTAGGAATAAAAGTTTTCAAGTGTTTAAAAGTATTGTACTTCCAGTGTGTTTCTGATGAGTTGCTATTTAGTTTCTCGCTACTTCTTACGCAGTATAAAGACGGTATTGTAATCCTGTTGTTTGGAAACCACCAAATTAATATGTAGGTTGCAGCACCACTAGTTTCCTTCTTTTGTTGTGTGTGTGACAATAATGGTCCAAACATGGGACATTTCTCTTTTTTGAAAGAAAGAAATATTTTGTTTACAATTAAGAGACGCCTCTTAAACATTGTGCCGTTTGAAGACAGAAATATTTATAATTTAACAATGTTTCTTAATTGACGTGACTATATTTTTCTTGGGCGTTTGCTCACTTCTTTCCAACTTGATGCATCTTTAAAATATTTTCAATATAATTAAAGAATATTGATCAAATAGATTTCACTATTTGCAAGTATAGAATTTTCAAAACCAAACAAAATTGTAATGACCCAATTAAACTATAAGTCTGCATGGAAAAAATGTATTATCAAGCATTGTCTGTATATCGTAAATGCTGCGTACTATCCCGAACTTAACCCAAAAATGTATCTTATTCTTTATTTCGATTAATGTAATGTGCAGCTTGATGAATCAAACCTTTGTCATTTTATAAATGAAAAAACGTTATTTTTCGAACCACAGCTTCTTTAATTCACTTAATCAAATGCCCTTCGCTTTGAATGTAGCTGTGTGTTGAAGAGATGCTCACTTTTCCAGGCAAAGGAATTTATTCCTATATCACTGGTGACTGCATCGATACTTGCCAACATATGGATAGAAGTTGGTTTCGCATATCAGCGGCATTGTTTATTTATCCCTTTGGAGAGCACTGGTAATTTAGCTCGTTTCATGTTCGCGGATCGCTCACAGGGGTCGTATTTCCTATGTTTTCTCTCGCATGAGGCTCAAGAGAGAATACGGGAACGTAGAGGGGCTTTTTGATGTTTTAAACAGTTGGTGTTTGCATGGCTGCCAATTATCCATGTTGTAATAAGAATTTATGTGGTTGGTCTATTAGATTGTCATTTTTTTCCTATTATGAAAGTAAGGATTTGCAAACATTCCGTCACTTGAATCCAAAAACGTATGGAGTTATTCTCAAATTTAGTTGATAATCATTAATGTTTGTTGTAGGTCAGTGAGTTAGTACTTACAACACATTAAACATTATCTTTCTTTTCTCGAAATAATTAAAATATGTTTTTACCTTCAAAAATTGTTCTTAAATCTCAAAATTGATTTTGAAAGTTTAAATTCAGGGCTTTCGAAAGTACTCAGTCAAAAAATTAGCCGTTTTGTCAATATTGTTTCAAGATTTAAAATTAAGGTCTGTGAAAGAAAATAATTATTACCGTAATGAATGACTTTTCGCTGTGACAACAGTCATCAAAAGCAGGGTGATTGTCTACTGTCCCTGACAAGCGAGTTTCTTATCGTAGATAACCTCCTTTTCCTATGCAACTTATGTGAATGGTAAGAGAAAACTTTTTTTAAAATCTTTGTTTTGTGAACTCTATAATTTACTTCATCCGTTTTTTGAACATTCTCCCCTTCACCATTCAGTTTTAATTACTCTCTATCGCACCTGGGACTCTGGTGTTTTGCGTCAAATGTGTACGAGAATTAAAGATAGCGGGATTACGCATCCGTGACAGATGCATACACATCAACTTCATACGATAAATAATACAACGCGAAAGTCAAACGATAAATAAAGAAGCATTCTGAGGGCGCCCGATATTTCAGCTTGTTGAATATCGACGTGGCGCACGATGAAGTTTCAGAAGTCGCGAACCCTAAACTTCCGAGGGTGGTCGCCCCAAGTTTCGCCGACCGTTAATAAACAAGTTGGAAGCAGCCGACGTCTTTGCCGCAGTCGTTAATCTGCGAGCTCCTTCCCGTCTCCCTCTTCTTGGACCCCCAAACCCCCGACCAGCCGCACACGGCGGCGGAGGCGGCGGCGGCGGCGGCGGCGGCGGCGGTGGCGGTGGCGGTGGCGGAGGCGGCGGCGGCGGCGGCGGCGGCGGCGGTGGAGGCGGCGGCGGAGGCGGCGGCGGAGGCGGCGGCGGGAAGGCGGCGGAGGCGGTGGAGGCGGCGGCGGATTCGGCGAAGGTGGCGGCGGCGGCGGAGGCGACGGCGGAGACGGAGGCGGCGGCGGAGGCGGCGGCGGCGGAGGCGGCGGCGGAGGCGGCGGAGGCGGCGGCGGTGGTGGCGGTGAAGGCGGCGGCGGCGGAGGCGGCGGAGACGGCGGAGGCGGCGGAGGCGGCGGAGGCGGCGGAGGCGGCGAAGGCGGCGGCGGCGGAGGCGGCGGCGGAGGCGGCGGCGGAGGCGGCGGCGGCGGCGGAGGCGGAGGCGGCGGCGGAGGCGGCGGCGGCGGAGGCGGAATTTTTCCGCCTTGCGTGACGATGCGCCCCCGGCGTTCCTCGCCACTCCCGCCGCCTCCACTGCCGCCTCCACCCCCACTGCTGTCGAAAACGCCACTTCCGCCGCCGCCGTCTCGGCTACCTCCATCGCCGTCGCCAGAGCTACCTACACCCGTACGGCCACCGCTAAATATACCGCCAACGCCAAGGCTAGTGCCTTTATTATCACCAACGACAATGCTAACATCTTCGGTGCTGTCTCCGCCAACATTGTCGCTCCCATCTCTACTGCACTGCTGCCGCTACAGATACTAGAATTGCCATCGCCCGAAATACCGCACACACCAAAACTATTGTCATCATCTTCACCAACTGCAACGCCAGCACCTTTGCCGCCGCTGCTGCCGCTTCGGCCATCTCCATCGCCACCGCTACCATTGTAGAAAATATTTCCGCCTTCACAAATACACCGCCAACCCCAAAGCTGTTGTCATCACCTTCACCAATGGCAACGCCAACACCTTTGTCGCCACCACTGTCAACAATATCGCCGCTGCCACCGCCACCGCTAATGATACTTGAACCTCGATTGCCCAGAACACCATGCTCTTACCATTCGCGTCACCAACAGCAACGCCAATATTATTGTCGCCCCAACCGCCAACACCATCGTGACCTCGGCCACCGCTTCATATATCAGGACCGCCGTCAAATACGTCAAGGCTATTGCCACCACCATCATCAACGACACCACCTAAATCTTCGTTCCCGCGTACCTGACCGCCAACAATATCTTAATCGCAACGCCATCGCCACCGCCAGAGCCAACACCAGGGCCAACGTCATCGCGAATTCTACCGCTTACACTCCCGCCAACACCACACCCAATACCAATGCCTCAGTTGCGCGTCTGCCAACTCGAACGCCACCGCCACTGCCACTGCCAGTACCAACGCCAATGCTACCCACTGCAAGAGCCACCGACACTTCCAACGGCATTTTCAACGTCACCTCCAACGACAACCCTACCGCCAACGCCAATTTCAGCCCCCGTGCCACCCCCAACGTATTGATCACCACTACTACGACTACCATCGCTTCACCGCCGTTTGACGACCTACTCTTCACCACCATCTCCACCACCCCTCCGCCGCTCCCGCAGTCGTGGACGCGGTCGCTGCTGAGTAAACAGACGGACGCAGGCGAGCGACGGGGTCGGGTGGGGGCGTGGGCGTGCCGTCGCGTGCCGACCGGCGCCACGCGTGCGCGCGGGGCCTCCACGCTGAACGCCCCCGCGGGAAGCGCGTGCGGCGCGCTTGGCGACACACGGCGCAGCGCTACGCCGAATGGCACGCCAGCCGCCGCGTCGCCGGCGGTTTGAAAAACGCGCGAGGAACGGGGCAGATTGCGTGCTTTAACCTATCTCCGTTTTTTTAATACTGTTGTATCTCGCGAAAATTGGGATTTTAGGGTGTAAGGCAGTGGTGTCAAGGTGTTCTACTGGTGGCAGTGGTACGCGTCGTGGTACCATAGCATGCCACGAGCTTCTCTGCGCAACTAGCGTCGGGAAAGGGAACTATTAGTAACCCCGCCGTTTTACGATAGGGATGGCGTTGTCTCTGGTGGCAGGGTAATGAACTACGCAGAGGGGCGATTTCGTCGTCTCCCGCTCGTGGCATCGACTTTGACAAGATTGGTGTAACGATTCAAAAAATCGCTTTGTGTGTGGAACAAGTCTGTATCTCTGACACTGTACGAATTGCCGTTAGGTGGCAGCGTTGTTAGTTCATGGCTAGAATTAGCCGTTTTCTTTTATGGATTAGTGTTGGTACTACAAAGATATCAGAGAACTGTGGAAGAGATAAGTCGCACTTTTTTTCTGATTTCTAATTTTTTGTGAATAATGTTTAAAGGAGCACCACTGTATTTTGAGTTGAATTTCTCAAGGGACTACCACTCTCGTATCCACATTATGAGGATAGTTGCAACACAAAAGGTCCTAGTGCTTCCCAAAATAACCCGAACATTCATAGTTAAAATAGGCCGTTAAAAGAATTAAAAACAAAAAAAGTACTTTTTATATAATTTCCAATGCGATATTACAGATCGTCAATTAACGAGAAGGAAATGAAGTTGTGGGAAAATTAAACTACTTACTGTTGAGCCTAAACAGCTTCTGTGAATTGCAACAGTGTTCTAGAAAAGCAACGGGTTTTTTCTTTCTCTCATTTTTGTTTTAGTTTCCGTATAAATACTTTTATGCGCTTGACGGCTGTAGTGTCTAAAGCGCCGTTCCCAAGTGAACTGCTATGTGGTCGACAGTCCGCATAGAGAGCAAGTGACGTCGTGTAAACCCCTGCGGACAGCGCGGATGGCAGTTCGCAGAACATCACACTGTCGTGTTCCACTTGTCAGACGCGCTTCAAGTTTCGAGACACAGAGGAGACTGGAGATGCCGTGCATACATCACTGTCGTCACACAGAAGACGGACGCCTTACCATAATCTTATGAGTACTTATCGCGAAGTTCTCTCCAACGTCACTCTTACTAATACTACCTTCAGTCCGTTCTAAAAGAATCGTACGATATAACTCCTTCGTATTTAACATATTTATTCTTCCGACGCGTTTTCGCGTCACAATGTTTTCATGCGTGAAGTGCTTTCAATACAAGCAAGAGGGCAGTGTCTGAGTTGCGTCCTAACGACCAGATAGCTTTTATCGTGTAAACGGCATTTTAGACGAGACATCTATATATATTTTTCCTGTTTGCTCTTCCCCTTCCCCCTGGCACGGAGATGGCAAAGGTCTGATGGACGGAGATGGCAAAGGTCTGATGGACGGAGATGGCAAAGGGCTGATGGAGGGGGATGGCAAAGGCCAGATGGATAGAGATGGCAAAGAGAAATGCCCCCATGCGCCCACAGCCTCGAAAGGCGCGTGCAACATGGTACATAAATATAGAATAGTATTTTGAATGCACGTGCACTATCGTGACGGTTAAAAGACTATTTCTCAATCCGACGCCTATGTTTTTAAAAATTTCGGTGAAACGATTTTTTTCGGATTTTATTATTTACATTCATTCACATAGTTCGATCCTTGTCTCGATGTGTGCACCCAATTCTTCCTATCTATATATAAACACGTTTTGCTTTTGGTGAATATAATGGTGACTGTGAGAGCGTTGGCTTCCGCGACCGGAATCAGTATGTACTTGGCTGTCTGGGAGACGCCAAGGCACAGGTGTCGACGTACGGCCGGCAACGACCACCTCCAGCACTGCTGACATCACCACACCTAGTGATGACGCCAACCGCAAGATGGCCGTTCTACCCTACATACGAGGTGTCACGGATAAAATCGGAAAGCGTTTGAGCCGCTTTGATACCAAGACGGCCTACAAAGCCCATGAAACACTCGGGCAAAGCTTGTTCGCGTTAAAGATCGCGTCCTTCCTCTTATGTCATCAGAGGTATACGAGATCCTATGCAGCTGCGGCCACAGTTACATTGGCGAGACGGGACAAACCATAGAGGAATGTCTCCCTGAACACATTCGCCATTACACATTCGCCGAAATATCGGCACCTGTGCCTTGAACGCGGCGTCTCCACGACAGCCAAGTACATAAAGGTTACTGCTTAAACAAATGGTGTCAATCCCCTTTTTTGTTACTTTCCTATGTTTCTCCTTTGATTCTGATATCCCCAAACACCGAAGGCACATGCTAGATGTACGTGGCTTTATGGTGTTGTTTGATTTTCAAGTTCATGACAACCATTGGCTAGAAAGACGATGTATCGTATTAATCACATTTTCTGTCTTGTAGATGTACGGGTTACTGTCACGCGCTATTTTCTTTTATCTTCTAATACTTGTATAGTACATGTTTGCGTCGAAGGAAGGTTTCTAAGTGTGATAGAGATGTCAAAATTTGTTTTAGTATTTTGAAAATATTTGGGTAACTTCTGAAAGTTCTTTCTACTTATTGTAAGATTATTGGATGTTATGCTAATATTCAGTGTACTTAATTAATTTTACACTAAGTAAATAAGACTGTTTAAAGGGAAGTATTTTGGATTCGAAAAAATTCATTCCTGGAGCAGTTGTGTCTCGCATTACACTTCGTGGTGCAAACGGAGAGATGTTTCGATACGATTGTTTGCGTTAGGAAATGAATTTGTTGCTCTTGCTTTCAATTTCCTTTTCGAATTTTCAAATGAATACTAAAATAAAGGCAAAAATGTAATTCCGCCCACACTAACGTGTGAACGACTGTAGTATTAACGACGTTCGACTTTTTTCGTGTTGATATTTCTGTAACATATAATGAATTTATTTCTCTTTTCATATTAATTAAATATTCGTGTAGTGAATTTTCTTGGTCTGGTGTTTGAAACCAAAAAGATGTGCGAAAGAGGCAGCAGTGAGCGCCTGCAATAAGGACAATATGCAACTAATGTACAGGAGGGTATTGAGGGTTGCGTTACGCGACAGACGTAGGCGTCAGCCTGTCATGTCATATTTCACAAGAATGGAAAGTAGGAATACGAAAATTTTATATCACATGTGTTGCTTGCCTATATGTCAGTCTCTTTGGCGTTCTGTGCTTTACAGTTATTAATTCAATAAGTCAGGTATTTATCTCGTTGATACTAAACGAATGGATTCTGTTTTGATTACTGTTGTGGCCGCAACGTGCAGTCCAATGGAGATTCGAATTCTGGCGCAATGAGTTTTGCATGACGATTTCAAAAGTGATTTACATCAAGATTGAAATGAATTGATAGAAATGTCAATAGGATTTTTAACGTATTCGTTCCGCAAACGTTAAAATGTTTTGTGATTCAACTGTATTATTTCATTGTGTGAACTCTTTCCACTGCCGTTTCAATTTGAATTGTCTGCATTAAATGTTGCAAATGTCCTGAAAGTATATTTGCATACTTTTGTTCCTATTAACGTTGACATCATCTAACGTGTTATTGGTCACAAAGTTGAAAGGCAGTTATTGGGGTAGAAAGTATTCGCAAAGGCCATTTAAGTGGAGCGAATGGGTCATTACTTTGGAATAAGTGGAAGAGTTTCTGACCAGACATTTTTGACCTGAAGGAAACGCAACTGGAACTGTGTGAGACACATGCGCCGTATGTGTTCCATTGTTTCCACCTTTATTATTGTAGACCCTTACAAAAGTCACCAATATCAGATTCTTCAGTAGGCAGAGCCGTGGAATATAGTAGATAAATTTATGTGATCCCCTTAAAGAATGCGAACGAAACAAAAGCTCGTTTAGGAAAACATTTCTTTCCCTTTTCGAGCCTTATGTGATCTTATTGGCATGCAGCTAAATGACTTTAATTTCAGTCTCGTTGCAGGCATTTACTCCATATTTTCACTTTTCCTCCCTGGTGTATACTATTAATATAGTAAGGAATCATCTTAACAATATGATTTCGATTATTTGGTTGTAAAATATGGATTTTAGTTGTTAATTTGTTACGAATTGCTGTGTTAGTTTCTTTTGAGTTTTAAATTCGCACACACGTGAGGATTAAGATTTAATAATCTTAATCCTCACGTGTTGTTCTAGCTAATTTTTAAGATTGATGCAGAGAGCAAGGAGAGACAATCAATCTTTTATCCGAAAATCCGGATGTCTCTCTATATGGATGTTTCACGCATAACTGTCGGATTAGAAACTGTTGAGATAAAACTTGATAAATAAGTCGCATGTAAAAACTAATTGGGGCTTTCCGGAGATCATTAATATGTTTTAATTTAGGGGACATTTAAAAGACGTTCTTATGACTTAAAAATTTGTGGAAAAGCAATTGTATCTTTACTTTTTTATTGTACCCGAGCACTTGAAATAGGATACAAACACTATAATAAGTTATACAATATTAACTCAAAAGCACCGATGTATTTGCAATTAAACGAACTCAACCTAATTTAATATGTGAGAGGGAATCCCCTCTGGGAACGTCATTTATTTTATGCTCAGGTTAGTGGTGTGATGGGAGTGAGAAGATGGGGGAGTGAGCTTAGGGTTATGTCTTCAAGATTGTTACGGAGGTCTGAATTGATCTTTAGGAAGGCGTGATTTGATTCCAGTAGGACCATTACTGGATTTTCCCAGGTTGTACAGCCTGGCTCTAGCAATCGGGTTCAGGTTGAGGAAGAATAGTTTTGTTAATGTTAAATTTACTGAGTAATGGTATCGTTGTTTAATTGTGGAACTGTTTATTGGATATATACCAAGGAGCATTAACCGACGTTCGGAGGATTTTGTTTTGAAATACTTGAATTCCTTTTAAGTTTGTTTGTGCAGCACCGCCCCAAACTGGACAGGCGTATGTTAGTGATGGTCTTAATTTAAATATGTTGTTACAATAGAATAACGTTCAGTTATAAAAATGGTAGATTTACAATCTTTATTAAAACCTGCGTAATTTTGAAAATAGAGAAGTTAAATTTTATTTTCGAACCTGCCCTTCATCTTCAATTTTAAAGCAAAAATCTCATTTCTCAGTGTAATTCAGCCACTCAATCTGAGATCTTTAAATGATATCGTGCTCTTTAAAAATACGAGTATTTGTTGAGTAATAACTAGAGACACCGAGAGGAGGAAAGGTTTTGGTATGCCGTGCATTCTCGCTAGTTTTTTTCGTGCTGTGCAATCTCATAGAATGTACACATTTTAAATAGGATTAATACCTCTCTCTCCTATTCTTGGGCAAAGAGAGTTACGTGAAAAAGAACCAATAGATGTACTTCTTTTAAAATTTGTATGTTTCATTATTCAGTTAGTTTTAACATTCGTTGTCCTGGAAAGGCAGTAGAGTAATTCCCAACGTTCACCACTGTAGGTGCTTTGAAACTCAAAAAAACGTTTTTCTAGAACTCCTCCAGGAAATTCTAGGAGGATTTACCAGTCGATTCTAATCGAGGAGAATCGGATGAGTTGTTGGTCATTTCTGAAGGTGTTTTAACGCACCCCTAAGGCTTTTGAATAAAAAATAAAAACAATTTTCGTTCGAAATTTTGTTTGTATGTTCTGAATTGTCAATTGTATTTGCTGCCATCAGTCAGTATCGAAATAGTCTTCAGTCACGTAGTATAAAAAGGCTGTATTTCAAGATAAAATAGCATGTGAAGTCCTCAAAAATGTGCTTACCACTGTTAAAAATATTCACTTTATAAGGCAGGAGGTGTAACAATGAACTAATGTTATCGGCCACTATAGGCAAATAGAAGTGTAACCTACCACAAACTTCTTCACATTGGCGTGCCGAAGCAAGCTATCCATCTCTTTCCCATCTAGGTACGTTGAAACAAGCTAGCCAGTACCTTCTCACCTTAACATACTAACCTTAATACCTTAACATAAACTAACCTTAACCTTAACCTTCTCACCTTAACATAAACTATCGTCCTTACATCACCACAGTGGAAATCCAATTATAAAATCTAGAATATTTTTACGCGTAATAGGGCATTGTCTTTTGTGAAATTTGTTTACATGCGTATTTATATAATTACAATAATTTGTGTAAGTTGACGTGTTCAAAATATCTCGCGTACAGGTGTTGCAGGTGGCATTAAACACTTCGAAACCCTAGAACTGAGTTCGGCAGCGTCAAGTGGCTGTCGCCACATCTCGCGTCGCTCAGCTGTGTCCTCGGTTCACTGCTGGCGAGATAAAGTGCATGCGGCGAGGAGGTGATGGCTTGCGAGGCTGTGCAGCGTGACGGAGCGGAGGCTGTGACCTCCCCCTCCTCCCCCCTTTCCCCGTCCTCACGACCCTCCCCCCAGCCGCCTCGCCACGGCCACACTCCGATGAGCGCAACGCGGGCGTTATCTATTGCGGATGGAAGAATGGAACGTTCTCTGCGATAACATTGTGTTCTGTAGAGGTCGCCGTCCGTCTCGTTTTGTGTCTTTCCCTCCATCTCAAGTGCTTCACCTTTCCCCGCCTTTGCCTTTGTTGCCTCTCGTCACTACGTACCTCTTGGTTTTGCTTCTTCGCAGTATGAGTTTCTAGACAGCAGAAAACCTCTCGACCATTACTCTCTCATTCTTCGCCTCGTTCATCTACTTCTCCTTCCGCGTCCAGTCGTGCGTCCTTCTCGCCAGTATTAGTATTCCCATTCCAAGTGCCTTTTTTCTCTTTTCTTTCTTGCTCTATCTTATCCTGCCCACTGCGTACTTTTTTAAAATGCGGTTCGTGTTACCTCGTCCACGAAATCCCCTCCACAATAATTTACTCACGGATTAGTTGACCCCTGGACCCTCCGTAGCTTCTTCTTCCTACACACAACTCCTCAGAACCGATTTAACCCTAAAACTTTATGTTATTTAGTCCGATAGCTTTCTGTTATCTTCATCGTATTCTCTGTTCCATCTCATCTTTACCCCCTCTTGTGGTTCACTTGCCCCGTTCGTCCTTTCCTCGTGTTGGTTTTCGTTATTTTCCCTATCTCTAACACCTATATATTCTGTTTTACTGCTTTTATAACAATTTACAACGTAGTTCGTTGTAGAATTAGTGTCAATTACCAGGACATTCTCTGTGAACTTTTATTTTTTTAAGTAAAACACCCCTGCAGGTCTGTTTTATATATTTATATATATATATATACACATATATATATAACCCGACTTTATATATATATATATATATATATATATATATATATATATAAAAGTCGGGTTAGTTACACCATTTATAACTCAAGAACGGCTGGACCAATTTTAATTATCTCTGTTTTGTTCTATTCATCTCCGCCCCAAATAGTAGAATAACTATTAAAATATCGGGAAAATGGCGCTAGATAGCTCTGTAGAATAAAAACAAAATATCCATGTGTAACCCGCTAAACTCGGTAGAATTTTTGCATCTATATCGTTGAGTGACTCCTAAATGAAGCGTTGTAGGGGATTAAAAATTAAAATTTTGAGGCCGAAGGGCACAAAGAAACGTTTCTCACACCGTAATCTACAGGATGAAATCTTCTTGAAACTTCTATTACATTTTTGCTGGTCCGGCGCTTCTCGATATTACCTCAACTGCTCAGAGACGTGAAGAATTGCAACTAAAAGTGAATGAGAGAGACAGAGATACAGAGGCAGCCAGGCAGAGAGAGATACAGAGACAGGCAAATAGAGACAGGGACAGAGAGAGACACGGAGGGAGATCGAGAGGCGAAGTAAGAGACAAAGAGAGAGTGAGACTGAGAGAGGAGTGATCGAGAGAGAGAGACACACACACACACGCACACGGAAAGAGAAAAGGAGTGGAAAGGAAAAAGAGGAAGATAAAGGGGAGAACAGCGTTAATTATATTTATCGTTACCCCAAAATACGAGGTTTGGGGCAGAAGTTAGGCAACTAATTTTTTCTCTACAAGCAATGTTATCGGATCGCAAAATTTCATTTATAACTTGAAAGAAATGCTGCAGTAGGGCGTGTTTACATCAACAGATAGCTCTGCAAATGTCTCTATTAGAACAGAGAGCAACTTAAATTCAGTTGTCCGTCTACCGCCGTGGGAGGTGAATGTAACATATTTCCAATACCTTACTCAATAAATTTTTGTCCAAGCACTTAGTTTATACTATGTCTTTTCATGTGCATATTTGAAATTTTCCACCCCTACTCGTATTCTCACAAGAACAATAGTTGCCATGACCTCTGCCCCAACCCTCGTATTACTCGTGGTATTACATCAGACTCTCTGAAAAGCAATGCGTGAAGACAAGAGTCACTCCTCTCAATGCTAAAGAAAATATTGCGCAAGTTCAGGGAGATAAGTAATGTCTGTCTTTGGTTCCTTTTCTTTGCACGCCAAAGAGCAACAATGTATCAAGGTTACGAATTAATTGTCCTTGAGATAGTACCCGACCGACAATCATTGGACATTTTTCTATCTGCAGAATATTTCGCCCTGGTGGAAAAAAAGCTTTGCAATAGATCGAAAAGTTAATGTATCGTCCATTAACTTACTGAATGACGAGAGACCCAAATGGCAAGAATTTATCGTGGTTTGTCAAGCCAACATTACGCGGGAAGCCTGAGCAGGGGCGCAAATTTTGTCTCTTGTGCAAAGGACTGAAATTGTACTGAAGATGATTACTGATAAGTATAAGTGTGCACTAAAGACATTCTTCGAGGCCTAAGATCATCATACGGTAGAGTAGTTAAGACAGAATAGGCGTGGGTCATCGCTTAACTTAACCTAAACCATTTTTCCACTGAAATTCGAAAACGTATATAAAGTGAGTTACAAATCAAGGAATTATGTAGAAATTAGTTAGTAGTTTATGCAACTTGTATATAATGTTAAGCTTTTATTGCATGAGTACATGTTTTAAAAACGAGCGACGTTAGGAGCGAGTTTTCAGATTTCTTCGATTGCAATAAAGTAACATTATGAACGAGTTGCATACGCTATTTTTTTGTATTAAAGCGTTATAAATTTATAAGAAAATCACATTTAATTTCGCGAAACATCTTTCTCGTAACATCTCGCGTATTTTACACCTGTTCGAGAAAACGTTGGCGGATTGTTTCGTTTACTTTTAGCTCCCCACGATTCTCTCGCTATGATTGACTGAATGGTGTGATGACGCAATCATTCGTACCGTAAAATGCTAATACGTCATCATTTGTGCCGTGAAATGCCCGATTATTGCATCAAAAAATGTCGATGATAATGCTGGTATAGAAAAAAATATGTATTATCGTAACTTTATATAGCGCATTGTGATAATGTGGGGAAATCTGACGTAAGTTGTGCTCATGTCTTTGATTGTAAGCCTCAGTAAAACGGGTCTTTCTCGGCATGGGACGTGCTTTTCCGTTCATTTGTCACTTCGAAATCCCTTGATTCAACTCTTAGAACCTAGAAGACTAAAGCGGAACTACCATCTCCATTCCAGTATTCACGAAAATTCCCTTGTTTTACTGAAAAGATAATGTTTCAGCATCAAGAGACAGGAAAGTCATCAAGCATCCATATTATTTGGTCCGATGTTGGCCGAAATGAAAGTCTGTGTCGAAAATAACTATTGTATTATTGTATTATTTTAAAACTGACCAACTGGAACAGACTCAGGAACTAGTAGTGCAGTACAATTTGTACGAAGTTTTGTACTACTGGCTCACATGCTGATGGATTTATTGAAGATGTGCCTTATTTTAGTGATTTTAATTTATAAATATTTAAAATAAGTTTTATCACCATTTTATTGTGTGTTTGATTTTAAGATCCTTTTTGTATTTAGTATTTCATGAATTGCCATCTGTTTAAGACATTTAGTCTGTTCCACATAATCAGATTTATAAAATTATAATATGTACAATGGACGTCAATCGCAACATATCATTATTTAATTTCTATTTAGAAATTTCTTTAAATTTGTTGACACATATTGTAGTGCACACCTTGTTCACAAACATATGTATTATATGTTTTAACATCTATACAAACTTGTAAATATTATTTTATTTCTTTGATTGATTGAATTAGAATCTGCAGAAAGGCTTCAAATACGATTCAGATAAGAAACTGGTCCTTCGAGAAACTACTAATGAAATGTTGGCTGTGGTGGTTCCAGTTCCAAGAACTCGTGGTCACATATTCGACCACGTGAGTGGTCTCCTCTGTGCTCCCGGCTTGTAAGCATGTAATTTAGTGCAGCGGCTCGCGGGCGGCACGTGTTCGGCGGCGTCCTTTGACAGCGGCCACCGGTGGACCGTTTCCAGGAAGAGCAGCTGCCCCGCAGACTGCACAGTGGGCTCTCACGCAGAAGTGGGTGGTCAATTTTCGCTATTTATTTAATATGGGTAGAGATCGGAAAAATATGTAGCATTAAACGTCAAAATATGTACATAAATATGTAATGTAAATAATAAGAATATGTAATAAATATGCAGAATCGGATATAATATGTAATATTAAAATTCTTTAATTAAAAACCATTTACTTAGCAAGAAATTACATTTAGAAAAACTGCTCATTTTACATCATACAACTTTTTCGTCAGCAGTAAAATCGTAATCTATTGTAATCCAGGACTGAAGTTTAGCAGCCGGACTAATCGCAATAGAAGCCATCGCACTAACTGGCCAGATCTTCGACCAGCAAACACACACTGTAGCATCTTCATCGAAGTGTTACACGTCGGTGATCATAAATTTTTCTCGGAAATTAAGGTTGCAGATCACAAAACGTGGTGTCAATGACATATTGGACACGCAGATTTCCCCATAATGTAGAAAAAAATGCTTAATTTTAAAAAGTACATCTTTTAAAAATCCGGTCTCTAAATACGGGACTCCACAGAATTGTGAGTGAAGACCTGCCACGTGCCATCGGAGTGGAAGGAGAGAGCAGTAGTAAGAGCGGTGATTGTTCAAGAACTCGAACGGGGTTGGACGGCTCAGTTCCACGCGAGACATTGTTGCACAATGTGTCTGCAAATCAGGAGAGAAGACGCAAGGGGCTCTGGCACTAACAGTCGGTGATATGTAAAATGGGTGGGGAGGAATGTATTTTATTTCTTTTAAACTGATGACACTGATAAGTGCTTAATGGCTTAGCCATTAATTTTTTCAACGGTTAAAATGTTTTATCCAAAGAGACATTACACGCTTAATTACACATAATAGTATGACACGTACGAGTATTAGAAACGTTCAGCCGTTGTAAAAACTCTTCTTGTCATATTAGTTATTTCTTAATCAAGGTCTTATTTTTACTTAAAGAGTTTAATGCATGGGATTTGATTAATGAGACATGAATTGCCCTAATTCTGTTGTGCGATTCTTTTAAAGGATGGAAATTATATTCCAATTGAATCTTCAATGAGGATTAGTTCCAGAATGGAACAACGAATCACTATGCAACTATGTACTTCCAGATTGTAATATAAATCTCAGTTAAATATTTTTCTACAATTTTTCCCCAGTGCACTTTCCCATTCGAGAACTTTGTGCCGCAGTTATCCATTGAAATACTTTGAAAAAATGTTAGTTTAATTATTGTTATCTAATGTCAGAACAGAGAATTGATAATTTAGGTTCTGGGTACGTAGGATTAAGTGCGTGTCGACTTCGCATGAAACATTGTCAGAGAATGGAGCTTGTGATGGAAGCGTGAATTGCCCGATGATTGTCTCCTCAACCAGGTATCTCCCTCCATCCGGGACAAGCCCTAAGCTCCCGACTGATCTCCCGACATATCTGGTAGTGTAGTGCATGTAAGTGAAAGTGTAAGCAAGGGGTGAGGATAGAATAATGATGAGGAAAGAAAGATCGCGCCGTGGCCTATTTTTTAGGTACTGCTCCGGCCTTCGCCTAGTGTTGATAGGAGAAAGCACGTAAAACTACGATCAGAGCAGCCGGCCACTTGGATTCTTCTCGAGACAGCGACAGATCTCGACCTAGGTATCTGGCTAGTGTCGAAAACCCATCCGCCGTCGGGACTCGAACCTAGGACCTCCCGGACAGAGGCACTGCAGTGACATCAGTTGATGCCCTCAGCCAACTAAGCCAGTGCGTACGAATCGGGATCTCGACAGATTTTCCCTGGGTTCTCCCGTTTCCTCGGCCTCTCAATCCACCATCATCATCCGCAACATCATTCATTTTATGACCTCATAATCATCACTCCATCAGATCATTATTAAATTACAGGTTTGGTGTTCGATCAAAAGGGTTACTCACTGGCACCGTAAGAGACGGTATGTGATAGTGGTGTATTTGTCCTCTCACTCCACGTCATACCCACCTCATTATGTCTATAATTTTTAGCCAATAGCAACAGGCCCAATCACTGCCAATTGAGAATGCTTTTGATCAAAAAGTTGCATATGCCGTAATTTTGACGACGACGATCCCTGACGAACTTCAGAAGGATGTTTAGTAACTCGCAACCCATGTTCATTCTTAAAAATGTTCTTCTTCGACTAACTACTTGCCCTAGAACTTACTATATTCTAAGACACCGTGAAAGCGTATTAGGTATGATGTGAGACATTTGGATTATTGATCTGACTAGATATACCGCTAGTTTTTCAAAGCTTAATGTCGCATTCCGTGTAGTGTAGCTGTTTCCGCGCGTTTGATTTTTCTATTTCGATTTCAGCTTTTTTTTGTCGTGACGTTTCGTTACGTTAGTGTTGTGAGATTTCCGACTTTTGATCAGGGTAGACCAACAGTAGTTTCCGCAGCAGAACACAACAGACAATAAACATTCATCGCTAATTTAACCTCATTCGCATTGACACACTATCTTGTCAGTACGATGTGATACGTTGTTGCACTTTCACCAGAAGCGCTATAGTCAAATTTACTGATTTTGTACAGAAAAACGAAGCAAGTGGCATTTCTACATAAAATCGTCGGACACGCTCTTGAAGTCGCGAAGGATGGGAATTGTTGTGCGCAAAACTCACAGACGAGGGGTCAGAGAGAAGGGAATTTTTCGCCCCGCGTGGCTCCGTGCAGCGCACCACAGCTCGCCGCCGGAGCGTGCGGGGCGCAGGCTCCCGGTAGGGATGAGGGCCTGAGCTGCTCCTCTCGCCGCCGCCGCCGCCGGCGCGCGCGCCGCACGTCCGCGGGGCTTATTGACTCAACTGCCTGCCTGCCTGCCGCGCCGCGCCGCGTTGGGGATGGCGGGTGTGGGCGGGAGGCGGACGGTGACGGTGGCGGAGACGAAGCAGCGCGAGGGGTTTGGCGGATGGCAGAGGGGCGGGGGACAAAGGATGGGTACCGGGTGGGGGCTGCATTGTGGTGCAGGGAGTGAGCGGCGGGCGGGGAGGGGCAGGTGACGGGCGACGGGAAACGGGCCACGGATGGAGGTGGGCGCGGTTGGGGGTGAGTGGGCGGGGTGACAAGAGCGGCGAGTGATGGGCGGGGAGCGGCGGGCGACGAGCCGCGGACGACGTGCAGTGGGCGGAGGGCGGCGAGACACTGGCGGTGAACGACGGACAGGGGTGGGGACGGCATGTAGAGTGCGGCGGGCGGCGGGCAGAGAGAAGTGGGTGGCGCGGGCGGGTCGACGGCCTGGGGGGGGGGGCGGAGGGCTGATGCGCTGATTGCGCCGTGTTTGCGCGCAGCGCTTACTTGCGCATGCGCTCGCGGCCGCGCCCCGAGGCCTCCTAACCCAGTGCGCCCAACCCCAGGCACCGAAGTCTTGGGGCGCCGACGATGCGGGCTGTGCGTCGAGGGTGACGTAGGAGGGCAACGAATCTACTTGGATCTCTTTCTTGGGGCTACTGTAATTTCCGGGAACTTTTAACTTCCATCTCCTTTCTTTGTGAAAGGGTATTTTTGTTAACGCTTATAATTACCAGGTGGTATTTAACAAAACTTTATAAGCACTTTTATTCTTATTCCAAAGATATGTAGCTTTTGTTATTCGTAAGAATTAGACTAGTCGAATGCAGTCTTGCCAAATTTTGATTCTCAGACGTCATATCTGTTGACACATCTAAGCTATCAATTGCTGCTTGCATTGAAAACAGTGTTGGTAATAACCACACGGTTTGTATATACTATTTGAATGCGACAATATTCACCAATGAACCAATAAATGTTGTAAGTGAATACTTTAGAGTCCGTATCTGAAATGTCATTGATTGGAATGCCATATGTACGTGCTCCGACTAAAAGCAGAGATTCTGTCCAAGCTAATTAGTGACACAGCATTAACTGCTATCGGGTCGAGAATTGTAATGGGCGGCTCCTTTTAATTGGTCGATACTGAGGTTCTCTCCGAACTATTTCAACTAGCGGCTGGAGATGTATCTTAAACGACGGGATTCTAACTGATTGCGATCTGTTCGTCCTCATGCAAGTATTCTCCCCACTCCCACCCTTAGAGGCAGGTGATAAGCCGATATTTCATCCTCAAATTTGAAGTACTATTGAAAATGTTCCCGAAATTGACAGTATGAATAACTGTAGCAGCAATCTAGGATCCTGTGTTCGAATCCTCGATAACACTTTGAAATTTTCTCCATTTGATTGTAGTGTGCAAGCAGCACTCAAGCTGTATCGTTTAGAATACAGAAATAGGCATTATCATGCATCATTTCTGAATTGCAACATAGGAAGTTCTCTACCGTCGTCAACAACGTCGAGACTTTTCATTAAGAGTGGAAATGATGGAAATGTAATTAAACCAAAAATTTGTAGATCGTATTCTTCTTCACAGTGCGTAACAAAAATGAGCATATATTCTAATTTACTTCATAGCAATACGTTTTTCTGCTCCAGCTTTGCAAATATATTTCTCTTAACATCTGCAGATATGGATGGCCCTCAAAATGTCACCCGATTAGTTTCCTGTTTAATACAGAACGAAACAGCGCAAGAATAATAGAAAAAATAGGAAAGTAATAATATTTTAAATAATGTCCCTTCATCTGAATGGGCCATATATGTTAGCCGTTTTACTTAGGACCTTCTTCGAGACACATCACTGCAATGGATATTACTCTATGTCACATCTTCACGGATCGCATAACGTAACTCCACGTTAAGTTACACCGCATTTTAGAGTGCCCTATGGAACACCCTTTCTTTGAGGAAACTCGCAAGGAAAAAGTCATGTGGTTAATTATCGTCCGGGCTCTGGGGTGGCTCAGTTCGGACACCTTAATGATGTTCTGGAATTCTATTTGACAGTTCACGAGCACCAAACGAGTCTTGTAAATTACATCAAATTTAACATTCACTCTCCGTTGCCGTGCTCGATCTTCTATTAACACCTGTTTTTATTGGCAGGCTCTCTGTCACAGATTTTGGTAGAAATGGGTTTCGTATCTAGAGTAAGTATCAATTAAGTAAGCATTAATGAATTAGGAGAAGATAGGATGATGGCGAGAGGTGAAAGGTGATCGTGGACTTTTTGAACCATCCCAGCATTCGCCTTGTGACCGAGGGAAACCACGAAAACTCCGGTCAGGATGACCGACCCGGGGATCGAACCCGGACCTCCCGACTACGAAGTAAGCGCGCTACGCACTGAGCCACTTCGCTCGCTGGTGGAGTAAAAGAAATAAGGACCAGTCATCGGAAACTCTATGGGAATGCACCTGAACCATTGAGTCATCTAGCTCAGTCTTGCAGAATTTCATACGAACTGAAACATTCAAGCACAAAATTTGAATAGGTATATCTTAATCGCTGAGCTTCAGGAACATAATTAATTCGCTTGTTATTTCGTTAGCTACCCTGTGCCAGAGATCCTGCCCGACCTCGTCAAGTACTTGAGTAGAAAGGAGCAGCCATTCTTCAAAGACATTTTTATCTGCGACGTGAAGAAGGCTCTGAAGCGCCGGGTCAAGCAACTGCTAGTGGCGGCAATATACGGCCACCGAATCTCAGGAATCCTCCTCGCAGCAGCCGCCGACACTTTCGCTCCCTCTCCCGCCCTCGTCCCTCCTCCTCGCGCTCTTGGCCCGCTCCGCGGATGGTCAGCATCGATCGCGGGGCCTTTTATTGCTGCGGCACGGCGGGCGCGTCCCCGCCGGAGGCCAAGGGCAAGGAGGACGCCCGCGTCCTCAGCCCTCGTCCTCGCCCGCGGCCGCCGCCCCCGCCTGCCGCGAGCCTCCTCCTCCGCCCCGGCCATCTCCGCTGACGACCTGACATTTACTTCAACACCCCGCATTAGTTTCCGGACGGGCGGTCCTCAACCTTTCGTTTCGGGCGTCCCCCGGCGCCCCCCCCTCCCGGGCTCTGCAGACGCTGCCGCCACTGCCTACCACTAATGTGCCCTCCGAAGGTTTCTTTCTCCTCGCTCCCCCACACTTCTCCCTCTGCCCTTTGACCCTTTCGCTTCTCGTCTCTTCTCATTCTGACCTTCCACAGTTTTCCTGCACGTCTTTTTCTTTGTGACGACACTTTACCATTGGGGCTCTTTTCTTTCTGCGCTCCCACGCTTTCCCTCCAGGCCTAATCTCTTTTGCTCCTTTGCCGTGTTGCTCTTTCCTTACCATTTCTACTTTATTATTTCAATTCAGAGGACCTAATGGTTTCATGTAGGGTATCTTCTCTTTCTTCTCAACGTTTTCCCCAACTCGCTGTTTCCTAGAATCCCTAATCTCCGCATTTGGCTGCATTTTCTAGTAGTACTCATAACCCTTCATTTTCCGTGAACTTATCTGTTTCTATTGATTCCATTGTTTATATTTTCTTCTATTCCTAATTTCTTTTTATCTATATGTAAGTATTTATTCATGTCGGTCTAAAAAATAGACGGATTTACACGAATAAATGGGAACAAGAAGAATTTAAAGAGATAAATAGAAATAAAGAAAAATTGGTCCTTTATCAGCCCTCCCGGAAAGAAACCGAGTGAAAATAAGGCATGAGAATGGAAGTAAGACAAAAACCTGCCCTCAAACAGGGGTGCAACCAACCGTCGTTATCTCACTCCGAGCTCTATTTTCTGTCCTTCGTTTCGGGCCTCTTCTTAATCCTTTCAAAGTATTTTGTCTCTTTTCTGTTCCATTCCAGGAAACAGAAGGATTAGCACCATAAGAATTGAGAACAAGAAGTCGTAAGAATGACAGACAGGAATGAAGAGATATTACTCCTCCCGTAGAAGAAACGGTACAAAAAGGTCTTAAGAGCAGAAGGGGGATGGAGATGAACTGGTACGAGATAAGGGTGGAGCTCACCCCGTCCTGTGGGGGTGAGAGGAGGGGAGGGAGCAACGCCCGCTTTGGAATTCAAGCGGTCGCCTTCCGGTCGTCAAATTTATAGGGCGGCGACCCGCCTGCGGGGGGTTACTGCCCCGCCCCCAACCCTGCCCCACCCCCATCCCTGCCCCACCCCAACCCTGCCCCACCCTCCCTGCCTCTCGGCCGGCTGCCACGGGATTACCTCAGTCGTAAAATATTTGGCACCGCTATGCGCTCTCGTCCCTGCCCGTCCTCGCTCTCTCCCCACTCTCTCACCCTCGCTGTCCCTGGCGCTTCCCCGCTCTCCCCCAACCCTGTCCCTGGCGCTTCCCCGCTCTCCCCCAACCCTGTCCTTGGCGTCTGCCCGCTCTCCTGCCACCCATGTAGGCACGCCCTGTTCGCCGAACTTCTCCTTCATGCCATCATCATCGTGGGACTCCAAAACTGCGCGCTGGTTTCTTCTGAATTCCTCCTTACTCCATTAACTTGACCTACGAGGGACAGATGAATTATTTGGTTGAATTCAAGATTTTTCTTCGGTGACTGGTCCAATATTATATTCATTTTTATTTCTCTTTTTGCTTCCAAGGGAAAAGAAGGATGAGGTAATGTTGTTTGCTCTTCTGGCTCTTTCATAATACGTTTTCTCGTCTCATTTCTCCCCTTCTTTCTTTATGCCTCTTTCTCTCTCTTTCGTACTCGTTCTCTTTTTTCTTTTGCTTATATCTTATTGTCTTTCTCGTACATTTCCTGGCCATGAAAGTCGTTCTCTGAGCAGATTTTCTTCCCTTATCCATAACTCACACAACCTGTTTTTATATTGGTGCCAGGCTAATCGTGAAAGTGGAATATAAATTCTCTCCTCTTAAATCACGCGCGAATACGGAACACATTGGAACGGAATACATTGTGCTTCAACTTGAACACAATACATAAATATGGTACCACTAAATCGAAAAGTTGAGTATTATTTAGATTGTATCATTTTCATGCTCCGTTGTTAGAAATGTCATAACGAATGGATATTGAAAAAGATTTTTCACGTTGATTGTGACATCTGTTGAAATGCCGATATCTGAAGACCGTTTGACCGCTACGCCTGCATCTCTTATTCCTTTTCAGCCGCTGGCGACGACCGTTTCCTTTCATTTTCGTAATCAGATGCAGATCGAATGCGGGCGCGGGGAAGAGTCGGGAAGCCGATTCTGCAGAACTCGAGTGCCCACGGAGGTCTGCGGTGGAATTTTGTGAGAGCCTTTCAAATGGACGTGTTTTCGATTCGATTTGGTCGTATTCATTTGCAGTATTTTTTGTCCTTTCTCTTTTATGTAGGCTGGTAGCCTGACCTTCATAACGCTTGATGCAAGTTCATTCGAACAAAATCATCTAGCATTTTTGTTCTTGAAAACCAATAACAAAATCTGGAAATATGACCGTCCATATTTCAATCCAATATTCTACATTTCTTTAATATTATGTGATTTTGTGTTTGATTTCAATAATGGAATATTTTGGTACATCATTTTCTATTTCACTATTTCAAATATTTTTCCTTTGGGCAATAAATCTAATATTAATGTCTCACGCTAAGCATATTCATTATTTCCGCAAAAGAAGAGCAAAACTCATTATGTTCCTATATTGCAGATAGGAGAAACGTTTTGTCTCAATTTCCTTCAATTTGTTTGCTTATTCACCAATCAAGCTACAATGATGATACTGCATAGAAATACCGCAAATCCTTACAAGGAACCCACCCAAAAGCGAGACGACGGCATTCCTCACGGCAAAGCTCATCTCAAGCGCAGTTTAGCATACATCATCGGTTCGTGTTTTACGACCGAGAGGACGCAGCTAAAAACAGCGACCGGCGGAAGAGGAAGGCGCTGGGTGCAAGGTGTCACGAAAGCTGCCGCGGCGGCAGCAAGTATAAAAATATTCGCGGCGCCGAGAGCGCGGGCGGGGGCAGAGGCGGCGGCAGAGGGTGGAAGCGGGGGAGGGAAAAATTAAGGAGGCGTTTGCCGCGAAGGCGCCGGGGAAGCAGACAATGGGGGCTGAGGCATCACGAGCGGAAGACGGAGGGGGGAGAGGCAACGAAGGTGGCGGGGACGTGG
Organism: Acheta domesticus; assembly: GCA_031308135.1. Lineage (NCBI taxonomy): Eukaryota > Metazoa > Arthropoda > Insecta > Orthoptera > Gryllidae > Acheta > Acheta domesticus. Next base: position 218,834,931 of record JAHLJT010004567.1, read on the forward strand.
CGAGAGTATAGGCAGCGGGGGTAGAGCGGGGAGGGTCCATGAGATGGAGTTGGCGGCAGCGGCATGGACGCGGGGAGAGGGGCGAGGGCAGAGGCAGCGGGGTTGTAAGTGGCAAGTGGCGAGGGCAGAGGGGTGCCAGGGACGGTAGCGAAGGCAGAGGCCGCGGGTACAGAAGTAGCGTGGGACGGTGGAGGCGGGGTCCAGGAAGATGTCTGGGATGGCTGTGGCGCTGGGGTCGTGGATGCCAGGGGCGGTGGCAACGGCAGCCGGGGTGGAAGGGGTATGGGAAAGCGATGGTGGGGTCCAAGAAGGTGGGCGGGGCCAGGGGCGGTGGCGAAGGCAGAGGCTGCGTGGACGGAGATGAGGTGGGACGGAGGCGTTGGGGGCCACGAAAATGGAGTTAACAGCAGCGGTGTGGGCTGTGGGGCGTTGGCGACGGCGGTGACAGCGGGAGCGGAGACGGCAGGGCAAGAGGGGGCGGAGGCGTGTACAAGGGGGCCGGGGCGGCTGGGCGGCGTCGACAACCTCAGCAGCGCGGGCCGCGCGGGGGCGGGGCGGGCCTCGTGAACGGCCGAGGGCTGCTGAGCCAGCCCCGCCCCACGGTGCACGCTCAGCACCCGAGCGTCGCCGCCCGGCGCCGCCTCGCCCGCGGCGGCGGCGTGCCTGTCCTCGCAACGCCGCCCAAGGCAACACGCTCGTAATCGGGATTTTTAGATACCTTCTTTGATGTATTCGAGATTCGGGCTACCCTCCGGCGCCTTCTCAGCTTTCAAATAATTCTTGAGCTCCAGGTCAGGTTGTGAATAATGTTAACATATCAACTAAATAATGTAAAGCAGCAACCAGCTGCTGATCTTATTGGATAATAAATAATAATAATAATAATAATAATAATAATAATAATAATAATAATAATAATAATAATAATAATAATAATAATAAATAGGTTGTGAATTCGTTGTCACGGGATCCTCCGGACACGTTGGGAGGCAGTGGCGGATCTGGGGAGGGGCGGCATGCCCCCCCCTAAAAAGCCCTAGGGTTTTCGTTCGGTACCTTACTTTATATGGCATAATTGATTTAAATATTTATTTATATAAAAATTGTGTAATTATTTAAACAATATTGCCTATTATCATACATACACTAGCTGTAAGTCTCCAGGTGGTGTCCATGATATATCAGTTGCCCCACCGTTCTCCTTTTTATGAGGACCCGCTGATACGTCTCCCAGCCATTTGTCAGCGTTATCGAAGGAATTAAACCCTCCTCCCTGGTCTAATACTGTGGATCACATTAGGATTTACACGCAATCTCTTTTGTCTAGATATATGGACTCTTCTTGGTATCCATTTACACTATGTGTTTTAAATTTATATTCAATAACCCAAATAATGAAACGTAGTATATGTTTTAATTTGCTCCGAAAATGTATCCTTAATTTACCTTTTTTGCAAATCGAAACAAACAACTTGTCTGTGCGCTTAATATTCATGTTAGTATTAGAAGAGAGAGAGTGCAAGGATGTGGGATACGACTCAGAAGACAAAGAGGGTTTGCCGAGGATCCAACTGTCTTGGAGGTACCAACCCGTCCTACCACATTGTGTCACGGCACCATTTCGTTCTACATCAGTTGAAACAGAATATTTGTGGACGTAATTGTTCTAAGAACATTACTCTCTGTTCGGAAAATTCAGTATCGTCACGAGCAATTGACCAGCATTATAGTGATGATAACAAAATATTACCTCGTCTGCCCGGTGGCCGAGATCGCTAAAGCAGTAGTGCCGTTGTGATCTTGAACCGTGTTCGAGTCCGGCTTCGAGTCCCGCCTCGAGCATGGTTACATGTGTCCGTCCTTTCACCCCCTATCATCACCATACAGTTTCATCCTCATGCCATAACGTTACATCCAATTGTGGTCGCTAATGACCTAGTACTTGATGCGACCTTAAATAACAAAAAAATATTACCTCATATAATATATAGTGAATATTGGCTGTGGTTGCGACTAATAGTTTGTTTTTTGTTTTCAGGTGAGTTTTCGTGCTTCTAAGAGAGATCTCTTGTGCGCTGGACGGTGCGTTGTGCCGGGTAAGAATAATGAAATAGAGTACTATAAGCAATTCAAATACCTTTAATTATTATGTAACAAGTGTTACAAAAAGTCAAAATATATTTTCACGTATCTTCGTATTTTCTCGTTTTTCAGTCAGACTAAATAGATTCTATGTCATATTTTTTCTTGCCTTTAACATTCTTGTATAATTATTTACACGAATTTTTAATTGCAAATGTTTCCGTAGTGCTTTAATAACGTCGCGTCTTCGACGGTTAAGTGAAAATTCTAAAAGAACTCTCCATTAAAATTATATGAGAGAATATGCACAGCCTTATCATTCACTGAATTATTGGAAGTTCTGTCACATTACGGATCTTCTCTATTTTGGGATTATCTCTTGATACAGTACAAATATCATTTCCCCTTTTACATATCTTTCAGTTGACCGCACTACGTCGCGAAACATCTCTATCTAGCATGCAAAACTAACATATATCTAACTTATTGCACGCTTTTGTAGAGATAAATGTTTACCATTCACTCTTCCTCCTTTAAGGAGATCTGTGTGGACCTAATGTATCGTAGGAATTATTTTTATGCACCTCTTGAAACGCAAATTGTAAATGTTTGTTAATGATGTACTCGAAGTGCTTGAAATATGAGCTTTCGAATTTTAGCATTTTTTTATGGTGACTCGCTTTGTAATGATGAATTAGGGTACCGAGTTTCTTTTTCTGAAGAAGACACTTTAAGCTTCAAATTTCGAGAGGGTGGATTCACAAAATATTGACGTATTTCAACGTCTGTTATTAAAATCTATTACTGTGAGTCAAGTTGTTAGTTCAACTTTTATATCCAACGAAAACAGTAAAATATGTGCCAAGCATTTAATGATGTCGATTAAGAATTGCAGATGGGCTGTAACATTGCTTTGTATGAATACATTTTATTATTTTGTCATTGGCCTTTTTATGCGTCTTGTGTCATATAAGATATAAAAGAAGGCTTACCGTCAAAGATTATTAAAACGAATTCTAGGAAAATAGTATTTTCACTATTGGTGTAAAATATCCTTTTGTAGAAAAATATTTCTTTACATGTTTCCTTCCTTGTGCTTAATTGATGAAACTAACATAAATCCCCGAGTGTCTGTAGGCCTCTTTTCTCTGACTCTGATCCCCTGGTGAATAATCGTACAGCACAGCGGAGGGACAATGGAGCAGACGGCGGCGGCGACAGATTTACAACATAATCAAGGGCGAGAGCCAGACTCGCGAGCTGTGCTAACTCATGTACGGACATTTGTAGGAACCTGGTGAATCAGCGCTAGGGGATGCGGACTAAACGCCGAGTGGCCATGCGAACGAGGAAACCAGGTTGGAAGGGTGGATGGGCCAGTGAAGTGGCGGGCGAGTAGACTGGCTCTGTTGGGGTTCCGTGAGGATCCAAAATCGCTCGCGAGGGCAATAGAAACGAAAGCGGCGGCGACAGATTTAAATCATGTTAATGATCGTCGAGAGCCAGCCTCTCTCGTGTACGGCCACTTTTAGGAAGCTCGTAAATCCGTACTTAGAGCTATAGTCTATGCGATGAGTGAGCGTGCGAACGAGGGGGCGTGTGGATGAGCGAGTGAACTGACGGGCGAGTAGGCAGGCGGGTGAGTCTACGGTTCCCGAGCCTGGTTCGGTTGGATTTCCAAAGATCCAAAACAGTTTGCGGAGGTAACAGAACAGACAGATTTACATGTTAATGATGATTTACATGTTAATGATCGTCGACAACTAGGCTCTCTTGTGTATGGCAACATTTAGGTAGATCGTAAATTGGCACCTAGAGATGCGGGTCACTCGGTGAGTGAGCGAACAACGAACTTATTACGCACACCATTGATGGCTTTCCGTGAAGGCGAAAGAAGGTGAAGAAAAGTGGAGATTAGCTCGTTTTCAGAAAGATAATAGGCCAACATGATTACCATCCTCGTTTAAACATCCATTGAAGAAATCTGTCCCATACAATATTCTCGACATTGCTAACATTGTTCCTTTACACCCACGCACATACACGGGATAAAGAAATGATTCACGAATCTCGTATGTCAACAGAATGTCACGAAGGAAAGATGGTAATGCGAGTGGGCGTGCAAACGACGGGGGCAGTTGCATGAGAGAGTGAAGTGGCGGGCGAGTAATCAGGCGATTGACGAGCCTGGCTTGGTTGAGATTCTAAGGATTCAAAAGCGATCGCAGGGACAATAGAGCAGACAGCAGCGGCGACAAATTTACATGTTAATGCTGGTCAAGAGCCAGGCTCTCTCGTGAACGGCGACTTTTAGGAAGTTTGTAAATCCGTACCTAGAGCTATGGGCTATGCGGTGAGTCAGCGTGCAAACGACGAGGGCAGGTGGATGAGAGAGTGAAGTGGCAGGGCAGTAGTCAGGAGAGTCACGAGCCTGGCTCGGTTGAGCTTCTAAGAATCCAAAATCGCTCTCAGGGACAATGGAACAGACAGCATTGCCGACAGATTTACATGTTAATGATGGTCGAGAACTACGCTCTCACGTGTACGGCCACTTTTAGGAAGTTTGTAAATCCCTACCTAGAACTATGGGCTATGCGGTGACTGAACGTGCAAACGACGAGGGCAGGTGGATGAGAGAGTGAAGTGGCAGGGCAGTAGTCAGGAGAGTCACGAGCCTGGCTCGGTTGAGCTTCTAAGAATCCAAAATCGCTCTCAGGGACAATGGAACAGACAGCATTGCCGACAGATTTACATGTTAATGATCACCGTGTACCAGACACTCTCCTGTAGGGCCACTTGTAAGAAGTTTGTAAATCCGTTCCTAGAGATGCGAACTACGCAGTTAGTGGGCGTGCAAACGACGAGGCCAGGTAGACGAGCGGGTGAACAGGCGGGTGGGAAGTCTGGCGAGCGAGGAGGGTACGAGTCGCCTGCGAGAGCTTCGCGGAGGCTGGGCCCATTCCGCGCTACGGCAGCGGCAGCGGCCGTTCTCACTCCCTTGCTCCCTCCCCTTTCCGGCGTGGGCAGTCAATTTGCGCGATATTCATCACAGCCTCGCAGAAATTAGGTTCCCCTACGTCTCCATTGTTAATCCTCCATAAATCACTTGCGCATGCTCGCCCGCCCCCGCCCACGCGCCGCCTCCGCCCAGGCTGCGCAGGTGGCGCCCCCACTCGTGCGCCCGTTGCCCTGCGCCGGTTGCTCTTGCGACGAGCCCCTCCCACCCACTCACCCACACACACACATCCCTCTAACAGCGTTGTCGCCACGGTTTTCCGTCACTTTTTTTATTTATTTTATTTTATGTCGCATCAACTACAAAGGTTATTAGCGACAGACACAATAACATTAATATTTCTTTAATATGTACATTAATATATGTGTAATGTTATAACACAGAATGTGAACATTCATATCACATTATTAACCAATTAATACATTTTTCTTAGTTCACTGTACAGATTAATGCCCTTCAAAAAATTGAGAAAAGCGGCTGCATTGTTCTCTGTCCTTTAGCACACTTGACATGTCGTTATTGACACCATGTCTCGTCCGACCTGCCTCAAACCTGGGGCACAGAAATAAATTGTTAATGTTTATAGAAACATTACAGACATTACACGTAACGGTCACATTCCTGGTGATCAGGTGGGCATGTGTGAGCCTGGTCTGACCTATTCTGCATCCAGTTTTTCGTCACTTGTTTTCGGTTTTAGCTCTTTTTCTTACCTCAATTGAGGAGCGTATTTTCGAAAAACCTGATAAATAATCTTCGATTCTGTATTTGCTATCTCTAAACTTTACATAATCAATGTCACAAAAAAATCAATGGCCAAATCGGTAGCCAAATAAGGCAGTCAAATTCTAAGTGACGGACTCTAAAAGTTATTATTTTTTCATTGGGAGTAATGCTTTCTTGCGAGGCAGTAATGTCGAGCAAGTAGAATTAAACAGAAATAAATAAAACCAAATAAATTCAAAACAAATCCAATATAGATTATACATCGTTTAGGCATCTTTTAACCAATTTTATATATCCCGCAAGTAGGGTTTTATCAAAACTCGACACATTCTATAAAGAACTATAGCTTTAAGCATTCAAAATTGTAAGATTGGAGCAATAACCGATATAAATGCATACTTAACTTTCGTTTTATGAAAAATTATCTTTTGCATTGATCGAGTTTTGTAAAAGTGCTCGTCAATTCATGTATAAAGTTCTTTCCCTATTAAAGTGCTATTTTGGCTTGCAGACCTTTTTTATCCACTCTTCCCTCTTTTCCCTTCTTCCTTTGTCATTTCTCTCAATGCTTCATATCCTCCTTACGCTATTTTTAACTTTATCTTTTCAGCTATTAATAATATCGTTGTAGACGTATGGGTGTTAATTTGTGTTTACGCCTTAATGTTAGAATGTCATAATTTTATAATTTTGTGCTGAGGAAAGCGGACTTGAATCAGCCTTTTTCTTTCCCAAATCCTATTCGTGATTTAATGTTTCCAAACTTTTTGTACGTTATACTATAAATGGCGTAAAGAAATAAAAATTCGGAACGCATTACACGTGTATTGCACAAAATAGTACGCAAGATATCCATTTGCGGTATAAAAATATCATCATTTATCGTCTAATGTATAAATTGAATAATTTTTTTCCATAACGTAATTACATGTTTATAAATGTGATACCATGTCATCAGATATTTCATTCATATCTCTCTGTACACTCTTTTTTTGTTGTTGTTGAAATCATACCAGTAATGACTCCTGATTTTCTGACACTTTCAAGGCTTAACAATCTCCCTAACCTTAATTTTTTTTATGTACTAATTTTTTGTTCGAAAAAGTTGCGGAAATACGGCCATTTGCCCAAATTCCGCTCCTGTATTTTTGACACGTGTTTCTTTTGAAGCCTGCCTCGGGCGCGGATCTAAGGGTCTTTCAAATACATCCATCTCGTACTCGTCCTTTACAGCATCTAGTTGCTACTCTCGCATTCTAGAAGTAATGTATCAAAACGAAATGCATTTGAAAAGTAATGTCCTTAGCAACTTCTGAAGGAGTTTGCAAAATGCGTGTGTTGAATGCACCCAAGAATCTACAGTAGGTATGTGCATCACAATATTTATTACGCATTTCTCGTATCAGCAAGGCATAATTAATTAGTCTAAAGTAATACAGTGAAAAATCTAAGTTCAACCCCTTGGTGGAAAACGTGACCATTTTACACATCAATCGAAGTCAAAGGACTTGCCAGTAATGCGAAATGTATCTTGTGGTCCGAGAACATAGTTTTTCTCATCACAAAATTGTTGAAGCTAAAACACCTCTAATAAAAAGAAATAACTCCATTTAACACGCATTAATAGACACTGATATTATTACTGGAGGGAAAGAAAAACCTGGGACATCCAAATTAAAGAAATGCAACACATTTGGCATGTCTTTCTTATAAAGTACACCATGGTTTCTTCTTTGCAGCATTATTAACCTCTTTTTATGTTTTCGTCCTCGACACGCATCCTTTCCACCGCCCCCTCTTTTTTCACATTACCCTACCAAATGATGTGTCTCGGGGCATCAACTGATGTCATTACTAGAGACCGGATTTTTATGTAATTACATATTTTTTGTCTTTCTACTTACCGTTCTCAAAATTTTAATTTTGGCAAACATTGCCCTCCTAACACAATATCCATTTTTTTCTTTACACATTTGTACATATTTAGTACTGTATTACATATATACATATTTTGCTGTTTTCACAATATATTTTCTTACACTATCAATTTTCTTCAATTTTATTACATATTTTTTATAAAAAGGATTATTTTTCAAAAATTTGAGAATTTTTTCCTACATTATTAGTGAAATCTAGGTGTCGAAAGTATTACTGACACTCCGTATTGTGATCTGTAACCTTAATTTCCGAGAAAAATTTGCGGCCGCCAACGTGTAACACTTCGATGAGAATGCTACACGCTGCAGTGAATGTTTGGTGGTCGAAGATATCTTCAGTTTGTACGATGGCTTCTATTATGACTAGTCTGGCTGCTAAACTACGGTCCTGAATTACAATAGATGAAGCTTTTATTACCGACGAGAAAGTTGTATGACATAACTTTTGTGCCTAGTGTGCATAAACTTGTGCTCTCCAAAATGTTTTTAAAACGTTTGTATTAATTTTAAAATTCATTTAGGACATTTTTTTAAATATAATTTTGTGCCGTGTAAAAGGTTGTTTAAAAAGAGATTTTTCATGTTACATATTATATCCCATTTTATTTATTTATTGCATATTCTTACAGTTTTCATTACATATTTATGTACATATTTTGATGTTTAATACTACATATTTTCCGGTCTCTAGTCATTACAGTACCTCTTACTGAGAAGTTCGAGTCCCGACCATGGTAGGATTTTTGCCACTAGCAAGATGGGTATAATTCAGCCGCTGTCTAGAGTAGAATTCTAGCAACCGGCTGCTCTGATCGGTAATTTTCCGAGTTTTCTCTGATCGTTAGTTTTCCGACTTTCTCCATACTGAGCAGTACCTTCACAAATGAGCCATGAACAGCGCCAGATGTATAATTTCCTCTTCCTTATCGTATTCTCGCACCACACTTACACTCACGTATGCACTACTCTACCACACATGTCGGGAAACAAGTTGGGAATTTAGAGCTCGTCTCATCTGGGCGCGATGCCTACTTGGAAGGCCCAACCTACGTTTAGGTCGGCGACGGATCGCACCATCCATCGGTAGAACAATACCGCCCCCTCCCGCGATGAAACAGTCACTACGCTTACGGGACTAATGACCGTAGCAGCTGCCGCGCCCGGAAACACGAAATAACCAATCGCTCACTCTTCCGCCCCCAGAGCTCGCCTGCCCGCCCGCCTTCTCTTCACCCGCACTCTGCCCGCGCGGCGCCATTAGCTGCTCCACATTTCATCCCGTCAGCACCTCGCCCTCGACCATGGCGCGGGCCCGCGCAGCCCGCCCATCCCCGCTTTTTCCTTCTTCTCGCCCATCGCCCTCTTTCTTTTTTTCTTGGCACTTTCTTTTATTTTTCCCCCATTTTACTCCACGGCCATTAGGATACCCCTACTTTCCCGCTTTTATTGCTTCATTCCGCTCTTTCAAAGCTTTTGACTGTTCTTGTTAGCATTGTTTCCGGTTTGTGTCAGTTCATTTCCATTCTGTACCCGCTTGTAAACAATTAAGATAGGTTACAATACCTAATTATAAAATTCCGATTTTACTAATAGAACGGTCAGGAAAATATGTGTCACATATTTGTGTCACAATATGTGTATTGAAAAGGAAAATTTCGTCGCTGGTTTGTTCCATTTCATAACTTTATTACAAGAACAAGATAGATCAATTTCAGTGGGGAAAGGACTGTTTAGAGAGAAGTGTTATATTGTCTTGGAAGTAAAAGAGCCGTTGCTGTCCGTAGCAGCATCGATTTCGTGTTTAATTTACGGCGATATTAAAATTTTAATTGGAGTCGTAAAGTCGTTTGGAGAAAATTTCGGCGATGGGGAGAAGACGTCTTTCGGTGCTCGAAATGGCCCTTTGCACTAAAATATATTGATGAGGCTAATCCTAGAGGAAGAGCTTTCTTTTGTAAGCACTTTTTTCATGAGCCAGATGCTAGTAATTGAGAAACTAGTCTGATAAAATGTGTTAGCAGAAATCATACAAACTAAGATTTGGCCTCTTCACTAGGTCTCTTGTAACAGAAACCATCCGGAGCTCAGTTCGATTATCTAATGATAGAATGAACAGCTGACACTTCTCTTCAAAGGAGAGGATCTTCTATTTTGTATGTCAGTCTCGTGGCTGAAATTATTAATATTCGGTCCGCTGTTTCGAAACATCTAAGTCCTATTCTGAGACGGAAGGCGGTCGAACTATGGGGTTGACCACGCTCCTAAACGCCAAAGTTAAAGCTAAGAATTTAATGCAGAATTTTGCCCTTCTATGAAATTATCTAGCATGATTCAGTTCTGGTAGTGTATCTACGTATTTCTGGCTTAATACGAACGAATTGTTATTTATAGTTTTACGTTCTCCGATAATCTTTGAAGTATTTTTGAGCGGCTTTTAATATCTCTTCTTGATTACTTAATTCTCTTAATTCGTATAGATATTGATGAAAAGAATATAAATTATTTACAAAATTTAATGTTGTAGTATTAAAATACACACACTCGGGTGAAAAAGTTATTGCATCAAGCTTTGAGTTATAACTGTGCGCAAGAAGAAAACCTTCTTGTAAAAATTGTTCATAAAACTTGACAGTTCCGTGTTTGAACTAATGAAATAGTGATAGATCTCCTTTGCCACTGTTCTAAACGTATCTTTTTTCATCATAAGATATAAAAATATCATTTTGGAGCTTCAACTCAGGTAATGTGTGCTTTTTCATTTCAAAAAATGTGAACCCCGAGTTAGTGCATAATTATAAAATTAGTAGATCACGTAAACTATTCTTCGTAAGTAAAACGTCAATAAAAAGAGTGAACCATAGAGGAGCTGGGTAAAAAGGACTTTCAGACATTTGGCGCATTGCATTGCAAGAAACGAACATTCCACACTTTTTTTTGCATAAATGTGTTTTAGACGGCCACTAGTAAAAGCGGTTACTTTAAGGTTACGCGTAACATATTACTCGCTTGCACAGTGTGGCTCCACTAATCCCACCAGTCGCAACGCCCACGAACCTCAACCACAGAGTCTCCTTATGTTATGAATATCTTTTAATTGAATATGAGTTGTGTGTGGTCAAATATGTATTTGAGACAGTCAATTTCGTAAGAAATAAGAAATATTCATAACTTAATTTCTTTCTGGTGATGTGAACGGAATTCGTTTCTGAAACGTTGTGTAATAAAGAAATTAAGTTATGAATATTTTTTTTATTTCTTACGAAAATGACGGTCTCAAATATACATTGGACCATATACAACTCGTACCCAAAGACAGAGGCTCAGCGGCCGGGCGGCCCGACGGGGCGGGGCGCGCCCTCTGGAGGCAGCTTCTCCGAGCGACCGCGCGGGCGCGCGCGTGGCAAAGAGCCGAGACGGCGACGACGACGACGACGACGGCCGGCGCCGACGCGGAAGTGGGCGGCTGGCTAATTATCCCCACGTCGCATGTAATGCACTGCTGTGTAAGCGAGCGGCCCCTCGCCCCTCCGCCCTGGGCGACGCGCCGGCGCCGCGGAGGCGGCAGCGGGGGCGACTCGGCCGGGAGGGCCAGCGGTTGCTTGTGGAGCTGGAACGGAGAGCATAGGCGCATTCTGAAATGAAAACGTAATATTATTATGTTTTTCTAATTATGGGAAGCATTAAAGCTGCACTACTCTACAGATGTATGGATCAATCATTATCCTTTTCTGATTTTGTTATTCCAGCAATACACTTTCTCTATAAATCCTTTTTTCTTATTTTGTCACTTGAAGACGTAACATAGTTTTTTGTTCATTTAAGCATTCCTATTTCTACGTATAATTTTCTAATGTGATGTAGTTGTAAATTGGCTCCGTCGGGTTTTATTTGACCGAGCCAATTGCAAGTATTTCAATTATATGTAGTAAGAGGATGGATAAATCAAATGATGTAATAATTATTTGATATACAGTTAAACTAGTGTATTACGGGAGTTATCTTATTTTCGGCTTAGCCGAAAGTTGGCGTGCTTTGTGTATTTGTAGTTCTCAAATACACAAGGAGGGAGTCTTGCGAGGAGGGAAATTATCTCATTGGACCCTTGCTAGGCAACACTCATCACACGCTTGTATGGTAAATTGCCTACCCAGTTGGCGGCAGACCCCTTTGTCGTTTACTCTCACTCACCACTGAGCACGTGCGTGCGTGCCAGTCGAATAAATGGCATCTTCGTTATAATCTCCGTCCTAACGTTACGCTAATATTCCGTTGGTCACGCTGCGACATTCTTCACGACTAAGAGCTACCGTCAGGGTGAATACGCACATGCAGTAAAAAAGTTTAATTTTTTTACCATTTGTACTAATACATCTTTTCCATTACACAAGTTCACAATGTTTTTATCCTACCGTGTGAAAAATCGTAGAACTCAAATTGTAGGGAAACTACCTTTCATCAGTTTGTATGCACCCACACAATTTGAGGATAATTTATGCCTGGCTAAGAAATTCAGGTTTCTTTCGTTTCCTTTGTAAGGTAATTTCGTTTGTGCTTATTCACGTCGGCTGCAGTATTCACGAGCCGCAGTATCAAGGCCGAAACGTTCAGAACCCTGCGTGGGAAGAGGCCTCACTCGGACAGTTATGATTCAATTGAGGCCGGCCGTGGAAGCATTCGTCTTTACTTGACGATAATGATGTCAGCAGCAATCGAGGCACAAGGCAGAGATTCTAGCTGAGTTGAAAAATGTTAACACTGAGGGTGCGTATCATAGATATGTTTGTGATGTAATGGGAAGAGTTAATGAAACAACTGCTGCTGTTATTGTCGCGATGGCGGAATAGTACATTATGAATCGATGATGTAATGATGGGTATTACACGAGTGTGATATTGTGATACGAGCGAGGAACTAGCGAGTATCGTAAACTTCACTCGAGTGTATTAATACCCATTAAATCGAGTTTTATACTGTACTTTTTCTACGACTTATGGTAACTTTTATAAGTTAAACTTCTGTACTGAATCGTTTCGTGGCAGTCGACATGCAAGATTCAGCCAAGGCCACCGAGCGGACACCTTTCTACCCTGCACCCGCAGGTGGCTTTGTTTTACCAGAGCACCTGCGAGGGACTACAAAAGTTGAGTAATAATATTTCGACATTACTATTTTCGCATTTTCTCTCATTTCTGGAAACGTCAACACCACCAGAAAGAACTGCCATTCACTAAATATTTTAAACTAAAGAATTGGCCGGTTTGTAAGGACAACCACACGGCAGCAGCAAATAACAAAAAATGAAATGAATTTTAAATAATATTTCACGTAAAAATTACTACCAATAAAATAAATTAAAACTGAAAAGCATAACATAATCTGATATACACACTCGAACGAAACATTTACTGCAACGATTCTCAATGATAAATGAAGTGCGAATACTTGGTTTGTAACCGTCTCTGTGATTGGTCAAGAACCTGTATCATAATGAAAACTGTATCGAAATGACTATCATTATGCAATTGGTTGCAGTCATCCAATGCCAGCATTATACAACGGGGGTAGAAAAACATATTTACTTATTATCGTCAAAAACCTAAATGTGACGTATGAGGAAGAATTACAATCTCCAAAATGTTTCCTCGTATCCTGAATGCCTGCCTCACTTGTTTGCTATGTAGTTGACTTACGAATAACAAAACCAAGCACTGTGGTTGGCAACATTTGAAAACTAAAAACTTTACTTCCCGAGTAATAGAAAACGGAGTTGCAACAGCAAATGAACTACAGATATGATTTGTAGTATTACTAACAAAATTATATAAAATACAAAACTCCAAATTGAAGATAACATCAAAGTCGCTTGATATAAAGAGCAAAGGGTAAACTATTAGTGTCAAGGTCTTCTACTGGTGGCAGTGGCACGCGTCGTGGAACCGTAGCATGCCACGAGCTTCTCTGCGCAACTAGCGTAGTTACTCCACCGTTTTGCAATTGGAATGGCGTTGTCTCTCGCGGCGGGGTGACGAACTGCATGGAGGGGCGATTTCGTCGTGACGCTCGTGCCACGGACTCTCGCTCGTGGCATCGACCTTGACAGCACTGGGATAAACCTCAGTGTACGGAGTGTTGTTCCGATTCAACAGTCCACGCGCGAGTGAGAGGCTCCTGCAAGTCACCGCTGTCATGCACACAGTCGCTCTTTGCTGACGCTGTGTGAAATCGAAACTCTTGGGCCGCCCGTTGACCTACACACCGATTGAAATGTAGTTTCCGTTCATCGTCACGAGCTGAGGAGAAGAGTGCTCTGTCATCCAATAGGGAGCTTCAATATCAAAAATTTAAGTGTTAACGAAGCTCTAGATCGGATGGCAGGTTCCTCCACTCCTTCTAGCTCGTGACCTCGAAAGGACACTGCATTTTCTTCGGAGTATATTAAATTTCTCTGATAACCGAAGCAGGGAGCAGATTGAGTGGTGGCGGGTGTGCCGGGGTTCTGAATGAAACTATCAGGTGTAACAGAAAATGTACAATTCAAACTAATAAACAAAATGATATTAAGAATATAACAATTAATATCTTTTTTACTTTGCGTGTGATGAAATTGTGGTGCAATATAATCTTATAGAGCTCACTTGCAACAGTGTGCAATAGTACAGGTTAAGACTGGCCTCGGGAAGACGAGATTGAACATTGATTGTAAAACTGGGCTTGCCTGTTACGTCAGGCGAACGAAGGCGTTTGAACAACAATTATCTTTAAATTTTGATTACAAGCAGTGAGTGGCATTCAAAGCAAAAAGTACATTCACAGGAAGCAGTTCGTAATAGCAATTCCGGTCACAATTACCTCAAGGCTTTATTGATATCTCACTAACCGTTGTCTGATGTGTTAATATATCACTGGACTCCAAGGCCGTTATACTGAGTTTTTTATTATTAATGGTTTAATATTAACAAGATTTATGTAATAAAAATAGCTGAAGTATTTGAATAATTTCACTTAATAAAGTTTTCTGAACGTACGAGTTTCGTAAAATTCTCTTGTTGTCATCCTTAAGTGGTCTTAAAATATAAAATGAAAACGACTGAAATAGGACTTGGTTATGACAGCCATGCACTTACCATTACCAAAAGGGCACATGACCACCTAAATAAAGTAGACAACTGATCAACATTGTGGAAAATCAAACTAAACCCAAGTAAATCAACCGCTGAAATATCTTTAAAACCATTTACCTACCCAGCTCCATTACATGTAAATAAATACACAATTCTACGTACACCACAAAACCAAAGAGTAAACTACCTCGGGATGAAATTCGACACAAGACTCAAATGGAAAACACACATAATACTAAAACAACAAGCAAAAATAAAAATAGCTCAACTGAAACCCCTCATCAAGTTCGAAAGCTGTCTATTCTTAACAAATGCCGTTATACTTTACAAAGCAATAGTCAGACCCTTAAACGCATGCCCCATCTGGACCAGCGCATTTCTCTCCGACATCAATAAACTTCAGATTGTACAAAATAGATTTCTCATATTAGCAACATATTCTTCCTTCTTCGTTTCAAACGCCCAACTTCGTAAAGAACTATATAATATCACCGATCGTCAAACATATCGCCCACCTTTCCAACAATTTTTACTCCTCCTAATTACAGTAGACCAAGCAATCCACTATAAGTTGGCCTCATTAAATAACCTCCATACTAGAATTAAAAACAGATTCCCTTTCGAAGCCTTCTTACAATTTGTTTTCATTAATTTTTCAAAGTAGGGGCTCTTGTAATTTTCTACATCACAAGTAATGCAGTTAAGTGCCAAGTTTATTATAAGTTATAATTCAGTCCATCGCAACACATGATAGATTACTATGTTACCGAGCTGCTTAATTATTAAACATTCACTAAATAACTTTGTAAAAAAAACATGTGAGTTATGAAACAACGTTGACGATGTGAAGCGGCCAGCGACCGCTTGCTGCCAAGCGGTTGCAGCGAAGACCGAGATGGCCGCCGGCGCGGATGGCGGAGGCCCCGCTGAGCAACAAGTCATTAATCCGCGTCGCGCCGTCCGCGAGTTCGCATGCAGCGGGAGTGGGCGGGCACGGCCCCCTTCCGTTGTGCTGCGACGCGCGCGGAGGGCCTTGTCACGAGCGCCGCCCGCCCCGGAGATCGATCGATTTCCCACGTCTTGGGAACTCGGCGCGGGCTGTTCCCTTACGAACGCCCCACTCTGGACGAAGCCGTCCGTCAGGCAACCACGCGACTTCCACCGCTGGGGCTCGGGTTTGGTTACCGGACAATCCGGTTGGGGTTTGAGGTGGGCAAGGGCGGGATTTCTCGTTTTTTCACCATTTCGGTATCATCAATCAGCTCGTAATCATTAACGCTGTTGACTACGCCTAACACCTGAACATAAATAGTAATAAATGGCCTAAATCTCGCCATTATAAAGACATCATTATTATTATTATTATTATTATTATTATTATTATTATTATTATTATTAAATAGGAAGCCCTTCGAGGAACAAGTTTTACTTTGCTCGTTGTTCTCGGAATTGCTTTTGTTGCTGCTCTGGTCTTTCAACGAATTCATTTTATGTGCATATTTGTTTGTAAATTTCAAGGGGGCCATTTATGAAAAAAGGGAAAATCACCGATAATATCACGGAATATTATTTACCTAGATAAGTCACGGAAAAAACAGCTAATTTTTAGAAATCTGGAAAAAGACTAAGAGGCTAAGTTGATGCCTGGGGCGGATTCAGCCGATCATTTAGCGGGGGTCATCGTGAGCTTTATTAAAAAAATAAACATTTTTCTTAGTATATTGTATATTATTTATGTACTATACAATATTATTTTTTAAATAATTACATAATTCTAACATAAATATTTAAATCTATTTTGCCAAGTAAAGTAAAGTAAACGAAAACTCTAAGGCTTCTGGGGGGCGGGTCCATGGTCCCCATGCCCCTTCCCCTGGATTCACCAGGGCTGACGCCTATATGTACTTCCCCTTTCCTGGGCACTGATCACAATAGTGGTGGTTTGTCTTTACATTGCCATTGCCCTGGATGAAGCGTGGTAGGATGATTTTACGGCATGAACAATGACGCAAGATGACCTACGATAAACACGAAGATTATTCTGATGGGATACGTGAATAGTATGGGCTGTCTTTATCACTACAAATAAAATGGTGAAGACACCCAGACTTTCTGTGGAAAGCAAACCCACACTCTTTGATTGTGTGTACTTGCGCGAAGTTTGTGCGATTGTGTGTACTTCCAAATTCACCGCCGTCGGCGAGATCTGATTTCTGGAAAGCAAAATCTGTTTGATTCTCACCGTTAGGTCGGATGTTCAATGTGTCTATTCATATTTTAGACCCTCATATTAATTAGATAACGCAACGGAATGCGAGCGATCGGAATAGTTAAATGCAATAGCAAAACACGATCAAGCGCCGCATGCTGGGGTATGCACAAACGACGCGTCGAAACAGCACTAATGTATTTAATTCTATTACTACTAGCTTATGGTCACCGCGTATGGTTCAAGCATTCGGTTGTGGATACAATATTACTTTACATTCAATCAATATGTGGTATTTTAAATCGAAGTATAGTAGTCATGACTTCGATGTGAACAATTTATTTTAATGCATGCACAAGACATGCTTTCTCATTTAGTGAAGCCTATGAATGCACAACTTTTTCACCGCTCAATGTTACAATTGACAATAATATGATAATCACGAACTCTTTCTGTTGTTCAACATTGAAGCGGGTACTTCGCGTAATTGTATGCGTTCTCTCTCCATTTTCTTTGTACTTCAACAGTTATTCGTCAGTCTCGCCACTGAATTCACCGTGCTTTCGTTTTACTTCCTATTAACAGTTTCTACGTTCAGGTTTAAGACTAAGATATATCAATTTTTTCTAACAGATATTAAACAGATTGATTTGAACGAAATCTTCTTTTCACAATTGTTCACTGTTCATTTTTTTACGTACTCGCACATAAAACCAATAGCATGTTCTGTTTTTTGATGAAAGAACATTAAGAGAGAAATTTCAACACACCGTTGTGATCATTGATTATTGAAAAAATGAAAATCGTTTTGTATTTTTTGCTCTTTCGCCGGGTAAGCTATTTTCACAATGTGTTACGACACTTCAAAAATGATACGATCAATCTAGAAAGTGCAGGATACTTTTGTAACGCAATCTCGACTCTATTCCTGTGTTGTTGAGCTCCACGAGACAAGAAAGTATATTCCGTACTAAAACTGCTCCTTCCATTGCCTGAACGCATAAAATGCGCAATAAAATGCCCTGGCCACTTTGTAAGAAAGCTATAACAACTTTGACATCGATTTTGTAAGCCGGTCACAACCAGAAGATAGAATTTTTATGATGTCGTTGAATTTCAAAAATAACTTGAGTTTGTGGATTGGGATAAAATGAAAACCTACTTGACGATCACAAATTTTTATTCTTAGTTACTAGGAACCGCACACACTGTGTGAACAAAATATTTATAGCCGTTATTTGATATTCTTTCCTTCCCACTTGGAAATTGTGGAAGAATTGCGTGCAAAATGTAAACATTAATAAATGTAATACTGTACTGACGGATCGATTATTTTGTTTTTTATATTTATTTCATCGATACGTACGAAGACGGAAATGCATTTTAGATAATGTGCATACCTGCTCCGTATGCCCACTTTGGTGTTGGAATCTATTAATATTTTAAATTAAAAACCAAAAATCGTAGTAGCAGCCAGTTAGGTATTATATGTCATAGTCATGACTCACCATTAAAGTTCTTTTGTTCATTAAATCGGAGTTGATGATCTAATCATATCGAACGTTGGATGTGTAAAGGATAGCGTTTGTCATATTGTAGGCAAGAGCGACTTGCATTTAAAGTTGCATTTATTATTATACTTTCACAAACAATTTAGAATTTTGTAAGTAACCAGTATGGCACTACGTCATATTCGACCCCCTCCCCCCGTAACAAGTCATCGGCTCTGGGGTCAGGCAGAATTGCATTTTCTTCGGGTCGCCGTTGTATGAAAGCTGTTGAGGCTTCCGGCTTTGAGTTCTTGGAGTGCGAAAGATTACTCTGTCTGAAATCTGTTTGTGTGCAAAAAAGAGAAAAGGTTGGAATAGTGAGAATACTTACGACGAGAACTTTTCTATATATTATTCAAAGCGATCTCCACAGATTGAAAGAACTGCACAGACAAATTTTGGGAGGCTTCTTCCTGGGCGAAAGAGTAGTAGGAATGATTGTACAGATATATGCACAAAAATGCGCTTAACGTACAATAATACGAGTATTTCTCACAGTTTAGGGCCACTGTGAGTTCCTGTGATCATTGGAAATGACTATTCAACGTAAATTAAATACAAATAGTACAGAACAGAATCCTCAGAATAATCACCAACGCCTCATGGTTAATTTCAAATCAACAACTCCATAGAGAATTAAACATGAACTCAATCACCTATCAAATAGCACGCCTACCCAATCATTTCTACTACAACATAAAGTCAATATATCAACTAAACAATTTATCCTCAACGAACAACACTTAAACCAGAATAAACAATAGATACCCGTTTGATTCCTTCCTGAAAAAATTTCAAGCAAATGTGAATGAGAAATCTACCCCAAAGTAGTAGCAATAATAGACGTTGGTTGAGCGTTTAAGTAGTTTAGCGTTTAAGTAGTAGAGTAGTTTAGGTTAGTAGTAACTCAAGAATACACATGAAAGAGTATAAACGGATTTATGTACAACCAACAAGCAATAAATGAAAAAAGAAAGAAATGAAGTCATCAACACTTACCCGTGTCTCATTGTGATATTGTTCGGGAATAGAACGAAAAAAATGAAGGAGAAAGAATTTTCGAGAAAAAAGCGTACCAAAAATCTGACAAGAACTGAGGTTTCGTTTTTTTTGTTTTATTTATTTATTTATTTTTTCAGAGAATACATAGATCAGTACATTAAAATACTATACATATATGGTGAAGACTTACATTCTAATTTACTTAAAATTACACTATAAATTAATTTGGGTGAGGAAGTCTTTTCCAGACACCTCTAAAAACAATCTATTTCTGAAAATTTGAGTAGGAATGCCTGGTATGGATATCTATTTTTGATTCTGGTTCTGTGAGAGGGAGTTTTCCGGAATCTGAAGTTGATTAGGTGTGGAATTTGGGGTATGGAGTGTTAGAACTGGGTGGAGAGGAATGTCATGTGGTGTTGTATGGAGTCAATTTGGAATTCTTCGTGAAGCTGTGAGTTTGTGACAAACCAAGGAGCATTTGTTATGGTTCTAAGAAAATGATTCTGAACTATTTGAAGCTTTTTAAGGTTTGTTTTTGCGGCGGAGATCCAAACTGGGCAGGCGTAAAGGACGAGTGGTCTAATGATGGTTTTGTAGATGGTTATGGCTGTTGGGAAGGGGAGATGAGAAGATCGATTGATGATGGGCTTTAGTTGATGTATCTTATTTTTTGCTTGTTGTATTTTACTATTAATGTGCTGATTCCAGTTCACTTTAGTATCGCTATTCAGACCGAGATATCTCACTGTACTATTTGGGGGGAGCCAGTTAATGGGTTCATTATTGATTGTGAGCGGTGCTGGAGGTGTATAGAGTCTTAAAGTTAATATTTTGACAGCTGTTTTTGTGGGATTTAACTTGATTTTTAAATATGAAGCCCAACAGTCTATAAGATTGAGATATACTTGCAGTGAGTTTCTGATATTTATCAATGAATCTCAGGCCAGGAAAATTGCCGTATCATCTGCGAATTGGGCTGTTTGTATTTTGTCGAATTTCGGAAGATGAGATACATATAAATTAAAAAGTGTAGGGGATAGTGGTGATCCCTGTGGTAAGCCTGCACTTATTGGTCTCGGATTTGAATGATGACTGTTGACAGAGACTGAAAAGGTTCTATTGTTAAGATAGGTGAATATTATTTGAATGAGATAATATGGGGTGCCTATCTTTGCTAGTTTGTAGATCATTGCTTTGTGCCATACTCTGTCATAGGCCTGGGTGATGTCAATAAAAATCCAGACTGTGTGATTTTTATTTTGGAAGCTTGTGTGAATGTATTCGGGCAATCCTAAAAGTTGATGACTGGTAGAGATTTTCTCGGTGAAGCCAAATTGTTGTTTGGGAATTGCGTTTGTCTGAATCAGAAATGCTTTTAAACGTGTCAGAATAGCTTTTTCAAATGTTTTTGCAAGGGTAGGACTGAGCTTTCGTGGTGGCGAAATTGGTAAAGAATCCTAATCGTGCGCTTAGAACGTTTTGTTCACGTCCTGCCACCAGCCCGTTTGTGCATATTTTCTTATATTATTGATTACAATACTAGAAAAGCATATAGTTTTAGGAATGTTTTTTATTACATAGCCGAATGTCAAACTTGTTTTATGGATACAAAAAATCAAAATCATCCAAAAAAACCCTTCATTGGGATTTGAAGATAACATTCCGGCGTTTGAGTCGACTCCCTATCGACTCCCGACTCCCTATCGACTCCCGACTCCCTATCGACTCCCGACTCCCTATCGACTCCCGACTCCCTATCGACTCCCGACTCCCTATCGACTGCACATCCAGTCTGTGTCTGCTTAGTTATATCACTTGGGAAGCTGGTCATTTGCTCGAGTTTTTCACTCTTTTTCGCCAGAGGCGATAACCATTGTGTACCTCATGAATATGAATACTTGAAGTGGAGATGAAGAATTACATCTCGGACAGTTTCATTTTATTAATTTACCAATCCTGAAAGAACCTTGTGCGATCTGAATTAAACAATAGCTCGATGCGATCTGAATTAACAATAGAGGGGGGAAAAAATTTTAATTGATTTATTTTTCGTTGAGAATAGTTGAGGAGACGATCATTTTGCTGTGTTCCTCGCCCATTTTTGACCTGGTAGGTTTCTTTTGAAGCGTATCATGAGGCATTTTCGAGGGGCCGGGGAGTCCCCTGTAACGCCTGTACGTGACTCATTTACTCCGTCACATATTCGTTTCCGGATGTAATACCGGAAGTGTCTATCGGCAAGATCTCCTGAGAACGTGATTCTATGAAGGGTAATTTAATTTTTGCCGGACAACTATCTCTTTTTACATCCCACAAACATGACAGGGCACACTGATGGTTTTCTGCTCTCCGAAAATCTTCAGCTTCCAGCCGCATTGAATCTGTTGGTGGAAAGCCAGTGCGAATGTCACCTTACCACTAGGGTCTCCAAGAAGAAGAAGTAAACAGAAAAATGGGAAGAAATAAGCATAGCGTACCCTCCTTGCTCACTTCAGGCGCATAGGAGTAGAATAGACACTTCACATATCCTTCCTGGCAAGATCTATGTGCGAGAGAGAGAGAGGGGGAGGGGGGAGGGGGCGTTGGCAGATGTCTTTGGGTTCGCGGAGGGCGAGGTCGCGAGGTCGGGGGCGTTGGGCGTGGGCGTGGCGGGGGAGGGGGCGGGGCCGCTGCCACGTGCCACCGCTCGGCCCTCGCCCGAAGGTCACTCGGTCACAGCCCGGCCGCAGCCGCTGCCCTCCCAGCGCCCGGCGACGGCGACGGCGACGGCGTCTTCTTTTCCCAGACCAGCCGACACCCCTCTCTTCATTGAGAAACTCCGTCGCAGGCTCTATTCTGCGATTTTCGTAACTTTGCCCCTGACAGGAATCAGCTGTTTTGCTGCCATCCAATCAGGAGCTTATATTTCGCGACAGTGACTTCACTATGGTGACGTTCAACCTCCCGATTGGATGAAACCGTGAACAGCTGATTTCTGTCGGGGACGTAGTTACGAAAATAGCAGTATAGGCGCGATCCCTCGTATAGTGGTCACACTGCTGATCTAGATACGGGCGTTCAACTCCCGCTGGAACTTGGGATGAACGGAGCTGCTTTGTCGCTTCGTGTAGTGGTCAGACTGCTGATCTGGGTACCAGGAGTTCCAACTTCGCCTTGCGGAACTTGAGGTGACCAAAGTAGGTTTGTTGCAGGTTCTGTAATGATTTTCTCTCCCTCTGCCTCTCAAACCACCATATTTCATCATCATTCAAATCACCTTTCAAAACCATCCAGCACATAACCATCAAAACCAATCATATCACGTATAGCTGAAATGACTTAATGAAATTGATAATATTAATAGAGAAAATATGTGACAGTGGTTCTCAATGTAGGGTCCACCCTCCTCAAGGGATTAAAGCGGGATTTTAGGGGGACCGTGAATGTGTTATTTTGTTGAAATACAGGTCCATTTGCCATTTTAATTGAGTTATCGCTTTCTCAGATGAATGCAATTTAATACTTCTGTGATTCAGTGCAGTTATTACAAGACTTTATTTTAATTTTTACTGTTTTTATATTTATTTTTTATTATTTTTTAATTATTTCATTTGTTAAAACAAGGCTTTCTTTAAATCCAGAAGTTTAGGTGCTAAATAATAATTAGGCTCATTGTGTATTTATTTTCTAAAATGTGAAACATCATCCGTCTAGATCGTATCAGGTATTATCCATCTCTCAGATTGCCAAGTGTTTGTGAAAAATTTTTTTTGCAAAAAGTAACCTATGTGCTAATTGCATCTCATTTAAAGGGCCGACAACCAACCTCCAAAAAATGTGAAAAGACGGACAGATAAGAAATTCTAAAACTATTGCGAATCACTGTTTTTTGTCAATGCCGTTGATGGAAAAATGTTGAATTATGTTTCTAATTGGCAATTTCCTGTAGTACCTGTACAAATAATGCCCCTCCAAAAATCTGCCCAGGAAATCAGAATATCCTTCTAAGATCTAAATTTGAAACATCCCATTGAAATTTTAAGAAAATTTGTTTATAATACTAAAATATTATTAATTAATTATTTTAAAAATAATTCAATTTATTAAAATGACTTAAATATTTATGCCGACCTGTGAATGACCGACAAGAGTAAGAGCGCATGCCGACTTAGCACCTACGTCCGAATGTTCGTGGGTCCTTGTCCCGTCTTGGGCATGGTCATTTGTGTCTTGTCTCTCGTGTATTTGTTGACTCGGAGGGCCTCGCGTTCTGCTTCTCCCAGATCAGAGGAGTCCGCAAGTGTGTTGATGTGGTGTACAGTCGAATATGCGTCCTATCGGGACGTAAAGGGAAACCAGCTGTTGGCTGGAAAAAGCTCTAGGGGAAGGAAATAAATATTT
Organism: Acheta domesticus; assembly: GCA_031308135.1. NCBI lineage: Eukaryota > Metazoa > Arthropoda > Insecta > Orthoptera > Gryllidae > Acheta > Acheta domesticus. The sequence continues at coordinate 218,858,957 of JAHLJT010004567.1, forward strand.
GTATAAAATATTTTTTAAATAATATTTTTATAAAAATAATCATAAATATTTTAATAATTTTTTTGGAATAATATGAGTACGAACGGCAGATCCTTCTCCCAGCCGCGTCAAGATTCCCCGCCTCACGGAGCCCTACGTGTCTTCCTATGGTGTTCCAATTCTCTGTCACAGTGGGCACAATGTTAAGGAGAAATAATTTCCTAAGTAACAGATGCGAGAGCTTCAATGATAATGAAAGACATAGAATGTTACTGATTTTGTTCACAAACGAGATATCCTTTTTACATGTCGACTAACTTTGTTTCTTTAGGAATGATGTAAGATGTGCAAAATATGTGCCAATGTTTCATTATATTCTTGGCTGTCCGGGATGAGCCGCGTCTCAGTAGGTTTTACTGACGTTTCGGCCATCTTGCTGTGGCCTTCTTCAGAGCTAAACTGCTGCCGAGAGGCTAGCGTGTCGCATAGATATAGGACGGGGTGCAGGAGCTGATAGGTCGCAGCGGCGACCAATGGGAGGAGGGCAGGTGGCCCGCGATTGGCGGAGAGGGAAAGGAGCGATACTGGGAGACCTGATAATGTGGGGGGAGGGAGGGTGGTTGGAAAGGGAAGAGGATAGAAAAAAGAACAGGATAGACACCTGGAAATTGCAACTGCGTGGTCGGAGACGGGAGAAAAGGCCGAAAGAAACCGGGCGAATAAGCAGCCACGTCATTGGTCGACCGCGGGGGTGTGTCTCCGTGGGGCGCGACCGTATTGGCGGGGAGCGCCGACCCGCCTCCAGGTGTTGCTAAGGCGGAGCCCATCATCTCTGTTGAGGTTTTCGGGCCTCCTGGAGATTTCCAAAGCCTCTTTGATCACACGAGGCCACCACCGGTCTTCAATTGATAGAGTGCGAGTCTCGTGGTAATTGACGAGGTGACCGGTTTCGGCGGCATGTTGGGCTAAGGCCGATTTGTGGATGTTATGTAGCCGGTCATGTCGCATGTGTTCCCGCATCCGCTCTTCTACCGTGCGCCCGGTTTGGCCTATGTAGACAAGCCCACAACTGCATGGGATTTCATATACGCCGGCGTCTTGAAGTGGGTCCGGGCGGTCCTTCACCTGGACCAGGCTCCCTCCGATTTTATTATGCGCATGAAAAACGGGGCGGATATCAGCCCTGCGCAGCAGTCTACCAATCTTGTCCGTGACCCCTTTGATATAGGGTAACCGGGCTGTCTTGCGGGGTGGACTGGAGGGCTCGTTCCGTTCACTCGATGTAGAAGAATCGAACCTCGATAGCGCACGATGCACTGCGGAACCGCTGTAACCATTGGCCAGGAAGGTCTCTCTGAGGAATGCTTTTTCCGACTCTAGGCTATTGTGGTCACATATCAGGGAGGCGCGGTGAGCAAGGGTGGAAAGGACACCCCGTTTCGTGGCAGGGTGGTGGTGTGAATCGGCATGTAGGTAACGATTGGTGTGGGTGGGTTTCCGGTAGACAGAATGGCCGAGAGTTCCATCAGGACGCCTGGTTACTAAGACATCCAGGAAAGGGAGCTGTCCGTTCTGTTCCGTTTCCATGGTGAACTTGATGCGCGGGTGGATGTTGTTGAGGTGCGTGAGGAAGGTTCCGAGGGAATCGGTGCCATGGGGCCAGATGACGAATGTGTCGTCGACGTAGCGCAGCCAGAGCGACGGTTTTAAGTGCGCATTTTCTAAGGCCTGCTCTTCAAATGCTCCCATGAAAAGATTCGCTACCACAGGGGATAACGGTGAGCCCATAGCGGTGCCTTCTGTTTGGGCGTAGTACTCTTGCCTGTATTGGAAAAAGGTTGTCGATAGGCAGATCTCGGTGAGTTTGGCCCACTCCCTCGGAAGATGATGTCGTAAGAGGTTGTCTTCCACGATCTTGATGGCGTCACCGACGGGAACCATGGTGAAGAGGGAGGTGACATCGAAGCTGACCAGGATGTCATCAGGGCCTATTCTAGTGGAGCGGATAAGTTCGATGAAATGTTTGGAGTTGAGGACGGAAGAGGGCATATGGTCGGTGAGAGGTTTCAGTTTTCTGGCCAGGAAACGAGCTAAATGTTGGGTAGGTGAGTTGATAGCACTGGTGTTACCTACAGGAAACTGGACCACAACCCTTTGCGGAAGGTGAGGCAACAAGTCTTGTCCAGCTTAAATCAAGCTTCTTCCATCAGCGACGAAGACAAGAAAACTCTGAAGTTCGCCAACAACCATCGCACACCCCGCATCGATGGCCTACCCAAAATCCATAAACCCGAAGTGCCTCTGCGCCCAATAGTAAGTGCTATCAACTCACCTACCCAACATTTAGCTCGTTTCCTGGCCAGAAAACTGAAACCTCTCACCGACCATGCGTGCTTGGCGGCGCATTACATCACGTACCACATCTCGTCGGTAATCATGTATTAAAATAGATTTCGTGTGAAATGTATCATTGAAAGCGTAAGTGCTTTTATCAAGATATACATGGTGCATATTCTTTTGATAAAAGTTAGAAGTGTTAATTAAAACGGATCGACGGTGAGTTTCTAATTAACAAACTGAGTTCGAAAGTCAGCACACCTATCCCATTCATAATAATTCACGTCGAATTAATCCATGAAGTTTATTGCAATGGCAGATCACCAGTGAAATTGTGTGCCAGGCTGGAAAACAATGGCCATGTGTGTGTGTATGTATGAAAGAGTAATCTTTACCCCTCGCCTACGCTCAGGCCTTATTCGTCATAACGGTCTCAATCATAACAATCTGCGTCATTTCCTCCTTGCACGAAGAGTAAATGCGATTACAGGCAGGCAGACGGCAGTGTCCTTTTACATGTCAAAAGGGTACACGCACGTATCACACGGAGAGTTTTTCCATCATTCGAAATCTCACAGCTCAAAGCCACGTTAGAACTCACTAACTCAGGTTTCGAAAACCGTTGTGATAACCTGTGGAGGGCGTAATGAAATTTCACAGTACAAATTCTTAAATTGGCAGAACGAATCCTTCGTAACTTTAAGGTATGTCACCTATTTCTTGTTGCATTATTCTTCCTTTATTTCTTGGACTTCTTTGTACGTTCTTCCTTAAGCACGTAGTTATATATCGCGAAGTCAAGTTAGATAATGCTATTTCAATATGAACCCATTTTCTTCTTTATTTTCTCATTATTATTATTTTGGGTGAATATCTCTTTAAGTAATTTTAGCAAACTAATATATTGTGTTTCATTTAAATAGAGTTGGACATTTCTATCATTTTACCGACGGTCAAAAATTGATTTTACGGTTAGGTTTTGGTATTCTACGTTCCTAGTATTTCCAAATGTATTTGTAGGAGTTAAACAAAGGTGATTTGGTGCTGTTTGTTGTGTGCTCATGTTGTCAATACTCTTCATGTCGAGCGTTAATCATGTGAACCCTCGAATTCTTTATTTTATTCGTTTTCCACGTGATAATGAAATTCTCTTTCATCACTGAAATTGGACTGCCTTATCTAATTTTTTAATAATATTTACATTCGAATATTATAGAATTGAATGTTTTCTGTGAGATGTATTTCAATATGAATAAAAATGTTACTCATCTAAAAGCAGAGATGCTAACTCTTTTTGTATTTGTAATACAATTTTTGAGATACGAGTCGCATCACAAATTTTAATTGTACTAAATACTCGTAATGGCGGGAAGAATAGAATGTTGTGCACTGAGAGAGGCTTTATAATGAATAATATATCAACATTGGGGAGGAAGAATAGAATAACAAGACGCATTGGAATAAGCTGGACGTTTCGATGAAATCTCTGCTAAGGTAGGAAAAAAAGAGAAAAAATAAATAATTAATTGAATGAATGTGGAGAGTATGATACAGAGTTGTTATCAATCAAATCCTTGTGATCGCGGCGACTAATATTTCCTTTTGCGACCTTCTAAACGAAGATGTAGGTTTTCAGTGAAATATATTTCAATTCGAATGGAAATGTTACTCATCTCAAAGTAGAGGGGCAAACTCTTTCCGAATTCGTAATGAAATTTTGAGACAGAAGTAGCATCATAAATTTTAATTATACTAAATAGTACCGGTAAGAACAGAAAGTTGTGCACTGGGTAAGGCTTTATATTCAATAATGTAGTATCAACATTAGGAAGGGAGAATAGGAAAACAAGGCATATTGGAATCAGTTGAATGCTTCGATGAAATCTTCCCTGCGAAGCAAGGAAAAATCCAAGAAGAGAAAAAAAATAATGAAATAAATTGAATGTATGCGGAGAGCATGATGTAGAGTCACTCTGAAGAAAATTCTTGTGATAGGGGCAACTAGGATTTCCTTTTGCGACTTTCAAAACGAAGTCGTGACAGGAAAACTTATGTCTTTAAAAATTCAACCCTTCTGTGAGCTCTTGCCTGTTCGTTCGTACAAATGAAATCAAGCGTCACGAACATAAAAAGAGTAGTAGCAAAATACGAAACTCCTTCTCTGTCACTCTCTCGTCTTTTGTTTCTCTTCCCTCTCTCCTCTCTCCCCTTGTATATACGTCTCTCTCCCTCCATCGCTCTTTCTTTTTCCCTCTCTTATTCTCTCCCTCTCCCCCTTCCTCTCTCCCTCTCCCTTCCTCTCTCCCCCTCTCTCTTCCCTTCTGCTTCCCTCTCTCTTTCTCCCTTCCTCATTCTCTTCCTCTGCCCTTAATCTCTCCTTTCGACTCTCTTTCTTTCTTTCCCTTTCTCTTTATAAAACGAACTCGTCGCTCTAAATGCGCAAAGAAACCGCCGCGAGGCCACGCCCCTCCCCGCTCCCCGCATCGTCGCACGTAAGCCACGTGCCGTGCGGGTTGCGGCGGCGCAGGGGCCGTGCGAAATGCACCGCTCCGTTTGGGAGTGCTACGCCAGTGCGGGCGCCGTCCGCACTGCGGCAGCGCCGCGTCGCACCCCCCCTCCCCCACCCTCCCCCTGCGAGAGAGCGCACGGGAAGGAACACGAGCCGCTGGCCTCTTTCCTTCCGGGCCTCCGCGCTTCCTTCCCCCGGCGGCGCGCGGCCTAGCGCGGCGGGCGCACCCGGGTTATACGAGCCGTTTCCGCGGAAAGAGCCGTATCACGCGGCGTCTCCGCGCCGCCGCTGCGTTGTGTAAATCATCGCGGAAATGTTTTCACGCGAGGGAAGGCGTCGCTATTGGCTGAGTTCTCCCCGTTCGCCCCCGTGTGTCGCGGAACGAGTGATGCACGTTGATAAGGGATGAATGATGCTGGTAGTCAACGGGCTGAGATGCGGGTTGATGAGGGAGGCCGGAAGTGGAACATGTAGTGTATTCTGGGCTCGTTTTTTCAATTTTTTTTGGGGGGGAGGGGGATTGCTCTGAGACGGGCTTTGTGATTTTCTAGCTAATTTTTGAGTCTTCTTAACATTGGTTGGGCAAATTGCAAGGGGTTTGCGTATCAAAGTTTCGATATGAAAAGGTGAAAGTTTCCCTGTATTCACAAGTTACATCTTTGTGCACAAGACCCATATTTTCATTGTGTTGTAAATAGAGGGCGAATTTTAATGAAATGTCATTATTTAAATTCTTGGAAGGTACATTGATTTTTAGGTAGACATTCACATTATAACAAACTTTATTATGCAATTTATTGAATGATAAATTTAAAATTTAACCATTCGCCAAGAAAATGTAATTATTTTGCTTTTGAATTTAGAACAATGCATTTTAGTTTAGATATTTATTCTATATTATGCCAAAAGGAAATATCTCATTTTTATGGGTACTTTTCTTCGATTTCGACTAATAAGTCACATTTTTTTACCTTTTTCGTAATTTTTAAAGCATTCTCGCTGATTTTATCGATTTTAATATCATTGTAATTTTAAATATCATTTGCTTCAAAAAATATTTACGAGGTGCAAGAAATGTTCTTCACATAATTCGTGAGTAGCCCATTCGATTTCTTCGCTCAGAAATTATAACCGTTGTGAGTATGTTATCTAAGGTTCCTGTCGCACTTACCAGCACCATTGTCGATTCGGCAGATTTCACGATAATTAAAGACAGAGATTTCCTGGCCCTCTCCAAACCAAAAGTTTGCTAGCTGAGTTCACTTGAACGAAAGGCAGTTGCCGCGACTACATCCGTAACATATCCAACAACTTGAGTTGTTCATCTGACCTGGTTTTAATCAAATTTTTTATGTCATTTTTTTTGTTTCTAGGTCATTTTTAAAACATTTTAATCACATTTTATTGATCGTGTTTGGTGAAGTTTTAGGTCATCAAAATCCGCCCCTAATTATAAATATACACATTTTCATATACTTTATATTGTTTTCTTTGAAACAAATTCGTTTGTACTTTCTAATGAACAAGCAAGCGTATTCGTGAAGTACGATATTATATCTAACAAATAGTGGATTTTTTTTTCTACAAATGAATTACGTTTCGAAATATTCACCCCAACTTCACTAATCAACTAATGTAGTCATGGTGTGTGTTTCTAACAAAGAGGTCTAAAGACATTTTTCTGATACAGAGTAATTGTATTTGATTTTGGTGGAATTCATGTACGGAACATTAAAGATACAATACGTTCTCTACGAAGTTTTAGAAGGGGTTTCCTGGGATTGTTGTTTCTGGAAAAGTTGTCTTTGCTGTGACGATCGCCACAGTCCTAGAATCACTGTGAAAGCGTTCGTAGGTAGTAAAGGAATCTGTGGGAACTGGTTCTCGAGCCGTAGTTCTAGCAGTGGCATCTTCTATCTATATTTTTTAGAAGTGATTCTGTGAAGAGTTGTTGTGACTTAATGATTATGTACGTGTATAATTTCTACATAAAGCATTATATTGAGAGATTCGTATTCAGTGAAGGAAATGGTGAGAAATGACATGTTTTGTCAAGTACTTAACACCGGTTTTCAGTGTTTCCACTGCGGAGCATTAGTGATGCAAATATTTAGACACAAAAATAGACGAGCGACACTTTTTCAGCGCGGAACAAAACAATCGTATGTCTACATACATCTTGAAGTACTCCTGAATACTATTTAAATGAATAATATATTACTGTTTGTAAATAACTATTTTGCAAATAATATATCTAGCTACAATCGTCTAAGTATAAATACGTAAGTGGTTCGTATTTGCAATGCAAATGTTAATTGTAGGAGCTGCCCGTGAAATAACATTTTTTACAATTCGTTTTTGTATATTTTAACGTTGTTTTATGATATTTCTCCACCTGATTGCATTGTTGTTTTTGTATGTGATTTTTACTTTTTCGCCATACTACGTAAATGTTGTAATCGTGTAACGGAAATCGACGGTATATCGACAGGAAACCTCTTATTGCCGGACTCTGGTAATGAAAAAGTGTATAACTCTTGTTCCTGTACGAAGTAAATAACTCCCTCTAACGCGTTGTGTAGTCAGGATCCGTACGTTGTGGGGCGCGCATTTCACCAATACTCCAAGAAATACCATATACAAATCAACTTAATTGTATTATATTAATTTGTATAATTGTATAATCGTAATCTTATATATTATTTCTCAAAGGGCTGTTTGGTCTTTTCAATAAATTGGGCTACATACGAAACCGATCTGTATAAAGAAGCAATGGATTGAAAAATCGTGTTTCTTTTCACCTGCACATGGGACATTCGTATTGAAAAAGGGCGTTAAAAATACCTAAATATTAAAAAGTAGTAATTCGGGATCTGTAATATCTGATTGCCGCGCGATCTATCGGAAGAAAATTACACTCGGACGGTGGCGGGAAATGCAATCTCAAGCATTTTTGTTTGTTTCAATTTAGTGTAGGTTGTGTAAGCACGTGAACGTGATTTTCTACATTGAATAGAAATCTTGAAATATGAGAGGTTAATGATCTTAGTGAGGTTAGGTCGTTTATAATGCTGGAATACAAAAAAAGAATTTAAGCAGAAAACAGTTTGGTTATTTGACTAACCGTGCGATTCAATCGCACGGGTTCTCACTAGTACCGAAAAATCAATTAACTTTTAAATATTTGCTCGCCTGCCTACATGTCTGTCTGCATGTCTCTGCCTGTCCGTCTGTCAGCCTATCCGTCTGTCTGCCTGTCTGACTGTCTGTCTCCCTGTGCCCATGTGCTTGTCCATATGTGGGTCTGCCTGTCCGTCTGTCTGTCTGTAGTCAATGCTAGCCCCTAACCTATTCACCAAAGTTTCTCCAAAATTAATACTCCCCTATCTGAATGAACTCGAGACCCTTCGCGTTTGAAACGAATATTTTTATTTTTGGAGTGCTTTTGTTGGAGCCTCAATGTTATCAAAAATGGATCAATTTTTTTATTAAACTGTCCGTCTCTCTGCCTGTCCTCCTGTCGGCCTGCCTGTCCGTTTGTTTCTCTTCGTGTTCGTCTGTCTGCAGTATTCCTGTTTGCCTGTCTGCGTGCGTAGGATAGCGTAAAGTACGCTTATATGAATGACGCAGGTCTCATTTTCGTTGAAATTTCTCATTTTTCGGAAAATGTATAAGTGTAAAAATGTTAGGTGTCTTCCTTCAATAAAAAAATGCAGGTAAAGATGTTTTTCTTAATGAAGTCTGTTGCTCAAAGGCTGATCTTTTAATCAGGTTATTTACAATTTTTCGAAAATATCACTAACTTTCGCTTAATTATGTGTGAAATATAGGCAATTTTAACTAATAATTTCCTCAAAATCGGCTCCAATTTTTTTTTAATTTCTTTTCGCGGATAAAGCAAATTACGCTTAAATATGGCGCAGGTTTCATTTTCGTTAAACTCTCTGAATTGTCAAAATTGCTAAAGTTAGAAGTAATGCGAAAAAGAATGTGTAGTTGTAGTGTCACTAGTTTCTCTTATATTACCTTGTGTACCAGTAATGATTTTTTTTAGTCACACGACAATTTGTGTACATTAGTTCAATGTAGTACTTAAAAAATTCTAGAAGAAAATTATGCTTTCTATCTTTAAAAGACGAGAGATTGGCTTTCAATTTAAAACTATCGCTATCCAAGGGTATTCTTTCTTTACATTTTTCTTTCGTAGCGAAAAGAAAGAAAGACGGGCTTTTCGCGAGCACCGCAGAGTTGCTGCCACCGAAATTACTCCGTGCCTCTCTCATCGCAGACGCCGCTGCTACTTGGCTCTCCTCCTGAGCAGGGGATTCCCCCAGGGTCACTGTCGCGGAGTCTTCTTCCCCTCACCTCGTCTCTCTCTCTCTCTCTCTCTCTCTCGCAGCCCACGCCCAAACCCTCGGGCCGTCGCGACCCGCTTCTCGACGCCACCCTTGCCCCCTTTCTTCCGTGTCACATCCCCCTCTTCCCCGTCACATCCCCCTCTTCCCCTCTTTCTCTTTCTTTGCACCCCCTTCCTCTCTTCCCCTCTCCGGCAGAGCTATTTCTGTCACCAGATAACGGGACCACGTTCTGGACGACTTTCCGTACGAAACCTCGCTTTTATTACGAATTCTCCTCTCGTTTTTTTCTTTTTCTTTCTTTTTTACGTTCGCCCTGCCGCTCACCCTCTTTGTCTTTCGCCTAGTTTTGCGCCGGCCGGCCATGGCGTGTCGCAGCCGTACGAAGTTGTTAGCTCCCACGCGAGACGAGGCAGTACTTCTGGAGAAACGGTTCGTTCTATGATCGCTGACGTCAGGCCTGGTTTTCTTCCCTCGTTTTCTCTCCGCCCCAGCTCCCCGCGCTGCCCCTTTCCACATAGTCGAACGGAGTATTTGAGGGCGTACCTCAGGGGTCGGTAAAGCGTAAGATTGTCACTGTCCGAAATGTTGGGCCAGCGGATTCACAAAGAGAATCACACATAGCTGAGAATCACAAACAGCCTTTGCCTTCATGTGTGATAATTCAGAAAAAAATTTAACTGGTTGATGTGTTGAAAATGCCACACAGTGTATCAAGTATGACACACAATAATTGAAACTGTTTTTAATTGCATATCATTTTTTATGTTATAACTTCTAAATAAATTAAGACTCGTTTGTATTGTTGTTTTTTTCAACATTTTATTTAACTGTTCTATGTTGTGTTTAATTACAAAAATTAATTTATCTGTTGTGTACATCTTGATAAGCTCTAGTTAATCAATATTGAGTTTAGTCAATTTACTTTATTGAAGTATTGAAAATCAATTATGTCCCAATAAATTAGCTGCAACCATTTACGGCGCTATAATTCTCTACCAAATATTTAATACTACGGATTGAAACAACGTAGAGGAAACCTAGGAAACGCAAGGCATGTGGATTCGCACGTTTGTCAGGCACATTTCTGCCTTGTGATAATGACTTGGAGAGCAAGAGAATACTAACACGTATCATACATTACCATCTAAACTATAATTCATCATTCGTAATTGCCTAGGTCATACATATACAATCATGTGCGGACGGTCAGATAAACGTTTTGCCATCAATCGATTCCGGAGTATCAAGAACCCATAAAACGTGAATTCTTAAAACACAACATGCTACACGAAATAATTTAATACACATATAGGAACAAGATGATTTACGCAAGTTTTCGTTACCAGGACCCGAAAATGCGAGTGTTTCTGTCAATTTTCGCCACCGCATTACAATTCTTTTTCTATCACACAAACGTTGTAAGGCGAGAAATTAAAATGCACGTTGTTAATTTAACATCATTAGGCTGTAACCCAATTCTGAAGGGATCTGATGATCTCCATGTTAGTCATAGTTTCATTCGGCCATTGTTTCCTCTTACCATATAATGCGAGGCGAGGGACAGGCCTGCCACCACAGTGCAATCTATTTAGGTTTTTTTCGGATGCGTCTTATGCTGAAGGATATTTTGCATCCCGTAAATGTCCGACATGCGTCTGTCTCCTTGAGTGCTCTTCCGAAGAAAATATTGAGAACGAATGGGAATGAAGACTTCCCTTGCTGTGAAAAAATCGCATTGCCGGGGCATGGAATTGCGAACGCCCGTGAGACTTTGCCTCCAGAACGTAAATCCGAATTTTGAGAAATGCATGATATAATAGGAATCATCAGGATCGGTAGCTACCCTGGTTAAGGCGACGCTCAACTATCAACTAAATGATTTGGTGATCACAGGTTCAATCTCGTACGTATGCGATCCTAACTGTAACACCAACCAAAACTGCTTCATTACTTTATTGTATATTTATAACATAAACCCATGCCTTTCACTTTTTTAGGGCTCTTATCGAAATTCAAGAAAGATTTATGATCCCCTACAAGTGCAAAGACCCGTATTTTCACTTTATTGGGGAGCGTCTGTCTTTCTGTGTGCCGAGGCTAGCGTCCTGCCGTTTGAAGGCTGGCGACCCCTGGCGTAGCGCCATGCCAAAGCCGTGCTTGCAATCACGCAAAGCGCCTTCGGATGGCGTAGTGCCTTGCCGCAATGTGGCATTAGCATAGCCCTGCGGCTCGCACACACCAGCGATTTATTCCTCTGAATAAAATAGGTTGCCGCAATGGCTGTAGGAATAAAGACTTTGTTCGTTGATTTCTCAACATCCGATTCAACGAGGGTATTTGAAATACTGTATTCCTGGCTGATATTTTTCTTTCACTAGTCTGCTTTCATCCCTTAATTCGTCAACGCGGAGCGTACATTCAGGGTGACGGCATTTCAACGCGAATGAATGGAAAGGGACTTTTTGTTTCACCGTAGTGAGAGGGAGCCAGATATGTGCGTTTCTACGATGACCCTCCGTTCCCACACGACATCCCACCCTGGGAGGGTAATTCTTTGCCATCTACTGACGGATTTAATGTGTCTCCTCAAGGTCACGAACTGCAAGGAGAAGGGAACACTGTCAACCATTCGTGATTTTCACTACCAAAAATGTAAGTCGTAACGAAGCTGCCGATTAGATAACAGTGTCCCGCCACTCCTTCCAGCTCTTAACCCTCAGGACTCACTACATTTAAATCGGACAACTGGTACCGATATCCATGAACAGGGGTGAAGAGAACGTACCGTCTCTAGACGTCACTCCGCATTGAAAGGTTAACGTGCAAGGATCTCTTTCCAGTTGGCGAATGCCGATTGTGAAAGGGGATGTATGACACGTGCTCCTCCGCGGAGTTCCAGTCTGGATTGAGAGATAAGGATGGGTAGCAAATATTGCGCACAATCTGCGATGTAATGTGCTGCTTCGGCATTCGTATGCGCGTTATAAGGGAAACCACCGATCAGAGCATAGTGCCTAACAAGTCGATTCCAGCAAAAGAAGGGGGCATTTTGGCAGCGGATCTTCGCAGAAATCCGTTAATGGGGAAGTACGAAGCCAAAATTGGAAGTGTTGGAAATGAAAAGATAATAAATTCCTATTAAAATAAGTAGGCATATACATCTTGGACAAAATTAGCACACAAGCCGACTTAATGTAACATTAGACGCCTGTATGCATGGTGTTTTTTATTAAAATTATTTCATTCGGAAAATTACATTAATTTGACTTCGTAATGGGGACGTTAATGTACTGCATTAACTGAAATCGTAAATGTTTAGTTTCTCTCCCACAATATCTCCTAATTGTAATAAGTGTATGTGCCGTGACAAACGAATGTGCTATAGACACACATATTAGTCGATTAAGAGAAACGGAGGGAGAATCGCTGTGGCAGTGTACCCTGGCAGAAATTCATCAACGGGGAAGTACGAAGCCGAAGTCGGTAGTATTCGAAATGAAAATATTAATTCCTATTCAAAGTAGTAGGGGAGTGTTTCTTGGCAATGGTGCATCCAAGCAGATGAACTATACATACATTTAAACACCTGTATGCTTGGTATTTTTAATTAAAATTATATGATTTGTGAAAATTCCAATCATTTGCATTTGCTAATTGAGCAATTGATGTAGATTAATTGAAGTCATAAATGTTAATTTTTCTCATATTTTCTCTCATCTTAATAAGTGAACCTTCATAAAGTATGTGTGCTTTTCACACAAATATTAGTGGATTAAAGGAACTCGAGCGAGAATCACTTGGCAACGAATCCTGCCAGGAATCGGTCAATGGAGACGGAAGCCGAAATCGCTGGTATTCAAAATTAAATGAGTAAGAATTCCTATTTAAATCAATAGGCTAGTGTTTCTTGGTAAAAGCAGCATCCAAGCTGATGAACTAAAATAACATTTAAATGTCTACATGTGGGTGGTATTTTCAATTAAAACTATGTAATTTGTGAAAATTCTAATAATCTGCCTTTGCTAATTGAGCAGGATATTAATTGAAATCGTGAATGTGTCATTTTTCTCACATCTTCTCGCCTCATCTTAATACACGACCCTTCATAAACCATGCGTGAATTACACACAAATATTAGTCGATTAAGGGGACAGGAGCGAGGATCATTTTGGCAGCGGATCCTGGCAGGAGTCCATCAGCGGGGGTGGGTGCGAAGCGTCTCGCGGCGAAGTATAAAACCCCGTGCCTCCTTCCTTCCTTCCTTCCTCCCTTGCTTCCTCTCTTCCTTCCGGGCTGGCGGGCGCGGGTGCCGGCGGGTGCCAAGCGGCGCGGAGGAAACGCGCTATTAGCCGGTGATTGATTCCGCGCGGGAGCGACGGGGAACGTATCGCCATCGCATATTGATCAAGCAGGTGGCGGCGCCGACACCCGCCCGCCCGCCCGCCCGCGCCGTCGCGACGGGCGGCGGCGGCGCCGTGCCCACTTCCAGGCAGCGCGCGGCGCCGACGACGCCTCGACGCCGACGGGAGGGGCAGCGGCGGTGCGGTGGGGCGCGGCGCTGTGATCTAGAGTGCGTGTCTGCGCGGTCGAAACCTCACTGGGAGGTGGTGGGGTTGGTTTGTCGTGTCCGATTGCCTTTATATGCTGCTTACTTACGTGTTTGGGGGTTGATGAAGTGGCTCATTGTTATTTGACGGGTTCACATATACTGCTTAATTACATGTTCTGAGTTGAAGAAATGGCTCATTGGGATTCACAACCGTAACAGGCCAAGTCTGCTTTTTAAGAAAATTGTAATATTGTGATTATATGGTAAAGGAAAAGCATATTCTGTTGTCTGCCGTAGTGAACCAAGTTCTTACTTCTCATATTGGCACAGAGCATTTCATTTTATATTGTTGCTTCAAATTTTCCAACAGATAATCAACTCACTGAAGCTCAATTTATCCAAGTCACGACAAATGGACGTGGTCTGTTTTGGTTCTGAACCTCTCGTTCACAATGTAGTATGTAAATATCGTAATAAGCCTTCCTGTAATATATAAAATTGATCCTACTTAATAGAGGGTGCTGCCGAAGTCAATATTTGTAAGTCTACAGATGAGATGTCAAAATATTTAGAAAGCCATCAGATAATATAAACCATATCCTTCAAGTTACTAAAATATTCGTTAGTAAGTACACACTCGCTTTTCCGCGCCCGCAAATAATCAACTAAGTTGATTATAATAGTATCTTGATGAGCCACATGTAAGATAATTTCATGATTATTCTCTGTACATTTGGATTAATAATCCACACCATGGATTATTTTATTTAGCGTACGGTTTTCATATTGTATCTTGTAGGATAAAATAATTAATCCTACAAGAAAACAAGAATAAAATAATTAAAACTAGCAATAGTAAAAAATCAAGAAACGTAGAAATAAGAGTTCAAATTAATCAAATTTCCATGATTTCATTTTCATTTTCAAATTTGTTGGCGCTTGCTAGAGTTTTCTTTGTGTGTTTATAGAAATTACACAAGGTTCTGCTGTGGGAACACAGTTCAGATACATTGACTAAATGGCAGAGCGTTATCCTAGGATTCCGCTGTCTCATTCCAGAGATTGAAATGTAATCCATTGTAATAAGAAGTCTCCAAAATACCATTATTTTCTCGGATTCTGTTGAGGATGGCCTACAGTGTCCGCGGCTGGTCCTGCTTGCTAGCTACTTGCGCACCTGCAAAGAAGTTGTGGAAGTGTTAATCGGTCTTCCCACATTCTCCAAATTAATGTTTTAATATAATCAAATCCGGGATGAATGGTTTTGTTTGATGGGTGGTGGTAATTCTGACACGATTTGAACGATGACGGAGAAGCGCTGAAAATAAGAAACAGCGGAAATGAAACCATTCTGACAAACTGACGCCAATCGTTTTTGTCTACGCGCAAAGTCCTCGAGATGTTTTTAGCCCTGATACCCTGCGGTGGATGGTGAGCGATCCTTACCTCGGAGAGAACGGCGCGGTGGACCGGAAATTGAACGCGAATATCTTTCTCCGGATTTCTAACTGGGGTTCCATGGTTCACGGTCGGGTTGCCAACAGTGTTCATGTAAAAGGGAAGACACTCGATAAGCCAAAAATACGCATCAGCACATTTCTTTTTAAATATTTAAATATGATATTGTTTTTTATTCTAAAATAAGCAATAAACTATACGACGTAGCAGTTAGTCATGAGCAAATAAAAGACAACAATGTTTAAAAAATACTAAAAGGAGGACATTGAAAATATAAAGGAGGACGAGAGGACAATTGACGTCAATGGAGAACTGCCCTCCCAAATGTAGTATGGTTGGTAACCCTAGTACTCGGTTTGGAAGCTTTCGGGACACTTCCCTTCTATTTGGTTGAAATCCCTTGTCTGGTCCCTTGGTCAAGACCACGGATGCCCAGGTAATCTCCCTAGACAATGCTCTTTCACTGGCCTTCTCACAGAGCCGCTCAATGAAGCCACCTTGAAACTACTTTAAGATTCCTGGAACATTTCCAGTTTTTGAACGCCAGTAAGCTCAAAGTTTCAGATTCACCGAACTGCATTTGATTCTATGGAACAATAAGGAACGTACCGATAAGGAACAATTCAGGATGTACATGGGTTAAGTCAACTTCTCAACTGCTTCAGTAATTGTTTTAAAGAAACACAAAGATTTTCGTAAGATGGCTGCTAGGAAATATTTGGTCTTGAAACACCCATCAGTGCAGATTGGGCCATTTTTCTTATTTTCTAAAGTAAAATTATCTGATAACATTATTGCTGTAATTTAATTAATTTAAATGATTCTTTTCGTCTGCGCTCTATTAGCTGATGAATAGACACAAACTCAATAGCCACATATTATGTCTCCCGAAAGCAATATTTTAAAGTAGATCGATTTTTTTGAAGTCATGTTTTTCTGATCATTCAAGGAGACACAATTGCTATCCACCTCGAGGTCTAAAAATATTGGACAATTTTATCTTAAGCTTTCTTAAAAACGTGTTATTCTTGAGTAAAGGCCTAGGTAAGTTTCATATTAATCTAATTGCAATAAATTGAGCTGCTCTTTTACATCACCGATGATGGTTGGGTACTGGATAGTTGATTTGTGGCGAGATCGACATTTGGATATCATTTACTTTGGTAGCCAGTTCCATGGTTGGATAAAATATCAATGGTCTTGAGTTTGTCGAACCAGCATGTAAATACGTTGCGTAACGCGTTAGACACAGCATCCTCAGAATGGATTGCTGCAGCTCCTGATTGTTTCATATGCGCAGACTTTAAAATGGGAATTTACTGACTTTTATTGGGAGGCAGTCCCGAGCCTGGGCGTTTTCAGTTTCCCATCAAAACCTGTGAAATAAATGCCTACACTTCATTGGTTTCAGTTTCATTGTAAAAACAATTTTCCGTACCTCCGAGCTTATTGTGTTATCTCCTCGCGTGTTCAGTTGTTTTCTTTTTCTGCTGCACGAAACTCGATCGATTGTTATGAAAAGAATACATCACTAATCGGTGACATTTCAGAGCAAAGCCCATCTATTAACTTTCTATTCTTATCCTGAATCTTTCGTGGAATACATGAATTTCTAAGATCTGAAAGCTAGAATCACGTGGCAGACGCACAGGAACGCAGACGAGTTTGTTTTCTTTTAGAATTCTCTCACATGATACAAATATCAAATATGAAAATTTAGGAAACACATTAATTTTTTGTAACAAATGTATTATATAGAAGCCGTTTGGAAAAAATTATGACAAGTAACGTCAATATAGTTCGTCAGTGCCTTTCGAAATAGGTTAATTTGAAATGCGAAAATGGCACATAATTCACAAGTGTAAGGAAACATGTGCGAAAAGGATATTTTCTTTATAATTTTGTTTCTACATGGCCATCCGCTGTGATGGCTACGAACTTGTTCTAGTCGCGACGTTATGTCTTCCAAATACTATTGTGGATTCCTTTTGAATCTTGAAATAGCATCACTGAAAGCGGAATTATATTTTTTCGTTCTTCGTACTTGTGTAATTGCCAGCACTAGGAAGGATATATCATATACAGAGAACTGTACTCAAAAAGGAGGCTATACTCAAAAGTAGGATAGGATTCCTCGTGATCGAATCACGAGGCGGCATCCATGAAAAAAATCGAAAATCTTTACTGGTATCATTTTCCTTCCTCATTTAGATTTTTATACAGTCTGTGCTTTCACAGAATGACACAACACGACCGTGCCTTTGTGCTCTTAAGGCTTGCAGGTATATATCCAACTCGATCGAGATCGGTGCCAGGAGAAGAAGAAAGCAAAATAATTATGTAAAAGGCAAAAATAAGACAAAATGGCAAAAAAGGCATTAGAAGTTAAAATAGGCAAAATAAAAATACACTAAAACAATTCCAGAAGTACACTTAAGTGATTCCTATTGTTAAGAGCCATAAAATAGACAATTTCAAAAAATAATTGCCAAACGTCCGGGCTCTACCTATAAGGTACGCAATCCTCGTGGCGCCGTGGCTCTCTCCCGTCACGTAACAGCAATGTTAACACTACTTTGAATCCGATCCTTCAAAATTAAATATTCGCATGCATAAAAAATGGTCTTCTGCAACTGTGTTGAATGAGACCCAGAAATTATTTATTATTGTTTTCACTTTTCTTGTTATTTTCTCAATGACTTATTTATTTGCAATTTTGATTTCTTCTTGCTTAGCAATGGTGCCAGTGGTGTGATCGTTGCCAGAGAGAGCTCTAAAAAGTGCCATCTGGCATATTCCAGGCAAACTTCCTCTAACAGTTTGAACCTTCAGTTACTCAAAGGTTGATTACACTATCAGAATGAATTGAAATGCATTTAGTAAGAAACTTTATGTTCTTTAAGAAATGTTTAATTCCATTTAGAAAATTTACTCACCGTTTACGAAATATTGGCGAAAAAACTGAGTAAATTCACTTTTTTTTTCCTTTAAGGGTTAGGAAACGAAGATGGGTTTGATTTACAAAATAGCACCCAGACATTAACTTTTCTCTTGTTTTGAAGGTGAAATGAACACATTTTCATTGTGATCGGAATGAAAGTGTAGATTTGTATGAAAAAACAAATTTGAAAAAAGGTTGACTAGGTTATACTAAAAAAAACACTCTCAGCAAAAAGCGCATCGAAATTGATGAAGCAGTTGCAAAGATTGCCCCGGTCAAACGGGCAAAAATCGTAAAAACAAGTAAATTGTATTTATGTGACCTAAGAAAATGAAATTATGAAAAGGTAGTTATTTTGGAATCACGGATAGGCACTCCCATTTTATTTACATGGATTACCATACACATTTGGACATAATACTGGTGAATATGATAATGAATAACATTGATTTCTTACTTCTGAAATGAATCATCATGTATTAAATTAATGGAACTGTGATGTACATCCTTGCTTATTAAAATAAGGGTAGTTTATTTTTTATTCATTTACGTCAAAAACAGTTAAAACTGTGTGTGACGAGCTATGGGGAGAAGTGAAATTTGTGCACGTTTTCATAATTCTGTGATCTCTATCCTAAACCATATTCTAGTCGAAATTTTAATACAAAAAAAGAGCGGTTTTTTTTTTCAAGTTTTGTTGACAAAATATTCGCTCCTATAGAATAAAATATATTTTGAAAGGTAAATTAGCTATAAATTTCTGCCCTTAACCCTCATCATGTTCTTCATGAAAGAATAATACTTTTTGCCGCTTACGACCGAAAACGATCATTTGAATAACAATGTTTCCCACTGAAATTCAGAAGACGTGCACAAAGAATGAAGTTACATTTATATCCAGAAGCAAAACAAGGGACCATCTCGGCATTTGCTCAAAGGATCAGGGAAACTGGACGAAAAACCTGATCGAGATGGGGTCCATCAACCCAGAAACTGTGGTATAATACTTGTTGCAGGTTCTTTAGAATTACACAGACCAAATGATACATAATTACATTAAGTATCATTGTTAAAATTAATGTTACTTTCCTTTTGATGCTCGGTATAGTCTCAAATTGTATAGAAACAGTTATGAAGCAGAAAAGATTTTACTTGGGACTTAAACTTTTCTATCAAATTTAATCGTTTAATGTCATCTGGCAAAGTGTTGTAGAGTAATGTACATGAATTGTATGTAAATTTTTTGTAGTGAGCTGTTGATACTGCCACCTGGTGAATACGAGTATGATTACTGCGTCGTGTGTTATACTTATAGACATCGGCGTTTGCTGAAAATATATTCCCGCCCTTAAGTAAGTCATTTTTGACAAAAACTACTGATTCGTAAATCAAGAGACAACGTAATGGTAAAATTCCTAGATTAATAAAGAGAAACATACAAGAATCACGTGGGTTGGATTTGCTTATTATTCGTACAGTTCTTTTTGTAATCTAAAAGTCTCGGAGCTATAAGATGTGTTTCCCCAGAATATTATGCCATATCACAGGCGGGAATGAACATTGGCAAAATATACACAACGAGCTGTATGAAGGCTGACGGAATTTGAAAGAATTCTGAACGCGTAGCATAATTAACTTAATTTTGTGTTCAATTCATTTAAGTGGGCATTCCATTTGAGCTTTGACTGAATTGATAGACCTAAAAATTTTGTTACTTCAACATCAGTCAGTGGCTTATTTGAAATGGAAAACTGCATTGAAACAGTTTTCTTTTCATTTACTATTAATTTGTTATTACGGAACCAATTTGAAACATCTGATATTGTACTATTTACGGTTTCTTTATTGCAAATTGAGTTTATTCATTCGTTACGATTATATTGCAAGACAGTGAAAACGGGGAGTCTACAGTGAGTGTAATAATAATCGTATCGCAGTGAAGACTTAAGTCAGTGTTGTCAAGGTCGATGCTACGAGCGGGAGCCCGTGGCACTCCTGCCACGACGAAATCGCCTCTCCGCGTAGTTAATAATCTCGCCGCAAGAGACAACGCCATCTTTACTGTAAAACAGTGGGGTTACTAATAGTTTCGCCTCCCGACGCTAGTGGCGCAGAGAAGCTCGTGGCATGGCAGGGTGCCGCGAGGCGTGCCAGTGCCACCAGCAGGAGACCTTGACACCACTGACTTGAGTTCTTCTTAAGCTTTCCGATCCCAATGGCATATTGCAGATAGGAAAACGAGGGGCTCACACGCCCACTGCGTGGCGGGAGCGCCGCCGCGCGGCCAAATTGGGGCGAGAATTCCCCGACCGAGGCGACGCGACGCGACGGGCGACTTCGGCGCCGAGCCGAGCGGAATGGCGCCCGGAGGGAGGGGAAGTGGGGCGGGGGTGGCGGCCCGGGCTGAGTGAGAGCTCAGGCGGTGCCGACACTGGAGACGAGATCGGCACACGCGCCGCTCAATTATCGTTTTCTTCATCGTCTTCTTTACCTTCTTCTTCTTCTTTACTTTCTTCTTCTATACCTTCTTCACTTTCTTCATCTTCTTCACATTCTTCTTAACTCACATTAACTTAACTTCTTGACTTCTGCTTCTTCATTTTCTTTGCCTGCTGTTTAGTTCGGTTTTCTTTCTTTTTGTTATTCTTATTCTGCCATTTTCCATTTACTCATTGTTTGCTTTTTCAATTTATTATCTTCTGTATTTTTTCTTTCATTTTCTATTCCTGTTTTCTTTCTTCAATTTCGTCTTCCGCATTTCCTGGTTGCCACACTTCGCTCCCTATCACCTGCAGCCAGTGCTCGACTCTACACAGCTCCAAACAGGTTGGTTCTCTTCAGTCTATCGTAACAGATGTGGAATGAAGGAATACATGTGGTAATAAAAAGGAAAGACCACGACAAATGTCGGATATCTTCAAAGTGTAGGACAATAAATGTTGGTATTTCATAGTGATGACACAAGCCGAATATGTGGCATATGCCGAACGGAATGAACCGCGAGCTGGTGTGATGATGTAGTGTGGGTGATGTAGATGGGGTATGATGTAGTGTGGGTGGTGCGGAGGTAGCGTAATCGACTATTGACTGTCTTGACAAGACGCGCCCGTACTGTGATAGACCGACATGTTGACAGATGATCATCCTCCTCCCATTTCCGTAGCCATGATCTGTTTCCCCGCCGCCGAAACATCTGCGGTTGACGCCACGAGCTGGAATTGAATTTCACGCTTTACCATACAGGATGCCTCAAGTTCGTGATCAAATTTAGTTGCATGGTGCCGTAAGTAGTATTTCTTCTTTTGAGTACCTTGACTTTAACAAATGCATCTAACCTCTAATTTCGATACAATTAGACAACTGGTCATATTTCTTATTGTTTTCTTTTCGTTGCATTTAGTACATATTATATACCTTAGCGTAATGAAATACCATAAATGTTTTACATACATTTTTTCTCAAACAAATTTCTTATATTTTTTCCTGTGTTTAATTATACAAGAAACATTTTCAAGCCTAGTGGGAGATAATGGCTGGGTGCCATAGGTATATAGTTTTGACTCTTCAAGTAATGTTTCACCGGGAAGTCTTGGGTTGTAGGTGGAGATATGTTCAGATCGGTCGTTTTCGTTAATCTAGTATCTAAAATCTTCCATTGGAAATGCGTCGGGACTGCAATCCTAGGACCTCCCTGTAAAGGGCACTGCAATGACCAGTTCATGCTCTGAACCCCATTAGTGAGTTCCCTATAACAATATCATAAATAATATCACCAAAGTTTTTCAGTATATCAATATGTAGAAAATATTAACAATAAGTCGTCAAATAAGATGCATTTTATATTCAGCACAAGTGAAAAATTATTTCTAAGAAAACTGTCGGCTGGATACTTTAAATATAGTTCCTCCGAAAAAAATCCTGAGTGCGCCTCTTGGTATTATACATCACAAAATGTTATTTTGAAGTGACGGGCTTGTTAGAATGTAATACCGCATGAAAACAGTAATGGTTAAAGATTTTAATTCAAACGCATCGCCTTTCCACACGTCGTATCACACCTTTGGATAGAAGCCAGTTGCCCAAGGCCAGGCATTGAGATACAATTGTTCTTCTGTTTTCTTACGCCGCGCCGCCGTAAGCGCCAAATCGTGTATGCTCCGATTTAAACACAGTGGCGCTGCAAGGTCCCGAGCTGGAAGCGGAGGGGGACATTGTCATCCAATGGGGAGCTCCTGTACCAAAAACGATTAGATGACTGTCTTCCGCACCGTTCAGCTCGTGACCTTCAAGTGTCATTGTGTTTAAATCGAAGTGTAGGCTTTGGAGCAATCATTCCATTCTTCTGCAAGTAGTATATGTCGAAATATGGTTTGTTTGGGTATAAAGTGAAATGAAGTTCATGCAACATGCAAACCCGGAAGATTTATTTTATCGCATTTCATTCCCTTTCTTCCTTCCATATTTTCCTCATTCATTTCTTCATGAAGCCACTTCGCGATGTATCTCATTTTCATTTTATTTGTATGTTCGCTTTGAAAAAAGATATCGAGACTGTATTGACACGTTTTACGGTTTTGGGTCTCTCTTACAGAAGTTTTGAATCGGATATTTCTTTTCTTATTTCTGTTATGTGAATATCTTGATTCTTTTTAACATGATAAAATTCCTTCAAACTTCTAGTGAAGCATTGTGCATTATTTTCCGTCAAAAAAGGAGACGGAGAACTGATTTTTTTTCTCTGCAAACACTTTCAGAACATTATTTGTGAGGTCAGATATTAGATGATTGGGATGAGTGATTCATTGTTTGATATTTCTAGGCATTCTGTGGTCATTAGTCCTGTGAGTGAAAGGAGTGTTTTTATAACGGGAGAGAAGTCGTCCTCTGCTGGAAGTTGATACTTGGCAGCGATATACACGTCAGCTTGCATAAGATATCCTCCTCCAGGTACATCCCCCAGTGGCGGTGCGCTTCGGCCGGGACAGTCTTTAAACTCCGATTTAAACACAGCTGCACTTCAAGGTCACGAGCTAGAAGTAGGGGGAAACTGTCATCCAAACGGGAGCTTCGTTAGGACTTACATTTGTGGTATTGGAGCTCCCGATCGGACAACGATATCCCCCTCTCCTTTCAGCTCGGGACCTTGAAATGCAGTTATGTTTAAATCGGAATATAATATCCCGACTGGTCTCTCGACACTTGTAGTGGTGTAGAGGAAGGAAAGATAGCGTGCGGTCCGTGGCCATTTTGTTGGAATTCTGCTCTGGTATTTTCCTGGTATTGGGAGAAGGAACCATAGATAACTACCAATCAGAGCAGCCGGCCTACAGAATTCTCCCCCAGATAGCGATGAAATTCAACCCAGCAATGTAGTGTCGAAAAGTCGCCATCATCGGGACTCGAACTCAAAGACCTCCCGGTCACAATCGCTGCTGCGCCAACGACAGTGCTCGTTAGGAAAATCAACCGGCGGTTAGGATGAATAAATTATTTCATGAAGGAGTCAGTTCTATTTTCTATGTAAGTCAGTGTTGTCAAGGTCGATGCCACGAGCCGGAGTCCGTGGCACGAGTGCCACGACGAAATCACCCCTCCACGTAGTTCATCACCCTGCCACCAGAGACAACTCCATCCCTATTGTAAAACGGCGGGGTTACTACTACGCGTAATAGTTCCCTTTCGCGACGCTAGTTGCGCATAGAAGCTCGTGGCATGCTACTGTACCACTACGCGCGTCACAGCGACCAGTAGAAGACCTTGACACCACTGATCTAAGTTGTTGCTGTTTATCTTTTGGAAAAGACATCGAACATTTTGAGTATTCTGGTTGAACGAAAGACCAGTTAGTTGCACCATCCGTTTATTTGCTCCAAATTCTAAGAGTAAAAAGGAAACGACTAAACCTTACAACTTATCTTTGAAGAATGGACCCATCATGCCGTTTAATGCGACCAGTGAGGCAAGATGCAAAACTCGTCTCTCTTCGGCTGGAAACGGAGAGTCTTATTGTTATGCACGTTTTCCAACCACGTTTTCAATTGCAGTGGAGTTTCATTATGATTCACCATCTCATACAAACCACACGAAAGAATATATACATCATACAACCGAAATTTATGAAAACTAAGATTTAATTGTCATTCAATGCTTTATTGTGTTGTGATTCATCAAAAACTTCTGCAAGTGTTCTTCCAGATCCCATGAAATGGTGAGATGAGTTCAAGAAGGAATTTCATATAAGCAGAAAGATATAAATTACGCGTATGAAATTGTTATTCCCATTCAATGACAGATAACAAAGTGTATCAAGGCTGAGATCATCCTGACGTCACGTGCAGCGTGTCGTCGCCGGCTACGGACGCCAGATGAGGCGAGGAGGGGAGGACGCGGCGACCGGGCACAGGGTCAACGAGGGTCGACCCCCCGCTGTCTCTGCCGCCGCCACCACTGCCTCCATCCCCACCGCCCCGACCGCCTCTCCCGTCGCCCGGACCTCCATCACTCATGTCGTCGTCGCCCCCTTCCCGCCTTCCCCGACACCTTCCCCGCCGACTCCCCCGCCGCCTTCCCCGCCTCCTTCCCCACCACCTCCCCGCCATCTTCCCCGACTCCACCGCCACCTTCCTCGCCGCCTTCTCCGCCAACTTCTCCGCCGCCTTTCCCGCCTCCTCCACCTTCGCCTTCCCCGCCTCCTACCCTACTACCTTCCCCGCCGCCTTCTCCGCCACCTTACCCGCCTCCTCCACCGCCGCCATTGCCACCCCCACCACCGTCACTGTCACCGCTGCCGCGAACATCACCGCCATTGTTTCCGCCAGTACCATCACGCACCGGTGCCGTCACTAGAGCCGTACACAAAGACACTCAGTTCTCATCATTTTCTGTGACGAGACCAGTACGGCAAGACCGCTATGACCGAGAGTGCTATTTCCGGCACTGCCATTAACGAGAAAGAATGATACCGATACGAAGCCTGTTATCGGGGACCCCCCCCGCGACTGCGGACAAAAAGGCAACGATGGGCTAGAATGCTGGAGGCGTCGCCCGGTCTCTCGGCACCGCTTATTGCTCCAGTGTTTCTATTGAATTCAGGATTTCTTCCACTTTCAATGGAGAGGGTTGAAATAACTATGGCTTGATACACGACGGAAACTCAATAAAAATTTGATTGCACATAACCCTTGCGATCCTCTGAATATTTGTACAGTTGAAACTACACACACAAGTTAGGAAAAGATTGCAGTTTTATTATTCAGTTTAAATTAGTTTGATTTCTAGAAATAATATAATTCTATATTAAATTATTTCCTCGTTGGTAAGACCTCGTGGTTCTTATAACAACTGTAACGCACCGAAACTACCTGCAAAATGCGTACACACTCAGGTGATATTACCGAGAATGAGTGGTACAGAAAGATCCAATTCTAAACACTGACTCTGTAGATTTCAAAGCCGAAACGAAGCGCACTCCCCCTCCGAGACCGATAATAGAATGCTTTTTGTCTGCCTCTAGTCATCACATTGTATGCCGATGTGTCTCACATCTCCACCGTCTTTACCGCCCCTCAACACCGTAAAGACCATCACAATCGTAGCCCACAATAACCCCTCCTCAGCCCCCACCACTCCCAGCACCTCCTCTAGCGCCTTCACATACGCCGCCTCCACCACAGCCACCGCTACCGACACCGTCATTGACATCGACACCGTCACCGACACCGTCACTGACACCGTCACTGACACCGACACCGTCACCGACACCGTCACCGACACCGTCACCGTCACCGACACCGTCACCGACACCGTCACCGACACCGTCACCGACACCGACACCGCCGACGCCGTCACCGTCACCGACACCGTCACCGACACCGTCACCGACACCGACACCGTCACCGACACCGACACCGTCACCGACACCGACACCGTCACCGACACCGCCGACGCCGTCACCGACACCGTCACCGACACCGACACCGACACCGACACCGTCACCGACACCGACACCGTCACCGACACCGACACCGTCACCGACACTGCCACCGACACCAGCAGCAACACCGTCACCGACACCAGCAGCGACACCATCACCCTCATCGTCACCGACACCGACACCCTCACCGACTCCGCAACCAGCTCCTCCACCTTCTCCTCCGTCTCCTTCGTAGGCCTTCCCCTCCACGCATTCATCGCCGCCGCGCCGCCGCCGCCGCCTCGCGCCGCGCAGGCTGCAAGGCGGTGGCCGGCGCGCCGCTTCGTGCCTCTTCGCTCCGGGTGCGTTCCGGTTGGAGCCGGATGCCTATCAGAGCGGCCCCCGCCCCTCGCCAACGCGCCGCGCTGCGTGCTCCGGGCCCCCTGCTCCGCTCCGCGGCCGCACGCGCTGCTCTCTCCAACTGCTTCTCATTCTCCAAACGGTCCGAAGGAAGTCGCTTAGAAAATAACTACCGCTCCCTCCTTTTTGCGCCATTTCCAGTTGCGTGAAGATCTAGGAATCCAACCATTCTACTCTTTCCTACTACCCCAAAATATATCGTTCTTCCACAATTTTTCGCTTATTTCCAACCCGATATCCAAAAAGTTGCTGTAAATAATTTAGTATCTGCCGATCCGATGGCCGAGATCGCTAAGACAGGAGTACAGTAGCGGTCTCGGATCTGAGGATCATGGGCTCGAGTCCCGCCTCGGGCATGATTGTGTTGTGTGTGTCTCTGTATGTTTGGGTGTGTCTATTTCATCATTCATCATCATCACAATTTCGTCCCAGCCCCAAGGACAAACAGCACTGGGATATAAAAAGGGAATCAGCATTAAAATTCTGATTCCTTTCTATAGAAAAGTAACACGCACCTACCCCGATAATCAAGTCTGAACCCCGGTGGGAAGCATTGATCGCGTGGTCCCAAGACGGCCGATTCGCGAAACAAAAAAAAAGTATCTGTAAATCCATCCATCAAAAGGAAATTCCCAAACTGACGCAGTAATCTAACTGCAATAATTTCCTCACCCTTTCCTCTTCTGTAACTAATTAAATAGAAACAGGTATGTGAACTCTAAAGGAAAAAACAGGAACTTGAATGACCGATAACCTGCATTTGAAATATTACGTCAAATGTTATTTTTTTTTACTTTAAACCGCACATGTAAAGCCTTAAGGCTTAACAGTGAATAAATATCTGGTTCTCGACTGTCTACTTTGCTCGCAGCTAGCCAATGCGATCATTCTCCAGATGTCTCTCGCGCTATCTCTCTTTAAATAGATTCCTTTATCTTCTGTCACATTCACATCCAGATTTTTTCTTCATAGTTCTCTCTTTCATTAAAGTTTCCATCCCAGGTCGTGTTTTACTACTCCCTTCTGGGGTGGTGTAAAATGTTCAGTAAATTTGGTATTGAATGAGAAAACGTGTAATATTTAGGAAGAGTTTTTTATTTCTTTTTCACTATGATCCTCTTTTACAGTCGTATTACTGAAGGTACACAAAAAGTATATGAGAGATAAAGTTATATTGAAGTCTGTTTCCTGCCAATATATCGCCCAATAGTACACAAAATGAAGGTATTATTTCAATTTTGAGTAATATTACCCCCCTTTAAATTGAAGAAAATAATGTAGTTATGACTTTTTAAACTAGCGGTCGATACTGTAAACAATGATGACTCGCAAAAATCTTAAGCATCAGGAGACATCATATGTCGTAGAGAAGAACGTTTTAATCAGTCACCTCATTTTAAAATTATCTTTGCCTTGCCTCAGGTATTTTGCATCCTAAGTCAACACTGAAGATGTTTGGCTTGAACTTTTCAATTGTTGTGTGACAAAAAATATACGGAGAAAATGTTAGTTGATGATGCTCTTAAAATATAATATTATAAGGAATATTTTGATACATCTTGTTGTTGTCGTCTTGTACACTCCAATATACGAGAAAAAGTTTTTTCAACCTCTGATAGAGCCGTTAAACTGCTAGACAAGAGGATTTCGGGGGCCTGGGAGTGCAGTGGGCGATTGCGCATCTTTTTTTGCCATATCTGCCAATATTGACGCCATTACGCCATTTTGGGCTGGACTAAAAGTACGTGTTGAAGGCTGGTACGACGGACGGTCCCGCAAAATGCGAGCGGTGCATAGTTATTCAAGAAGGGAGTAGTGCAGGAGAAATTCCAACAAGAATGAGTCGCGTGCAAACCTTCATACAAATGAGGAAAGCTGACTTCTGGAGATGTCTCTTTCATGACAACACCGACCCTCACAGTTCTGGTGTAACCGAACAACATCTTGGGCAGATGGCTCGTCCTTGATCATTCGGCGAATAACCCGACTGGCGGCGAGTGATTTTCATCTCTTTCTCGAACTGAAGAATTAATAGGACCTTAAAGCTTCCAAACTAATGAGAAGCTTCAAAGCAAAGTTCAGACCGATCTTACATCAATGGTGGCAATGTTCGACGAAGAGGGAATCGTAAAGCTTGTACACAGATAAGATAAATGCCTGAATCTTTCGCGTTTCGAATCTTCTGCGTTTTCGTAGAAAAGTAACCATATTTGTACATAACATTTGGCAATAAATTAATTGTTCCTTTACACTTGTCTTTATGTTATAGTCCAACGGGGGTTGGAAAGAAAACACCCCTCGTATCGTTTTCGAATTATCGATATGTACTTTAGATCGTATCCTTGCCTCTCCCATGACACGCTTCAACCCAGTGCCCTCTTCTGATGCCCTCTGCCCCATGACCCCATCTGCTGACCTCTGTCTCTTATCTTTACTCGTTAGCACACCTGGGGTGCATCGCATCCCTGTATCGTCGGATGTTATCGTAACCATTCTTATCACTCTTGTTTTCTCCTCCACCAAAGGATTAATTGGACTTGTTCAATAAATCATTGATTACACCCTACCCACG
This sequence comes from Acheta domesticus, assembly GCA_031308135.1. Classification (NCBI taxonomy): domain Eukaryota; kingdom Metazoa; phylum Arthropoda; class Insecta; order Orthoptera; family Gryllidae; genus Acheta; species Acheta domesticus. Next base: position 218,887,992 of record JAHLJT010004567.1, read on the forward strand.
TGATCTCTCGCGGCAATGACGACACTCTACAACTGTTTTGCTCCTCTCAGCATTATTAGCAATTATTGTCAATTTTAATTTCAGCAGTTCTTGGAATTGTAAACAGACGTAAGCATTTCATTCTTATCTCATCACTGGCCCAGAATGCAAGATTGAAAACAACATGGTTCGGAGTAATTGTCTCTTTTTCTTCTCTTAGCACTTGATTATTTAGAAACGAACTGATTAAGCGTACGTTAGGTACATTTTATGTCTTAAGTATTAATACTAATTGTCCAAATAATTTTTTAGAACATTCCAAGATATTTTTGGTATGTAACGATACATTTATAATAGAGTATACATACACTATTAGTGCGTCTCTTTGAGTGTTGACTAAATGAAATCAATTAAATATGCCAGATTTTTCTTAGCTTAATATACAAATTTAAATAGAATGTTTGCATTTCTTTGCGTAGTACGCTTTTGCCAAACAAGATACATCATTGTAAATATTCTAGAACACGATCCATTAATAAGAACCACTCTGTCTGTTAATATCAGGGATTAGTGATCCCTTTGAAAATGTTCTTAGAGGTCCTGTAGTCTGACGTAAAAATGTCCAGTCTCTTTTGTTGTTTCTTTTTTCTTTTTTCACCTGAGAATTTGGAAATCGTTATGCGACATTTGAGGAAGATGCTGTCCAAAACATCTGGCAACCTTGTAAATGGTTAACAAAAAATTAACTGTTTTTGTTAATTTCCTACAGGATTAGGGATTTCCTATGTACATCGTCTTTTCAAATGTTACGAAAAATGTCAAAAGGCTAAAAACCCCGGAATTTGTATCTCTTATAGTTCGTGAAATTATGAATCACTCTGGCACAATCTTTTTTCTGACAAACAATGTTCCATCCCATATTTAAGCTTCTGCGCTGAGAATAATATACTATGTGTTGTATTCTGTGATATTTGTAACTCTTGTGATTCCCGGCGATGAATAATGTGACGTAAGTATTCCTAGGAGTGAGTACGTTTTCCATCATGTTCCACATTTTCGTTTCATGTTTACTTAATTACTTGGGCATGCCCCTGGGAGTGGCAGACGGAATGTGTGTACTCAATGAGAAAATTGGATAACTCAGAAGATATTACCGAGGTAGCGCGTTCCATAATGAGATTCTGAATTAACATTACGTGGTTCAGAAATGCATAAAGCGTGTAATGTTTACAAAAGTGTGTAAGTCCAGTGTAAATGTGTGAGAAACATGCAAGACATCCACGCACTTATTTTCAACAGGCTGCTGTGTAAATGGAATGAATTTTGTGAATGTACTACTGGAAAAATATACTTTAAGGGAGAAAAAGTAAGTTCGTCGATCTCTTACTTCTTAATTGTGGTATAATATATTTAGTTATTTACACTTCACTCTTCCCTGTTATTTTTATGAGCAAATTTATATTCTCCTATATTGTGAGATTATGTTAATTTATTTCCTTTTTCATACGAATATATTAGTTTCATAATCAAAATTAATGAGGATGTTAATATGAGGGAAGTACGAATAAATTATACAATACCTTACGCGTATATTTGAATTGGAGTCGTCTATAGTTTCAGGATTCTGAACACTGGCCATCGTTGTCCTTCATTAGATGTCTTTTATTTATTTATTTATATAATTTATTTTTACTTCTTCAATATAAGCATGTTCGGGGCTACTATACACTTAATGTTCATGAGTGGACTGTATGAATGAACTGTAGTGAGGAAGTACAGTAGTCCCGAAACCCTTTGATAGCTCTTGGGATTGGCGCAGGAGTGCAGGATGCATACACGAGCAAATTTCCAGCACAAACAATATTTAATGAGTAAATGCACAGTATTAACACAGTAAATGCACAAGAAGCACAGTATTAACATGAAATTTTCCCTAGGTGCATTAATACACCTGTCCAAGCATAGTTATTGTAGTGACTCCGTGGACCGCCGTGGCTACCTTGCGCCGACCAGAAGCAGCCGCGAGTTACATAGTTCAACCAAAATTGCGGGCGCAAACCCACGCAGGAGCGACAGACACAATTAAAGCGTGCACTGCCACGATTAAACAATTTATGTGCGAGCCGTATGCAGCTCATTTGCACGATTATACATTCTTTACACGCTACTGCGCGGAGCCCTGAACACATGCGACTATCTTGCACGGTGTCTTTATGCGAACTACCGAAGTCGGTTAAGCCGAATTCGGTTGGAGCAGAGACGTTAGGAAAGGGCTCTCACGCGCGGCAGAGGTGGGGATGGCGATGGCCAATTATCATTTGCCATTTGATCTGGATTTGGAATTATCTGGGCGGTTTTTGTCCGTTGCTCCTCCAACGGACCGAGCTGGGGGGGCGAGATCGCCAGGCGCACACGTACGAGCGGCCACGCCCGTCCGTTGCCGTCCGTTGGAGAATTCGCGGAACAGCGGATGTGAGGGTGATACGTGATTTCACCGGCTCAACGGCCGCGCTCTGCCGATTACGCAATTCAACTGTTCTGCCTTGTTTGTGAAATAAACGTATTTATTTCTGCTTTGCTGTGGGCCCGAACAATGCATTTATCTTCCTTCTAACGACGGTCATCCGCAGAATGAATACTCCAAACTGTTTTAGTTTTTTTACAAAATGTAAGAAACGGTATTTTTTTTAATCGAGAAAATTGTAGATGAACTGTAGTGAAAAACAAATGGCACTGGAAAGGAATGATGATGCGGAGCAATGAAATCATGGACGAAGTTCAGAAATATTACAAAACAACAATAAATAGTAATCACATCTTTATTTTGATAACTATTTGATTCTATTCAAGGAAAAATGAAATCGTAAATTTTAAACTTTCAGAAATGAACATGAGGGAGCTTCTGCGTTCTCTCAAAATTGGTTTCCGCCATTCGCTAGCATTAGTTATCGTCCGGCATTTTCATTTTGCACTTCCGGGCCTCCTTTTAGGAGTGACCTGTGACCTAGGGGTGAAACATGCCACCGTTGAGACCTGGTTTCGATCCCTGTTGGATCTCAGTGACATTGGTGGTATACAAAACGAGTTGGTGACATGGTTTTTGCGAGAGTTTTACCCGTTTCCCCCTTTCTCCCATTCAGCAATTTTGTCCTTATTCATGCTGAATATTCATTTCTTCCTCATCATCATTACCTCTCAATGTAAACGCCGTGCCTGGGAGGCCCAGACGACCAAATGGAACTTATGTATACATTTTTATCGCATGGGTTACTTTAAGGAGGACATGACCATTAGCCATATGTCGGCACCCACGTATTCAACCGAGGCGTCCTTTGAATGGTATCCCCAGCGAGGATCGAGGAGACTCTTCGAGCAGGCGCATCCCGTAGGCGTCCCCTTAGACACCTGGGTGTGATTCTCACTTTGCTTCACCGATCTGAGATAATTATTTCTGCTGGGACATATCGTTAGGGCAGGAAATAGCCACAGGCATTTAATTTTACTGTGCGTGTGTCAGAGTTCTTTGACATGTGTGACATGGCCAGAAGCATTGCCACTAGCATGACATGGCCACTGTGGGACTTTCCTCCTTTCGAAAATCCTCTGCCCGGATCGAACCTGCGCACTGTGGGTTCAGAGGCTAGTAAGTTAACCACTGGCCACCGAAGCTCTGATGGAGATTTCTGGCTTTGTAACTACAGTCATTGCGTCTTCTCTCCGCAAATTAATACCGTACGAAGAATAATTGACCTTACGATGAATAAAATCTGAAAAAATTCTCCCTTCTGATGTAGGATTCTGTCACTAAAATTTTCAAGATTTGATTGATTGTTTCGTGTCTCCGGGCGCCTCAACTGCGATGGTAGTTAGTCCCGTAAATTTAGTTAATACATTTTTATTATTACGGGAGTTGGTGGTTTTCTTCCCCACTGCATGGTGTGATCCAACATGTCGGCATGCGGGATTTCCCTCATCCAGATATCACCCACCAATGGGGCACCGCTCCAGCCGGGACAAGCTCTAAGATTCTGACTGGTCTCCCGACATATGTGGTTGTGTAGTCTGTGTTAATGTGTGTGTAAGTACGAGGGGCGAAAGGAAGAGGATGGAAAAATAGCGCACGGTTCTTGACCCTTTTGCTGGGGTTCTGCTCCAACATTCACCTGGTGTTGATTGGAGAAAGCACTCTAGCACCTCCCGGCCAGAGGCACTGCAGTGACATCATTTCATGCCCTGAGGCACCTCAGACGTTTTTCTCACATTTTGTTTTTGATCGGCCTTTTTACGAAGTAAAATTTCGGAATCCACACTCGGAGTGTCTCTTGAAGGATTGTTGTGCTTCGTCCATGTGCTCATACGCGAGCACGTGTAGCAGACAGACACGAAGGCAGTGCAGTCGTTGTGGATGCGTTCTCGGCCTATTAAAGAACTGGCCGACATGCGAGCAGCTACTCCGACGCTGTGGGTGGTCTGCCCGCGAATTCTAAGAAGATGTCTTCCGCCTAATGAACAAGAATGCACTTGCATCTCATACGACCGATCTCTTCTTCATTAGGAGAACTGTGAATGGGGTGTCTTCGTGGATTTATTGCGTAACGTCACATTCCAACGGTTGCGTTTGCTGTGGGTAGGCACAAAAAGTATTTCTCTGGTCGGTGGGTTGATTTATCTCGATTAAAATGTATTATGTGGACGAGTTTAAATGACGGAAAGATTCTGGGAAGAAAAGAGAGGAAAAGAAAGAGACCGGTTGCCGATCAGTCATGAGGAAAAACTGTCAGCTGGATGGAAACTGACGACGATGATGATGATGAATTAAATGTATCTTTGAATTTTTCTGTAATATAACAGTGTTCAGTAATTTTGTAAAGCTTATAGATGAGAAATTTGCTTATAGTGCCTTTTATAATTTCAATATTGCCCTTTTTTTCAAAATCGTTTTCATTCTCATAATTAACCAAACATGTTTTGAGATACGGTGCTCATTACGTAACAGTATTCTATTTCTCGTATATACCATGACTAACTTTAGGTTTCAACCTATTTTTGAAGTCCTAGTCATTGTTTTTCCTATAGTAACTTTCTGGAAGAATTTCTTACATTGAGTCTGTGTCATTCACTGTTTCCCCTTTGTGCATCTTGACACATGAGAGATAGGTGACATCTTAGTGCCACACATTTATGAGTAAAGCAGCTGAAGTGCGCAAATTTATTGTACAGTCCTTAGTTTGCATGAGATACATTGTATAGATCCTTATCTAAATTACCGCTAAAGTATGCCGCTGACGTTTGCTGATAGACATGTAGGACATGGCCCTTCCAACCTGTATGTTCTTTCATTGCCTCTCTGGCAAGTTCTTATCTTCTTTCACATACTCTTGAAATTTAAGAAAAAATGCATGAGTAGAATTAAGATTTCTGTGTTATTACATTCGTACAACTTATTTGTTTGAGTTTTTTTCTCATTGCTTCTCTTGGTAGGGATTGTAAAAACTTGTAGGATTTCATTTGTAGGATTTCCCGTAGCTCATTATGAACAAATAACAAAACTTGTTAAGTTCATTCATTGTGAAAATTTCATTCTGATTGTCACTACCTCTGAAAAATATCCTCTCAGATTCATAAAATTGTCTTTACTGTTGATCTCAATAAATTAAATGGTGTTACTATAGACAAAAGGAAAGGAGAGGGTTGAGGTTCTCAATCTTTGTCAGGCTAGGGGCCGGATTGGCACTCTTGATATGCATCTCCTATTTGAAATATATTTTTTAATTTGTTTTAAATTACTGTGTATTGTTGTTTCACAGTCAGTGAGAGTAACGGTATTCAATTTCTCGAAGATTTCAAGATCACTATTGTTTCTAGTCGGTCTCTTTCTGTTTCTGTCAATATTTTTTCATCTTCTGAAGTGTCGATAGAGCTAAACGACGTCAATAGAAATGACACATTTTTCTATCTTTGGAAACCAACGCACACTCTTTTCAGCCATGTCTCTCTACCCTAATGAGAGAAGCAATCGACGAGAAAAAGTCAACTTTTCTTTTAGTTCCTGCAATGAATGATAAAAGTCTTTTATGATAAGTTTTCAAAGGAAGAAGTATAGGGGAAAGTAGATAATAACGCGATACAATAACCTTTTATTTAAAATTGGAAATCCTTTTCAGAAAAAGTTTGTAAATAACAATCCAATAATAATAGGTGAAACAAAATGGTAATACATATCATACTGCATAAGAGTTGTGACCAGTTGTGGCCTCAGGTGACACGTTTCGTTTTCCAGAACGATAAAGAATCTACAAGCGTCGATTGGAGTACTGATAGAAACAGGCATTTCACGTGTAATGTGCAAATATAAAACACACTATACTACTAACATACTACTCTTACAGGATGAAAAAATTCTCGGAACCTTTACAAAACTCTCATCGAATTGCCACAGAAAGAAGAAGCTATTCAACAAACTCTGCACTGCATTTGCTCAAGTTGTTATACAATGTGTGCAACTCAATGAGCATGCTGATAAATTGTTACTCATCCTGCCGGTAGAGGTCATCAGCAGTTGTGCATCTGGAAGGCGAAGCGAGACGCTTCAAGGCCAATTCAAATTTGCAATGTTCGATTAAATGTCTGTTAAGAAAGCTAGTTCAAAGGACGTCAGAGCATTCTTATATATTTTGAAGAGATAAGGGAAGACCTGTTGCTTCACATGCGACAATGCTGTGTTTGCGTATCTGTAGATTTTAAGTTTCTTGTTTGAGATACCTTCTTGTTATATGTTTGGAGTTGCCACCTTTCTGATTGTTTTTTTCTACCTCCAGTCTTCTAGTTTTTATAAAATACCTACGGCCTTCCCATTTTTTTTATATTTTAGATTCAGTTATCAAATTAAGATCGAGATTAATTCGAAATAATTAGCAAATTAGTAAAATTCTATAAATTTTTGTGTTCGTTTAGTGTGATAATATTATCGTTGATACTTTATTTTTGCAAATTCCCACTTACTTGGGACAGTCAGAATTTTTAACAACAGAAAAAAGATGAAACCTTTGTTTAATCTCGTGGACTTCATACCATATGAACTAGTGGTGCTACAACAGCACGTACTGCCTCGCCCGTACTTTCACGCAAAGTTACGCGAAAACTATTCACATTCTTGATAAATTGTACATGACGATTTCAAAATCCATCTTTAAGGAACAGATTTTATTGAGAAAAAATAACTATCGTCGTAACTGAAGTTGTAGGGAGACGCCGAAAACAATTTGAATTTTTACAACTTAAGAAAATTTTTTACAAGTTGCGAAAGTGAAGAGTTCTCAACGAAAATGAGACTTGCACCATTTTCTTAAGCGCCCTTCATTCTATCCAAAAACAGAATTTAATCAAAAACGATGAAGCCATTTTTTTGAAAATTTTGAAAATGTCCCAGGGGCTTTATGCAAAGTACCACCCAGAATTAAAATATGGGTTTGACATTCCAGGGGCCGTAACATCAGCCAGATCGAATGGGGAGTATCAATTTTCAAGGAAGTGGGATGAACGGTTTAGTCGCTAGGGATGTTCACACACACACGTACAGACAGACGTTTGCCTTTATTCAATTTTTCGGTTTCATGTATACATTTTGGCTACACCACGTGTTAGAAGATTTTCGTTTCTAAATTTAGCAACTGAATTTATCCAATTTTTCGTTACGAGGGCCCCATAACAAGACTTTTTCTGCCCGAATTTCGCTGTTTATTTGCGCAGCATTGCATAACTTTCTCTACTGCGAATGCGACAGCGAGAAAGTAAAAAGGAATCGATTTGGGTTTTTAAATAGACATCAATTTGGTTATTTAAACAGACATTCTGCCGAATTTTCGAAAGAACCGCATGTACTTCCATATTCTTAAATTTCAAAATTCACATAACTAATTTTCTCTCTTTAAAATCTAATGACTAAAATGCAAATAGTATATATAATTTGTATAATAGTATAACATTGAGTAAAATAGTATAAATTTCTTTCTTTCTTTTTCTTTCCTTTTATAAAAAAGTTAAATGTTAATTGTGAAGAGAAAATTAGCATTTGTATTAATGTAATTAATTTAGTCGATATGTTTATCAAAACTCGAATTTACTTGTTTAATGCATTCCAGAGGTCTATCTAGGAATTCAGGTGCTTATGGCAAGCATAGAATTTGCGCCCCGGTCAGGATACTTCAAATCAGGGTTGTTATAATTTATTTTAGTGGGTATACCCTAAATAGCACCCGTTGTGTTTCGCGCCCGTGGCATGTTGCCATTTTATCATACAGTAGACATGCCCTTGATTAATTCACGGGGTTAAATGTTGCCTGTTGATGAAAACACAACCATCTTCGAAACATTGTGAATAAACAGACGTACAAGAGTAATAACGTTTTTCTTCAGTTGTTAAAAGTCTCGATGGTCGCAAGTAAATTGAAACTTACGAACATAAAATGTAAATAATACTAAATATTTATTCCGTTAATCTGAGTAACTACCCAAAACGTCACTTTCATACTAAAGATGGACAGGTATTTTTCACTTGCTCAATTTCCAGAAACAAATAAGTTAGAATTACACCGGGTGGCTTCGTGGTGGGAAAGAAAAATGCAATGAAACATGTTCAATGAAGTCACTTACAAGTATAGTTTTATTTAATGTATTTCATATAAATTATTCCTTGTGATCGTTTTAATAAATATATTGTAATACTTTCATCATTAGAAATTACTTTATAAACAACCTTCTATCTGCCCCTAAAGTTTCATTTGTTACTCATAGAATTATGTTCTCTCTTATCATTCTTACCGTGAAACACATACGTGTTTTAAGTTCCTTGTTGTGAATGAAACGATTTTGCTTGCTTACGTTTCTTGCTAGTAATACACGTTTGTTTTCTTGTACTATATTAATTTTTCAAATATTGTAAATCACTTGTTAGTCCCAGTATAATTCTTTCGCTGCGAGTCAACATAGTGAAGTAAAATCGTACATTACCATAAATCCGCGTGCAAATAAAAAGTCTAGCAAAGTTCCTGTGTAAGTAAATGCAGAAAACCATGCGATGATGACATTTACTCATCACGCTTAAGAGAAAACATGTTACGAAGGAGTTTCAACATCTGCAAGTCGAATTCAAACGTTTTGCTTCGAATGCAACATCCGGTACAAGAGTTCAATATTCCCGGAAACGCCGACTAGCAGAAAATCTGAGTATCTTATTTGAGGAGGCACTCAGTAGCAATGCAACGTAATTGTAAGCTACGTACAGAGGAACAAATCATTAAAAATGAATATTAAAAGAATATTCGAACATTATAAACTGGAAAGAACCGAGCCAGGGAAGCCATGTTCGCTGAGATGGAAATGGGGGTTCGAACCCTGGCTTAATCATGGTGCAGTTTGCGCTGGTACAGTTTCCGCTGGGTCTATTAATCCTTGTTGAAAACCTAGGGCTATTAATCCTTGGCTTACTTACCATAATTACCACCGTCTCATACTTCCTAGCGTGACAACCTCAGAGACTACGGCCGTTTGGGAGAGTAGCTAGCGCGGTACATTGGATCGAGAGTTCAAGTTAGGTATCGGAATGCTTTACGGCAAATATGACTTCCCATCTACCACGCGTCTCCTTTCCAATAATGACATTTCACTCCTGATCCGTTCCCATGGTCTGGAGCATGTGTGAGGCATGTCCGCGTGTTTATAAAGTGCAGTTGATTTTCCCTGTGTCGTGACACAACAGATCTAACCACTATAAATGGCCCTGCAAGCCTGAATCTTTCCTCTTCTCAGTTAAGCTGGTGCTGGTGGTTCAGGACATCGACTGATGTCGCTACACTACTTTGACCGGGAGGGCTCGAGTCTCGACGGTGGCAGATTTTCGACACTTGCTACATAGCTAGGTTGAATTCAGATGCTTTCTGGAGGAAAATTTCAACGGCTCTGATCGGTAGTTTTCCGTGGGGTCTCCGATCAACACTAGTCGAATGCCGGAGCAGTATCCTAACAAACGGGCCACGGACCACGTGAGGTCTGTTTCCTCTTCTTTGTCCTATTCATTGGAGTAAGGTCGGCGTTGTGAAATTATGTACTATTATTCTTAATTATTGTTTTTTTCCTAAATTTAGTACTCTCTGTAATTTAAATATTCTGCCACCAAGTAATGATACTTAATTGCAGAATTAATAATAAGTCTAATCTAATCTAATCTATCCCCACCCCTTACTTCAACACACGCGCTAGACAACCACACAAGTCGGGAGACCAGTCGAGGGCTTGGAGTATGTTCCGCTGGTTATGTATGTATAGCCTGTAGGAGATATCTGGGTGGGGAAAACCCAAGCTGACACGTATGTCGACGCCGGATCTCACCGTCCAGCTGAGGATCTCACCGCCACCTCAGTATAAAAAATCCATTGAAAAGTAGTGAAATCTAAAGTTATTTAATATGTATCATTGGCTTCTGGCAGCGGAAAGGATGGACCCGCTTCATTGTGCGACGAGCAGCAGAGGGCTTGCTGAACAATGAGGTCGACAAAGCTGAGAGTGTATCTGCGTCGTGGCGACTGCTCTAAGATCCCTCGTAACGCAAGAGGTGAACGCCGTTTGAAAGAACAGGCCCAAAAAATGAAATCAGACCACTTCAAAAGTACAAAGAAATATACATTTTCATTACTCCTATCTCAACAGGCGAGCTGCGCGTTATACTACATGAATCGATGTTAAGTTGATCTCTTATAACACAGGCCGACGTCAGTTTAGTTACAAAAAGGAAAACCACTAATTCCGATTAATTTCAGAATGCTGTTTTCGAAATTGACAGCCGTTTTTCTAGATTAGCTCATATTTTTGTGTAACGCGTAGTTGCCAGTTTTTACCATTTTGGCTTCAGCTGTCTTCAAAGTAACCATTTTCACAATGTTCCTAGAGTGAGAAATAAATATTATTTCATTCAGTTGGTGAAATTCAGGAGGTTCTTGCCGTATATATATATATATATATATATATATATATATATATATATATATATATATATATAACAATGAAACTGAGGGAGAGAAATTCGCGATGATTGAAAACCTTGACACTTGTGTTCCTTCCCTTCTATTGTTTGTTTTTAAGTGTTTTTTTTAACATTGAATGTAGCCGCCTCGTCTATGTGGTACCAATGGGCGGCACGATGACGTGGGCGAGCAAATATATAAAGTAGGAAGTGCCGTTGTTGCGTGACTCAGTCTTACTCTTATGAGTATGTATTGCAGTAAGTAATCTCTGAAGTATGAAAATGTTTGTCGTGGGAATCGACTTACGAAGTTTTATTCAGTAACTTCAGTTATTGTCCCGTATTTTTGGAAATGTTTTTTGTTATCATACAGTGATTTCATGGTTGTTCTATGGTTCTAAGTTTCGCTTTCCTGCGCAAAATGTCAAGTTCTTCCTGCAGAGGTTGTAAAACCTCACCGGATTGATTTTGTTACATCTGTGGCGTGTTATGGTTAAGTCTCAGAGTAGATCGATGAATAATGTCGTCAGGGAATTATATTATTTTTATTTTGACTGTAAGATTGAGGATCAGTATAAAAGCTGGGCTGAAGACCTAGCTTAAAGGATCCAAGAAAAGGATGCCTTTTGCTCTTCCGATGATATGGAGAGAACCCCGGAATCACTATGGCGTTTTGTTTCTGTAAGACGAATACAGCAGGAAGTAACAAGAAGAAGAACAGTGTGCCATCGAACATTCAATGTTGCAATCCGCGATCTGACCAGTGCCTCATGGAGAAAATTTACCTGCACCTACTCCTCCGAACGATTGGGAAACTATCGATATTGCAGCACCTAGAGGAACCGATGAGGACATTAACTCAATATCTGCAGATGAAGATCTGAGAGATAGTCCCTTCCACTTAAAAGATGAGACTGATTTCATCCTGCAACATGAATTGAACGATTTAGCAAGAGACTTACAACTTTCGAGAGAGAAGCTTAATTCTTGGGTGCTAGACTCAAAGAATGGAATTTACTAGCCCCCGAACTGCTTAACACTCAGCGTAGGAAAAGGAACGAGCCTTTTTTCAGAATATTACAGAATGAAAGATTTCCTTTGAGTATATACGGACATCAGTGGCCTGATGAAAGAGTTAGGAATCCAACGTAATCCATCTGATTAGTGTCGATTCATCTGAGTACAGTCTGAAAGCAGTTTTGCTTCATAATGGAAATACGCTGCCAGTGGCACACTCTGTTCCAATGAATGATACTTACGATGATCTCGCACTCATTTTAAATCGTATCAAATACAAATATCATGGTTGGTAAATTTGGGGACATGTAAAAGTATTTGCAATATTATAACGTCCAATGTCTGGACCAGACCAATTTCTGGAAGGTGGATTTACAAAGCACTTTTGTTTCTTGTGTCTTTGGGACTCAAGAGCTACAGGAAAAAATTCTCACAAAAGGAGTGGCCTCCAGAGAGTCATTTAAGAGAGTCATTATACCAACAATGTCAAGTATAAGCCTCTGATCGATCCAGGCAAGGTACTGCTTCCAACTCTGCACATTAAGTTGGACCTCATAAATTTCTTAAAGGAAGAGACAAAGAAACTAAAGGATTTAAGTATCTTAGACAGTGTTTTCCGAAACTAAGTGGCCTGTATACATCTGTGAACATTATACCTTATAAACTATTCTGAGTATGTAAATGCTAGAGTATAGTGCTAGTAAACTAACTGAATATATAGTTTTTTAATTGTTTAGATTTAATAAATTAATTTATAGAATTTTAAAAATTGATTGTCTTTGACACAAGTGCCAAAACGAAATTGATTCCCTTTTTGCAGTCAAAAAACTCACTCTCCGGTACTTTCAAGATAGCTCAATATGCCTATTACGGTAAATTTGGCAACTACGTGTTACACAAAAATACGAGCTAATCCAGTAAAACGGCTATCATATTCGTATTCAGCGCCCCAAAATTGGTCAGAATCAGTGAGTTTTGTTTCTGTAACTTTTCAAAAGTTTAAAAATGTCGGCCAGTGTAATCAATCCATATCTAATTCATGTTCTTTATTCTTGCATGTGGGTAATTGTATATGTTTATGTCCTTCTGTTCGTTTCTTTTCCCACCTATTAGAATAGAATAGGCAATCAAAATTAATCTAATGCCTTAAGAGATAACTAATAGGTTAGAAAAAAGAATGGTAGATAGACACATTTTGAGGGATAAACAGATAGATGGAAGAAAGCGAGAGTCACATCCCAGGCGCATTAGGGGACCGCCCGCGCGGCGCGCCTGCTCGATAAGATCCTCAGCCCCGAGTTGTAGGTGTGCTTCTAAAGGAGCCTGGGTGGAAAACTCAGGAAGGCAACGGGAAACCACCCTCAGTATACTTTCCCAAGAAAACCCATCATGGGTCACCTAACTTCTGTATACGGAAGATCGGACCAAAGAAGAAGAAGAAGAAGAAGATAGATCAGTGTTGTCAAGGTCGATGCCACGAGTGGGAGTCCATGGCATGAGTGCCACCACGAAATCGCCCCTTCACGTAGTTCGTCACCCCGCCACCAGAAACAACGACATCCCCATTGTAAACCGGCGGGTTTACTTATAGTTTCCTTTCCAGACGCTAGTTGTGCAGAGTAGCTCCTGGCATGCTACGGAGCCAAGACGCATGCCACTGCAACCAGTAGACCACTTTGACACCACTGAGATAGATGGACGTATAGATAGATAGGTAGGTAGATATATTAGGTAGATACAGTTTTGTGGGTAAATAGTTAGGCGGGCAGATAAATAGATCGAAAATGACAAAAAAATCTATTGAACTTCTCCAGATCGTGGAGAAGATTGATTGATTGATTCGTGTTTCCGGGCGATTCTTTGGTCATTAGTCCCGTAAGTGTAGTGCGTGTGTTTTCTCGGGAGGTGGCGACGATCTTTTCCCCGCTGGATGGTGAGATCTGGCGCCGACCTACCGTCGACTAGCACAGTTTTCCCCGCAACCAGGTATCTCCCACCAGCGGGGCACCGCCCCCGCCGGGTCAAGTTGTAAGCTCCCGACATGTGTGGTAGTGCAGTGTCTGTTAGTGTGTGTGTGTGTAAGAGGAGAGGGTGGGACAAGGAAGAGGAAGGAAAGATCGCGCGCGGTCCGTGGCCCGTTTGTTGGGGTACTGCTCCGGCATTCACTTGGTGTTGATCGGAGAAACCACGGAAAACTATCGATCAGAGCAGCCGGCCGCTAGAATTCTCCTGCAGACTGAATTCGACCTAGCTGACAAACTAGTGTCGAAAATCCTGCCGCCGTCGGGACTGGAACGTAAGACCACCTGGTCAGAGGGACTGCAGTGGCATCAGGTTGATGCACCGGGCCATCTCTGCCGGTCGTGGAGAAGAGCACGTGCCGTCCCGCCCCGCGCAGCGAGCACCAGACGCGCTAGGCGGCGGCGCGCACGGCGTCGCGTCGCGTCGCGCACGCGGGCGCAACGGCGGCGTCACGAATGGGAGCAGGCCGCAGGCGGGGCACGTACGCGCTACGGGGCGCGCGGGCGCCGCCTGCAGGTGTTTGCTGGCGCCGCCGCAGCCGCCAAATATTTGTACACAGGCAGCGAAACTGTGCGGGAGGGGGCGGCGGGCGGATGGGGCTTTCGGGTGACGGCTCCGCGTGCGGAGTCAACAGCTGGAGTCGTTTGGGGTTTTTTTAAAAGCCTCGTGCGCACGTGGTGTGTTGGTACTTGAGAGTACTAAGTTAGTTCTAAGAATCAATATCTGCGTGGATCGTGGTTTTATGCGTGGACGTCATGCATAGAGCGGCTTTTATGTGGGGAGAGAACTGTAGCCACTATTCATATGTCGCTCGGGCAACGAGCCTTAAAAGGTAAATTATGCTTAGAAGAAGATATTCGTGAGGGGAAAGCCTCTTCGTTAAGGTTTAAGGGTGACTATGTGAAAGGTGACGCTTTCCGTGCGGCGGATACGAGAGAGGAAAAATAAATCGAGCAAAGTATTTTCTTCATTGCTAATTTCAAGACAGAATATATGTACAGGTAGTGTCTGTGAGGATGCAATTGGGCGATTTCGGGTGACAGCTCCGCGTGCGGTGTCAACAGCTGGAGTCGTTTGGGGGTGGTTTATTTTTAAAAGCCTCGTGCGCACGTAGGGTGTTGGTACTTAAGAGTATTAAGTTAGTCCTCATAATCAATATCTCCTTGGACGTCATGATTTCGTGCATAGAACGGCTTTTATGTAGGGGGAGAACAGTAGCCATTTTTCATATATCGCTCAGGCAACAAGCCTTAAAAGTTAAATTATGCTTAAAAGAAGATATTCGTGAGGGGAAAGTTTCTTCACTGAGCTTTAAGGACGACTGTGTGTAAGGTGACGTTTTCGGTGCGGCGGATTCAAGAGAGGAATATAATAAATGGAGTATTGTCTTCCTCGTTAATTTTAAGGCAGTGTATATGAAGAGGAAGTGTAGGTGAGGATGCAATCGGGCTCATTCGGGTGACTGCTCCGCGTGCGTTGTCAACAGTTGGATTCGTTTATGGGTGGCTTTTGTTTAAAACCCTCGTGCACGTAGTGTATTAGTACTTGAGAGTAGGATGTTAATTCTAAGAATCAATATCTGCATGGACCTCAAGATTTCGTGCATCGAACTTCTTTAATGTGGAGTGAGAAGTGTAGTCATTACTCAGATTTCGCTCAGGCAACGAGTCTTAAAAGGTAAATTATATTTGATACTCGTGAGGGGAAAATTTCTATACGCAGATTTAAGGGCGACTGTGTTTAAGATGGAGCGCTTGGTGCAGTAGTTACGAGAAAGGCAACATACAGTACATAAAAAAGTATTTTCTTCTTTGTTAATTTTAAAACAGTGTAGGTAGAAGTAGTGGGGGTAAGGATGCGATCTGGTACTCATGGGTGACTATGCCGCGCAAGTAATCAGCAATGGGATTTACTTGTGGTTTGCTGATTTCAAAACAATGCGTTCGTATTATGATGGATTCTCGGCTGAGAGGGGCTCACGAGTAATGTGTTAGATCTGCAAATCAATATTTGTGCATTTTTCACCTCAGTCTGATGTTTTCTGCACTGAAAATGCCTCGATCGCCCTTGCTTGAATGTGGGAATTATAGCCGTTATGCCGATGTCGCTCTTGTAAACGATCCGGAATAGTTTAATTTTTTTAATATCCTTGTGAGAAATATTCTTTCACCAGAATTTATGGACGACTGACGTCTTTCGGCGTTGGTATCAGCGCGGAAATGGGAGGGGGAACGAGAGTCATGTTAAGAAAATTACCGATATTAAGACGATGGGATTTGTGTGTGTTTTTGAAAAACGAATTTCATCTCAAAAGTTAATAACATGGAAGTTTCAACCACCAATACTGTAACCGCAAGGACAAAAAATAAAGAATTACTAATCCCTGCCACAATAAATTAATATTTACTTACAGATTGCAAATATTAGTTGTTTTGCATCTTTATTCCAAGCACATACAGGTTATTTACTTACTCTTTTTATTTCTCCGACCTTCTTCGAGCTTTCAAATAAATATCTGAGAACAGTACTATTTCTATGTAATCGGTGACATGGCGTTTTGGCACACCGTCAACTGTTCCATCTTCCACGTATCCTTGGCCCACTACTGGCATACAATGTTTAAGGGAATATGTAATCTTTCTCTTGCTCATTCGACCGAAATGGATTAAAACCAGTACCATCGGACAGCGAAATTCATTGTAATCCATAAAGATTCCTCGCACCATTTACGACTGCACAGCGCGAATGCTGAGTGATAAAAAGCGGAATCTGCTCATCTGGTTTACACTGGAACCCACACCGCGGGCATTTACACAATTGAAGTTTCTTCACTCACGTTGCAGTTATCGTGGGCGTTTCCCAGTACAATCTCTGTCTATTTCAACCCCGTAATTAAAGTAGCTCATTAAATATGCCAATCCGATCACGTAATCACTGCCTCTGCCCCCGTAACGTCTTGTTTCACTTCCAGTAACGTTTCCGTTACGCAAAGTCGCCGTCAAAGGGCTTTACGCAGTATGGGAAGACGAAGATATTTTTGCTCATTTTCATTGAAAGCAATTTATTTTATGTTATATTTCAATTATAAAAATATGGTTTCAATTAAATCACATTTTTAAGGAACTAAGAGGTAAAGTAATAGCACGCCGAACGTTACGAAAGAGACCCCAAGTGAGGTCAAATAATACAGAACTTATTGGCGTTAATTTACACATTCTTAAATGTTTCTATTGTTATTTAAAATAACAATTCATCAATGTTAGAGACATTACTTATAATTTGTTTTTGCAAATCAAAAGTGCTTTTTTCGTGTGGAATCCCGTAATATTTTGTCAAGTAAGTTGAATAAATAAATTACTAATCAAATATTTATTTGCATTATTAATGAATTGATTTAAAAAAATTCAACTCAACACATCCATTCCATCAAACGTACCGAGATCCTCTGCCAATACCATCGCTCTTGTACATGAGAACTTCTTGCTGAAGAAACTATCTCAAACACACCAGAGCTACTATTACCATCACTACAATCTCCAAAACTACTTCCATTCGAACTACGTCCACAACCACAAATATCACCTTCAAAATTACTGCCTGTACCATCACCTCCATCAACATCACCACTACCGCTGTCACCCCTATCATTACCTACCAACCCATCACCACCCTCACCACCACCACCACCACCACCACCACTACCACCACCATCACCATCGCCTCCGCTCGTTGTCGCTCCCAATCAGTGACAGTTATCGAACGCAGAATACTAGAGACTCCATAAGAAAAATAACTCAGAAATTTCAGTTACGACCTTACATAAAATAGAATTATTTATTATTTTAATAAAAAATATTTTTAAACAATTTCACTCAGTTTCAACACTAATTGCGTAGTCGACATGCACAAAATGGTGTAGAAAAGAAAGATGGCTCAGGGCAACAGTTGTTACCGCTGCAACATTTCTAACAGGGAGGTCTTTAGGTTCGAGTTCCACCCGAGGCGGATTATCGAAACCATCTAAATACCAACGTCGAATTCAGTCGTTATCTTGAAGAGAGTTCTAGTGGCACGTTGCACACTGATCGGTATATTTTCGTGTTTTCTGCGACCAATATCAGGTGAATGGCGTAGCAGTACCTTAACAAAAGGGTCAAAGACTGCGCGTGAACTTTCCTTCCTCATCCTTGTCCCCTGCTCGCACATGTACACACATACAAACATACGTGCATTACATCCACAACATTATCACGAATGTTGAAGCACTGAGCTTGTTCCGGCTGGGTAGTGTCCCATTTGGGGTTACATTGAGGGAGAAACCTCTTCAAGTGACGTTTAAGTCGGCGTCGGATCACACGTTCTAACGGGAAAGAAATAATGCTACCTCCATGCATTTAAAATGTACGCATAAAGGATTAAATAGCCCGTCAAAAGAAAAAGTGGGAATCTTTGCCAGACTCTGCGAGTAATCTATGAGTTAGGCACGGTTTTCTAAGAGGATAATCCGCGGTTACAAATTACGATACTTCCTGCATTCTTTTACACAAGAGCGGAATTGAAAGTAAAGTGCTCTTTTTATTTTAACTCTTATCTCGGGTGATACGTCAGCAATGAGCAAAATCTCTTGTTAAAACGTAGCGAATTTGCAGCGCATTAGTCATTGTCTCAAAATAAAATAAAAATACTGAAGCAATAACTTTGAGCGTAGAAAACTCTCATGGCAATAGGGAGTAATTTTGATATGAGTGAATCATAAACGGTCAAGTGTTTTGAGCGTTATGTGAGAACAAACAAACAAGATCCATAACCAAAACCCATTACTGAATTTGCGTTCCCGCAGTCCGGCAAAAAAAAAAGCTGTAGAGCGGACGCACCGGCGGGCAGAGGGGTTGCGGGATCCACGCGGGCGCGGGCGCTGGCGCGTTGACGAGCGCACGAATTACGAACAATTGACGCGCGGCTTCGGCGATAAACCCCAGCAAACAACAGCGCGCTCCGCGGGCGCCCTGCAATTTTGGCGCGGTGCCGTGCCGCGCCGCGCCGCGGTCCGCCCCCCGCCCCGCTCATCCCGAACCACCCGGCGAAAAGGGGCCAAGGCCAGTAGCCTCGTAGAGCGATGTGCACAAAATCAGCATGTCTCCTTTCCGAAAAAAGCGCTTAAACGGAGGGAGTTATGCGCAATGTTTGATTGGTGTTTGCGGGCGCGTCAACTGCCGATGTCGTTAGTCCCGTAAGTGTAGCGCGTGTTTGTGTCGCGGGAGGTGGCCGTGAACTTTCCTCGCTGGATGGTGAGATCCGGCGCCGATAGGCGTGTCTGCTTGCGAGGTTTTTTCCCAACAAAGTATCTCCCACCATTGGGCTCCGCCGCAGCTGGGACAAGCTCTCAGCTCCCGACTGGTCTCCCGTCATGTGTGGTAGTGTAATGCATGTAGGTGTAAGTGTGTGTAAGTTAGTGGTGAGGATAGGACAAGGAAGAGGAAAGGAAGATAGCGCGCGGTCCGTGAGCCGTTTGTTAGGATACAGCTCCGACGTTCGCTTGGTGTTGATCGTAAAATCCACGGAAAACTGCCGATCAGAGCAGCCGGGCACTAGAATTCTCCTCCAGACAGCAACTGAATTGGATGTAGCTATTCAGCTAGAGTTGAAAATACTGCCACCGACTGGTACCCAACGACTTTCCGATCAGAGGCTCTGCAGCGATATTAGTTGATACCCTGAGGTGTTGTTGAGCCGGTTGAGATGCAATTGAATCGGAGAATAGAAAAGTTAATGTTCCGTTACTTTTTTGTCTCTAGACGCTGGTATTCATCATATACTGTATTTTGTGAAAAAGTGTAAAGCCATATCTAAATAAGTTAGACTCAAGACGTTTTGAGAACCTACGATGACAATAAGATACAAGATTTTGTGTTTTTTTCGGGAGGGGGTTGGGGCAAGGCAGCTCCAACACTCCCTTTCATGCAAATGTTATACGTGTATTTGAATGCAAAAAAATTAGGACAATTCTAACATGATACAACTTTCAAGATATATGTTATCTCGGTAATTTTATTATGTGATGTTTGGGTCTGCTTACGCTCCTCCCATTAAAAAAAAAGAAAAAAGGTATTTTATCTAAAAGATGCAAAATTTACATAATAATTTCGTAGCAACTTTTTTCAGCGTCAAAAACATGGATATAAACGATTTTGAAAGTGTTGCCGATTCACGCCGCCGAAAATATCTACCCAAAAAGGGGCCGCCTCGATAGCTCGGTGCGTACCAGCTATTTATTACTACTACCAGCAGATTAAGGTGAACAAAGTTAAAATGAAGAAACTAACCCGAGTTTGCTATAACTTTTAGTTTTTAACAAGGTAAAGTTACCTACTTAAATGACTTAACATTATGTATATGGAAAAATGTGTTGACTGTTGTTTATGATTTTACTGCACAATTCTTTTCGAAAGAAATCGAATTTAAATTTTTTATAATTTCGAACGCGCGTACATTGGGCGTAATTACTTTTCCATTTCGTGACACATGTACATGAACTTACTACATGTTCTTTTGGACACTTCAACCGACATAGGTGGCCCAAGCCATGTCATTGCAGTGCCTCGGACGGAGAGGTGTTAGGGTCCGAATCTTAGGGTTAACCGCTGGCAGGATTTTTGATACTTGCTTCATAGCTAGGTCTAATTCAGCCACTGTCTGGAGGAGAAACCTACCTTCCGGATTCTCTGATCGGTAGAATTCCGTGGTTCGTCCGACAAATAACAGTACCCTAACAAACGAGCCACGGACTGCGCGCGATATTTTTTTCCTATTCTTGCTCCTAACCTCACTCCTTACTGACATACATGCTCTTCACTGCCACAAATATCTGGTGAAAAGTCGGGAGCTTAGAGTTTGTTCCGGCTGGAGCGGTGCTCCCCTGGTAGGAGCTAATTTTGAAAAAAAAAAAAAAAACATCGCAAGCCGACTGTAAAATCGGCGCCGGATCTCACCACTCAGCGAGGGAAGATAACCGCTACCTCCCGCGATAAAGCCATGCGCAGTTCTTGCAGGTGTAATGACCTGAACAGTTACCGCGCTAGGAAACACCAATCAATCAATCAATGAACTAAGCATATCAGACGTAAGTTAGTTTTATTTAAACATATCCATAGAATCAAAGAAGCAGACAATTAGGCTAAGATGAATCGGTCAAAATGCAGAAAGATATAAACCTTGCCTAGAAAGACACAAAAGGCTCGCCACTGTCAGTTATCAATAAAGCAAAATTTTAAGACTGCTGTCATGGTAGGCAAGATGTCGAGGTGGGTTTTCCGTAAATTTAATTAAATGCTAATACCATACCTTTAGGAACGAAGCAATCGTATTCATACGAAATATTCCTTAAAAGCACCTTGGAAACAGTGTTCCACAGACTCGAGGTGGGTTTATGTTGTTCGAGAAGGCTGAAGTTCGGGACCTCGCCATGGAAGAGGAAATGCGAGAACGAAGCGAGGCACATTGGCCGGAAATAACTAATAATACAACTTATATAATAATATATGTAGTTAATAATATATGAAGAACTTAATAAAAACGTAACGTTAAATATATAAGTGTTATAAAGTATATAAAGTATTATAATAGCGTACTATAATTGTTTATTTGTATCTAATTTTGTTTACATGCAATATACTCCGATGATACGTGCCCCATATTGATTACTGAATTAAAATCTACATGAAATATTAACGGAGTCAAGATTCTGGAAACGAGCGTTGTTCCACACCCCAATTTTACAGTTTTCCAATACTTGTTATTTTCACATTTAGAAAAATATTTACAAAGTGCGAAATGTTCGCACGGGTCCAGCTAATTGTTGTTATTATTATTATTGTTGTTGTTGTTGTTAAACAAGAAACAGCAGAACGCCTCACAGCGTGTTCAACGCGGCGCAACGTCTCCTCTGGCCTTGGGCGCTGTTTACGACGCGAGGAACCACCGAGCCGTGCCCCTGTGTCGAGCTTGTTCTCCTAGGCTGCCCATATTTCACGCGGTGGCAACCCACGCTAATTCGCTCTGAGCTTTTGCACGTCGCGACCCCCCACACACACACACACACCTCCCTGCTTTCCAGGGCCCGGCCCGCTGCGTCGCAAGGAGATCCCTGCCGCAACGGAGTCTACCCACTGCTTGTTATACGTCTTGTTAGGCATACCATGTCAGTTGCAGAAGCGCGAATGTACTTATAGTAGCGGCATCCTTGGAGTCAAATCGTAACGGTGATGGATTGTGGATAGAGCTAGGTTGCGGAGTGAAAAATTCAATGAGTGAAAGCTGGAAATGCGTTAATGAAGGATTCATTCGGCAAGGCTCATAGAAACAATGTAGGGGAGGAAACAGTGTAAATACTATGTGCTAGAAATGGTCGAGGCAATCAAGGAAGATTTTTGAAAATCAGGTGACTGCAACAGCTATTTTGATGATAATTGTCATCGCAGACATTCTTGCCGGTATACTGCACTGGGTTGTTTAAAAGTCTTTCCCCGAACTGATACGGACCTCCAAATTATTCGCCTTTATTTATCCCTTCCAAAATACTCGCTGTATTACGAACTGAACGTAACTTTCCGCCGTTGCGAGGGTGACACAGAATCCTCCCTGCGGAGCACCGTAATGTCAAATACACTATCTCGAGTGGGCGGCAGCATCAGAGCAAGGATGACCCCATTTCTGTCGTTGGGATTTGTCATCATCCCAATGAAGTTATTACTAGAATTATAATTATGACTGGGTATGAATAACGGTCGTGGACGAAGATGTTTGAAAATCTGAAGATCGTAAGTAGAGAGTGTTCGTAGCTGTTGTGAAAATTTCTTTGCAAACATACTGGTATCTGAAGTGTGAATAGAGTGTAGACTGGCTTGTTTAAAAGTTCTGCACCGGGCCGAGTGTACAATTCTATGAACAAAATAAATTCACTTTTACCCGTGTGTCACACTATTTTTTACACCGCCTGAGTGACTTTCATTTTACTTTAATTCATATATACAAACCACATAGTAATTGGGAACAGTGTTACATTAAGATCAGTTGCAGCTGATCAAATTAAACTGTGAATGCAACAAAGAAAACAAAATACTGTCATTTGAACATTTGAGGATCGTCTCACTTTCAGCACTAAAACTTAAACTTTTAGCATTCCCTAAAAGTAACCGTATATAACCATTCTGTAGCCCCATTAGTTTATTTTAGTCGCTAGACAGAGACACTATCATGCATGCGGTGTCAGCGTTCATAGAAAGAATATTAAAGTTTTCTGTTGTTGATTACACAATTAACTATGCATCGTAGCAAATGTTAAGTCATGCGATAAAACAAATGACAACAGTGTTAAAAATTTACTAAAAGGAGGACATTTAAAATGCATAGGAGGACGAGAAGACAATTGACGTCTATGGAGGACTGTCCTCCCAAATGGAAGACGGTTGGCAACCCTACCCAGAACCGTCTTCGTATCCCTGTCGTTACCCACCCACAACCGCCGAAAGCTTCTCCTTCGGAGTCTGAACGTATATATACTTAGGTTTTTCTTTCTTGGCGCTTGGGGGATGTCATCAAAATGGAATATCTCACGGTATTTCGCGTCGTTCTCGCTTGTGCCGCTAGGAGTCGCATGATCGCCAGGACTGCTCGATACAGTCATGGGGCTCCTAGCGGCACAACCGCGAACGACGCGAAATACCGTGAGATATTCCATTTTGATGACAAATCGCGACTGTATCGAGCAGTCCTGGCGATCATGCGACTCCTAGTGGCGTAACCGAGAACGACTCGAAATACCGTGAGATATTCCATGTTGATGACACACACACCCCCCCCACGCGCCAAGAAAGAAAAACCGTCGTATAGCTTTCCGGGGCTGCGTAGGCGCCACAAAGCCGCCTCCAGAGCGTCTCGCCGTCGCGTCCCCCGAGAGGGCGGCAGCGCCGGAGCAGCGACACCCCTCGGGCGGGCGCGGGGCGATGCGTCGCGGATCGGGTGGCGCGCGCGTCTCGCGTGTCGCCCGTCGCGCTTTGCGGGGCGCGGGAGGGACTTCGCTCGGGCTTCACTGCGGGGGAGGGAGTTGCGATGGAAACGGGTTGGGAGCAGGCGTTCGAGTCACTTGGAGGAGGCGCGGCATAAGGGAGTAGAGCGTTTTTGCACGCCTTAGCGGACAGCACTATCGATCTTCTGCTCCTGCGCAGTTCACGTTTCGCGTCACTTTTGTGCATCTGCGCACGCGCAGAAGATCGATAGCGCAGTCCTCAACGGCGTGCAAAAACTCCCTCGTTTTTGCACGGCTATGCGTTACAGCAATTGACAGCTCAGTCTTCTGCGCATGCGCAGTTCGAGTTTTGTATCACATTTGTGTGTATGCGCGTGCGCAGAATATCGAGATTGTAGTCGATCACTGTACGCTATGCCGTACAAAAAGTCACTAAAGGAGTGCCAAAAATTCTGAACTAAACAAGAATTTATTGAATAGAAATGTGACGACTTTATATTCAGAAGTATCGAATGACTATTAGAAAATTATGTAATTGAAAATAGAAATTAGTTTATATCTGAGTTGTTTCGGTAAAAGAAAACACTAACACATTGTTCTAAAGGAGATAGAGGAATGCTTCATGAGAAACTTTGCTTTGGGATCATCCATAAATTACGTAACGCTAAAGGGGATGGGAGGGGGTCTGAGGCAGCGTTACTCTGCGTTACATAGAGATAGGGAAGTGCAGTACAAGGGGAGAGGGGGTATTGAAAATACTCGAAATTTGCGTTACGTAATGTATGGACGTCCCCTTTACTGTACTGCAATTTCTGAACAACATGTCTTGTCCCGTACCATGTAGATGCTTGTGCTAATGATGAGTCGAACCGCTAAACATCGTAGCAGCTGAGAAAAAATCTCCGAATACTTACGACGCAAATTTCTGAAATGTTCTGAAAGGATGAATAACGACAGTCGGTATTAAAGCAAAGTTCTGTCAACGTTTCTTCCGTCTGAAAGGGAAGAATTGCAAAACCTTTCCTCGGGTATGCAAATAACCTTTGGACTAAGCTCATTCCACGCCATGTTTCGGAAAATTGCCGCTTTTGCCGAAAGATTAGATAATGTGGGTATGGATGTTTTGTAGAAATCGAGAAACCCGCAATACAGATAAGGAAATTACACTCTCTTTGGTGAGTAAATTTTTTAAATGACAGACTGCGCACCTTAAAGCTATCTCGAATGCCTACAAACTCTTGTATTTAAGACGTTTTTCTGCCTCCTTGGTAACGACGTTTTGATCGCAAGGTACATCGACAAGTAAACACGATTTGTTTTCCAAATCCCGGATAACTGTATCCCCTTTGTTAGCCGCTATCGTGCGATCAGTTTGAATTTGTTTTTCGTACAATATTGTATAACGTCCAACCAAAGTCACCGAGGACGGTACAGATTTGCCAGTGGAGGTAACTACACACGCTGTCGTGTATTTTCAAGTATTCGGTTTTTCCGAGAATTGGACAAGCTGAGATGATATGATCAATTTATTATTATTATTATTATTATTATTATTATTATTATTATTATTATTATTTGAAAAAGATTATGCACTTTCAGGAAAGTATTCCAAGGTATTTCATGAAATTTCGATTCAAATATGATTTACTTGTAACAATAGCTGTCTACTTGAGAGTGATGAAAATTCATGAAATTTCTTGTTTCCATTTTTATTGGGTCGATTTTTCTCTTTTAAAAACTCCAAATCCTTTTTGCTACGTTTGTTAGCTTTTTAGAAAATAGTTTTTTTCGAAGCGAGTTCAATGGTCAAGCCTTTGGTTTGTGAACTTCAGATGCATTTTCCCGAAGTGGGAATTTTCAGTACATTCATGCATGTCAAACATCATAAATCATAAACTATTAAAGATAATAATATAATTCTTTTTGCAGCATGTAACTGATGATTTGCTGTACTGAATAAACTAGAATAGTTAATCTCTCACTAAAAGTTTCAGTTTTATATGAACTGAAATGTCCAGAATAAAATAGACTATTCTTTTTTCTCAAATAATCAAATCCTGACACTTTAGTTTTCACAGTACCTTTACATTTCTAGTTCATTCACTAGACTATTCAATAAATTTTAAAAAATAATTATCAAAATATATCAATTTGCTCGAAGTAAAAACCTGCATTTTTGCCAATTATTTATAAACAAATAGAGATGTTTTAAAAATATTTGATTTCTAAAAGTATAAAGAAATCAAACATACAAGGTAAAATAATTCCTTGTTTGAAGTCACCAATCAAATAAAACATATTTTCTCACACTTTCTGAATATTTGACTTTCTTAGATTTAAAGAGTGTATTTCTAATGACGCAACAGAAAATTACGTTCAATGTTTTTTTGCCTGTTACTTGTTTTACTGTCAGATTGGTTTTCTAAATATTGTACTACAAAATCGTACGTTCACTGTAGAATTATCTACAGTTGCTTCAGTACACTGTTCAGCATGACAAAGAATATGTGTACTGCAGACTTGATTGTCAGTGTTTGAGGTAACACATTCCATGAATGTATCAGCCAAAAAGCTTAAAAAACAGCTTTTGGGAGCTCAACATGTTTCATTGATTTCATTAAAAATTAACCTATTTTGTTTAATTTCTCACAGATTTTTTTCGGTAGCGAGATAATACTAACTCAAAACTTAGTTAAGCTCGCTTTTAGGTTCCATTGACAGATGTTCCCAAAATACTTTCTACAATGCTTGTATTTTATAGGACACCGTGTATATCTTCGTCTGGATCGGAGTGGAACTATCTAAAAATACCAGTGCAGAGTGGATCGACCGCTGTCTGTCAATAAAACTGGTGCCAGCGGTGTCACGCAACACCCGGGGCTTCGTCACATGTTACACATTCCAACGGAATATTTCCCTCCCTTCCATACATCTACGTACTCATTACGTCAGTTCATTTTCAGATAATACTCTCGCGGCGTGAAATTAAGAAGTCTGATAAATTAGACACTAAAAACTATAAATAAATTTTAGTGCCCATTCCGATAAACGATTACGCTTACGTAGAAAAGCTGAAGTTACATATTTCAATGCGTATAATAGTTATCATTCTCCTGCCAGCACGTGTCTTACTTTCCAGTATATTTCCATGCATGTGACTGATGTCTCGTTTCCGAAGGACACGCCTATGGAGCAATAAGATACATTTGAAGGGTTTGGGGCAGTAACAAGATCCACATCAACAATCCACATCAACCACAGCGAGCCTTCCGCTTTTCGCAATATTAGTATCCAAATTTTGGACGAAGTTTACATATTTTTGTTTCTGCGCCAAGCCCTTCCTAAATGGGGAAGAACATATTACTAGATAAGCAACGGTTTCACCAAAATGGACAAAAAAAATTTATTCAGAATTTTTCAAATACAATTTCTAATTCTACTTATAATAGTGATAGGATGAAAAGCAGAAAGCTAACTGTGGGTGGTGAGGCTTATCTTTTTACTGCTCCAAGTCCTTCATTTGTATATCCGTTAGCCATGTTCCAATCTTCGTACTATGGTGTCATCTTTCTCAGATACTTCGACTTTTCACACTGGCTGCTCCCACAAAGTTGTTGTCGAATACTGCGCGGGCACTAAAAAGACGTCCGTTGGTCTGGGGGTGTTGCTTTTGTAGGCCTAGCTCTCAAGTCAACCCACTGTATTTGATTCCTGTATTCACCGTTAGAGGTCAACACAATGTTGTGTCATAATTATCCATTACTGATGGCGCTTCTCGGCTAAGCAAAAAGAAACTTATTAGGATAGGAATGCTCGAACGATTTAATTTTGCCGTGAATTTAGTTTGGGTTCTTTAATCTGGCACCATCGTGGACATTTGCCGCCCTTAAAAACTCCATTGCTCCCTGTCTGATTTAAACCTGTGAATGAACACAAATTCACTTGACATACATTTCTCTTGTTAATGATTTCCGCCAATAACAAAAAATAAATACAACTTACTACAAACTTTCTGCATAAACATTTTCGAATATTTCTGTTTATTTCAACATTCTTTTTACAAGAGTTGTCCAAATATCCTAATGCTACACTTGCATCGTTACCCTGATTTAGCGAATATAGAATGCGATTGGGACGCATATTGACAGAGGATTTAATGTTGGGCGGTTATTTGATACTGGGTAAGCGTTACAGAAAGCAAAATCAACCGGCTCCAGCGGATTTGAACTCGCCACTTGTACTTCTCGCATAACAGGAGGTTCGGAATGAACTTAACATTCTGTTAGTCCTTGTAGTGATTCGAAGATCACTTTTGCTAATGAACATGTGAGAAAAATCATCTTACGAAGTTACCCAGACAATTTTTACACATCCGTCCTTATTAGTCGGTAGTTCATCCTACACTAGTGTTTGACAGGTACAGAAAATGTCTGCGAACTGCTCACTGGTAAAGACAATATTGACTTATTTATCCTTATTGTTCAGCTTTGATTGCGCGACGAAGTGCATTGTCATTACCGCGTGTACATCAAACTTCATTGCTACCAACCGAAAAAGTTATGTAGTCAAAGATGAACAAAAGATAAAAAATCATTAGTCATTGCAGGTGGGCAGGACATCCTCTGAGAATTCCTGTACCTGCCACATCAATGGATTTTGTGATGTCTACCAAACAGGCGCGCCATTCAAAATGTTCACATACGTACCTTCGTAATACGAGATTTCCGACACTTTTCCGTGGCAATTGTCAGGTTTATCCAGTCACCAGGACTTAGTAGTTTGAAACATTTCCTCTGAACCTTCGTGTCCAAAACCTTTCTCGGCTGCGCCTTCAGGTTCCACGTCATTCCCCATAACGTCCCGTATCATTTTCCTTCGCGTGAGGGAGCAAAGCTAGCAGTCCACTCGGAGTAGGGGACACTTCTAGCGACAGTATCTGCCGTCGACTGTTGCTGAAAAACGGCGCGACCGTGACCCTGCCAGCGGAGTAATGCTCCGTTCATCGATTGCCTCTGCAGTGCCCTCACCTCCGTCGCGGGGTCACCGCCCACGGGATAGTGCCAGTTGAAAGCATCTAGATCAGGCGTGTCCAAGGCTCGCGCTCGCAGCTCCCCAGCGCAGTACAGGTGGTGTCAGTGCTCACAGCTGCCACCTCGCTCTGTGCTCCTTCAGCGAACGGGAAGGGGAATATCTAGGAGAGGGAATTACCGGGAGAGGTGGCTCAGGGCATCAGCTGATGTCACTGCAGTGCCTCTGATCGGGAGGTCCTGGTTTCGAATCCCGACGGTGACTGGATTTTCAACACTAGTTAGTCAGCTAGAACGAATTCAGTCGGTAACTGGAGGAGAATTCTAGCGGCCGGCTGCTCTGATGAGTAGTTTACCGTGTTTTCCCCGATCAACACCAGCCGAATGCCGGACCCTAACAAACGGGCCACTGAACGCGCGCGATTTTGTCTTCCTCTTTCTTATCCTATCCTCACTCTTTACTTACACCCACTTATACTCACTTGTACTACACTATCACACATGTCAGGAGACCGGTCGGGAGCTTACAGCTTTTCCCGGCATGGGAGTTGCCCGGGATGGTGTGAGATACCTGGTTGGGGAAATCCCCACTAGTCGACGGTAGGTCGGCGCCGGATCTCGCCATCTAGTGGAGAAGACCACCGCCACCCTCCAGGAGGATATGCACTACACTTACGGGACTAGTGACCCTCGCCGTTGAAGCGCCCGGAATCACTAACAATGAGTCAATCAGGAGAGGGAATTCGGATACGGAAGAATTAAGGAGGCAAACAAGGCTAACTAAAGGCTACAAAAGAAAGTACGAGCATTTGGAAAGTGAATTTTATTTAAACGGTAACAAAGTTGCAATACCTCGACACGGTTTCAACGAAACTGAGTTTTGTTCCATAAACAAGCCAAATGGTCAAACAAAACCAACAAGTACAGTGGTGTTCAACATCCAAAAATCGAGACCGAAATCAAAGCCAAATTCTACAGAAACACCGAGAGGGTACACATATTAGAGACTATCCAGTCCTTACAGTCTACCAAAAATGGAAACGCTGAGAATCTCGCGAAGAGAGGGCCGTCCGGTTCAGTCCGACGCTTATACCGGCGGGTGACGGAGGGGACGCCTTCTACTCCAGCCCGCCCCGCCGCTCAGCGGTGCATTTAGCCGATTTCCAGGCCCAAACCTCTGGGAGCTACAGAACATTTTCTTCGACGACGAAAATTATTTTGGGTTATCGTTACAACGTAAGGGAGTTCGGAACATAGTTTCAGAATAAGGTACTGCTTAATAATTTGAAATATAAATTTATTTTTTCTACACAAACTTACTTAAATTTTTTCAGTGTACAATATTGTCTTATAAAACTGAAGGGATTACTTACATATATTTTGATGACTTTTGGCATAAAAAAGCATCATGCATTAATGCCATCATATGCCCTGTGCCTGAGAAAATTCTTCTTCAGAATCTGAAGAACCGGAATGGAAGAGCACATTTTCACTGGGAGTTACTTCAGCGATTTCGGGCTCGGACGAAAGGGACAAAGCATCTTTGTCCAAGTATTTTAACTTCCTTTTGGGAAGATCCCTCAAGCTGGAATGAAGGGATCGGACGTGACGCCCCTTGGATTGGGGGGCCCGGCACCCCGCTCCGTCGCTTCTCTGTCTCCCCTGCCGAAAATGACAAAAGTAAAAGTAAACAAAAGGTAATTAGTGAATAATGAAAATAGCGCATTTAAACAAGACATCCTTAAAGCGACTTTAGTAATTTTGTTTGTACACAATCTACTTCTTATTAACACTACTTGCATTATCAATTATTTACAAATACCTCGAAACATACTTTCAGTTGTTGGTAGCTGCAATAAAATGGACTGATTGTACTGATTGGCAGTTCAATACGGAAAACGACTGCCTAAAAATATTTTTTGAATCAACCCACAAAGAATCAGTAACTAATTTTGAAACATAATTGCGACACCAGGCGACCGCAGAATATTTCTTTCGTAACTACTTCTGCTGATGATATCTCTCATAAAGACACTGCCCTACCCCTTTTAACTTTCTTGCCTACTTCGTACTTACGTAATAAAGGGAGGGTATTGTGATATAGCGGAAAGTGGCAATATTTCGTTAGAAAACTCATACTGTTGGGTCCTGTTATCGAAAGATTGCATAAATCGGAAACTACATGTAGTAAATTATATCCTTTAACATGGTCTGTTGTTAGAATCCACGTTTTGTGTGCCCTAATACCGGAAAATTGACTAATCTTCCTGTATGTTCGTCCATCTCTCTATCTGTCCATGCTCGCCTCTGGTCAACGTTAGTGTCTAAACCGTTCAAATGGTTTTCGCCCAAACTGATATTCTCCTATCGAACTTTTTTAAAAATATGAGTAGTTTTTGCGTGAAATATAGGCAATTTTTGTAAAAAAAACTCTCAAAATGTCTCCTATTTTTATTCTCGAATAGAGCAAGGTACTCTTACAAAATCGCACAGGTTCCATTTTCTTTAAACTCTGAATTTTCGCGAATTGCAAAAGTTACAAATAATGCGAGAAAGTGCATTTTATTGTAATACCACTACTTTCCAATCTTCAACCTTGCAAACTCGCTCGCAAACCGCTGACGAGATCTCTCACTCTTTCTGAAGAGCTCTATTTTTTCAGTCTGATCCAGTGCCATCATCAAAATTATCAAGCCCCAATTTGAACGCATTCTCTACCTATGTTTACACTCTTAAAACATATGTTGGGATTCGTTTCTTGCCCAGTCGGTAGGTCCAATAGGTAGGATAGGAAAAAATCGACGATTCTAGGTCATTCTCTTTTTTTAATTAATTAATTTATTTATAGTCGCATACACTTCGTGGTTATTAGCGACTATTTATTAACAGTACATTATGATACCACATATATAATTGGGTTCAGAATTAAATCAACTCAATAAAAGTGGAAGTAATTTTTACAAGTGACAGTGGTGTCAAATGTCAAAGTGACAGTGGTGTCAAAAAATATTTATAGCTTTACAGAAGTTAATTATGTTATTTTGGGTTATCTTACATATTCAGAGTAGAATAAAGTAATGCTTCATGGTTAAATCCAAATAACTGCCTTTGATGATTGAATCTTGGACAAACTTTAAAAATGTGATCTAAATTTAGTTGAACTTTACACAGTTCACACGTGGGGGGAGATGATTTTTGTACTAAGTAAAGGTGGCTTAACTTGGAATTATTCTCGAGAGGACTGATTGTTCCTTGCGGCGCATTTTCTCACTGGTGATTAGTGAGTTAATGTTAAGTTAGTAGTTTATGCAATTAGTTTATAATGTTGACCTTTTTTGCACGAATAAGAAAATAGTCTATTACTAAACGAACGACGAAGGAGTGAGTTTAGTAATAGACTATTTTCTTATGAGTGCAAAAAAGGAACATTATAAACGAGTTGCATACGCTATTTTTTTGTATAACATCATTATAAAGTTATAAATGAAACGAAGTGTAAGTAAAGTTTTATAGTTGGCAACATGGATGTTGGTATTATGACGTCACAACTGTGACAGCGGAGAGCCGATTCACGCGCGCATTCGAATGAAAGATGGCGTCGTTACCAATGGTAGTTTTAGAAAAAGCCTCGCAGGCAGAAGAAAGTTTAATACCTAAAAAGTCGAGTGCATTGTACTAGAAGGAATATATAAAATTTAGGAAGTGGATGGAAACAAATAATGTAAATATTATATGCGAGACAGTTGTTCTGGCATATATATCTGAGTTGGTAAGTTTGTCATACCTTTTATGATAGTGTCGTGTGTGTATGATAGTGTCCTAGTGTCGAGTTTTCATTTTCTAATTTATGTTATTTTGAAGTCTGCAGTATGTAAGGCATCATCTTTATGGTGCAGTCATTCAAAATTGAAGACTATGCTGAAAATTAAAGATGGAATTGACATCTCTGCTTATAACAAAGTTCAGTTATATATGAAACAAGCTAATGTCGGCTATGAAGCTGAAAAATCTATGATATTTTCGAAAGATGATGTGAGAAAATTTTTAGTGGAAGCAGATGATGAGAATCTCTTAATGAAGGTAGAGTAATAATATTTTGTCTACTTTCTGAAACCGGTTCTACAGATCTGTCTTACTGTGAACAGTAGAAGCTCGTCATGACGTCATGTCGCGTTTAATAATGGCGATGACGTCATGTAGCGTGCGATAATATACTGGATTATGTACGATTCGGGGTATCGAAAAGGGTCGTTTATAATGATGGTATACAAAAAATATATTTATAGTTTTATGTAATAAAGTTAGTTTTGTAAACTGTCCAGTCATGGTTCCATTTATTTTGCATTTCTTTACCTATGTATTTTAAAATATCTTCTGTAGTACATGATATATTGTATACATTGGTAGTCGTTTTTAAGCCAATTGAAGATTTTTTTACTAACGTCTTTATTTGTTAAGAGAGATTCCATTTTGGTAGGTATTCAGACTGAGGCTAAATTTGTCCCTGCTTTGTAGATCTGGGCATAAGTTTCGATAATTACAGTATTAATTTCAGTTTTTGTTCTGTTGCACCTTGATGATAGTGAGCTTAAAAGAATCACATTAGGGTAGTGAAGTTGGAGGATAAATTTAGGACCTACCATTAAGGCATTGGACTTTGCAGTATTGTATCTTACAAACGGTACTTTACTTTAAGAAGGTACGGTACTTTGAGAAGGTACTTAATAATCTTATCGGGCATGCAGACTGTGGCTTCTGTTCTTGCGTCACTGGTTATGTTGTTCAGTGTGACTATACTGTAGCTGGAGTAGTTCGCGTCTGTAAAATTAGAGAATTTGTCCAGCCATTTATCAGCTGAATGTTTCATGATCTTTGATTCTGATAGTTAATGTTAAGTCAATTTTGAAGTTTGGTATAATCCAAAGTTGAACTGAATAAGATGTTTGTTTTCCAATGTGGAAGAAGATGACTGATGACAACTGAAGATGTTATGTTTTTCAATGTGGTTGAATTGGATATCGAATTCGCTAAGTAAATTTTTACTCTTG
Organism: Acheta domesticus; assembly: GCA_031308135.1. Lineage (NCBI taxonomy): Eukaryota > Metazoa > Arthropoda > Insecta > Orthoptera > Gryllidae > Acheta > Acheta domesticus. The sequence continues at coordinate 218,922,126 of JAHLJT010004567.1, forward strand.
CATAGAATGGCTTGTGAATAGCATGATCTTTACGTACAAAATACAATCGGGGAAATACATCGTTAGATACAATTGGATTCGTTGATAAGGCCGACTTGACCGCATACCTACTACTCAGCAGTTGCCTACGAAATTTTAGAGATGGTTCTTGAGCCTTTGCATCCAATAGGACTTGTAAAGAAACATCCCGTACAGATTCTAAGCCCTTAAAATCTTAGTCATTCTTGATAAGTACTTCCTCCCACTATTCATTGTCGTGTCGCCAATCGTCTGCGTTTTTCTGCCAACTAAGAGCAATCGTCAGAGAAGCCTGGACCGAAATCCACAACGATCTTCACCGGTTGGCGTTCTTTAGAAGACGCAAGAGAGGATCCTTGCGGAGAAGGGCAAAGTGCAGATGTTCACAGAAAGGGAAGCACGGAAGAGGACGAGACTGTGATGTACACGGATTGGAGCTTCCACGGGGAACAAATGACCTTTCGCAGGACTGGATCAGCTCTAGTGCACTTCGCCACGATGCTTTCCTCTCGCTTCTTCCATAGTAACCAGCAGAACGTGCTGCATTTCGTGCAAATGGTACTGATGTGGTTTGTAATGTTTTTGTTGTGACGGAACGAGCGCGTGGCGGGGTGTTACAAATGTATAGCCTGAAGCCGACCCACACAACTCCGCATGCGGGGCGTTCCCGGGCTACCCACTCCGCCTGTCACGGGAGGCAGCGCGGAGCACGGGAGCATTGCTTCCGCCAGTGATCCAAGTGAACCAATGTCTCGGGAAGTCGCGCGGGAGCCTGCGCGGGAGCCTCGAAACTGCAGCGTGTCACATTTTTACAAACTTATAAGGCATGAAGGTGATCACTTTGTGCCAACGAACGTTTTGTGACTCCTGAACGGTAGGCAACTTATATAGCATTTATAGGCCTCGGAATTTTAGGCACAAAATAGTGATGTTTTTGGTACCTAAATTAGGTAATAAAATTACGAAATTAGGCACTATTAAGCATGAGCGTTTTAGGTCCTTAAAGTAGGTTACGAAATTACGAAACCGGGCAAAAAAATAAGACATGAAGTTATATTTCTCGCATCAAAAACTGATCAGAAAAATATTAAATTAGACAATTTTTATTACGCAGGATGTTACGTATTTTTACTTATTAGAGAGTATATTCTATTTACTTTCATAATTAACAGTATAGTATATATTCAATATTTTCTCCAAATTTTCTACAGTAAGACTGTCTTAGCTCTTAAAATCATTACGAAGGGTGATGATGAACTTTCCACTGACATAGATTTATAGGAGCAAACAAATTTAGTCACATTGCACATGCCCACTTTTGGAACTTTTTCACTTCCCTCCCTCCCCAAAAAAACTTGTACCACACGACCCATTTAACCATTGGATCGTCTTTTGTAAGCTTCGCGTTTCCGACAGGCCTGACCCTGTCTGTGTCTTTCCTCGTCTGGATTTCGAAGACGACGCGCTGCAGCGCAGCTGCTCCAGAAATTAGTGCAATTGCTCTGAAGCGGCTCCACACATTCGGCATTCGCGAGCTACTGCTCACCCAATCCCCAACAGCTGATGTGTTTGGCGAATGTTCGCTTCCTGTGATGTGTCCAAAAGACCGACACGCGGTGCGTAGTGCGAGCTCCGAATGATCGTCATTCGGCAAATAGCAAGCAACTCATCCACACTGCTCCGGATTCGGCGAGTGGTTGCTCACTGTTCGCCGAATAAGAAGCCGTCTTAAGAAGGGTGTGCTGATCGGAGACGAGCGTGAAACATCCTTCTTATATTGGCTTGTAGAGCTCCTTGTGTTGGGTGAGAGGTGTTGGGTGTTTCGGTGCATAATTTATTATGTGTTCGATCGCATAATATTTGAGTTTCGGGAAATTGGGGGAAAGTATTTGCGTTTCAACAAAACTAATTTTAAAAATTAACGTTTAAAATTTGATTATTCTTGAAAATTACTTGTTTCAGTCAGTTTTATGCAAAAACACATTAAAATAGGCATCAACTGTTCTTTTAGGACATTTGAGGCACTATTAGACGCTTACAGTATATCTATTTTTTCTTGATTTGTCAACATCTGCAATTATTTTCCACAACATCCTGAAGGAACTAAGCAGGTATTTGTTCTAAAATCTGAGGTCTAGTCATAAACATCAATTTTCGTTGCGTCAGGAGAAGACCAAATTAATACCTGTGCATTGAGTGGCCTACCAGTAAGGGGTAAATGTTTCCAGTGAAACTTCCCACCATTATTCATTGGCAAAAGGTGATCATCTTCTACCTGTGTACGTTCTCTAGAAGTTTGTTACATTTATTTTCTAGGGGTTGTATAACACACTCGCGGAAGCAGTATCTTATCAAAGTCATCGAGTTGGTACCACCAGTAGCATACACTAGTTGTGTATTAATCGTGATTCATTTCTGTGCGAGAGGCTAAACAGAAAGGCAGCAAATTACGATTGGCCCGGGCTGATGGTCAGGTTGTGTCTTACGACATTTTATGATGTAAAGAATATTCAGAACTACAAAGAATTCTTCTGGCTATTGTCATTTGTCCCGAAAATGGTACTTTTCTTCGCTAGCGGACATTGTCAATAAAAGGTTCCGTAAAGAAATCTCCTACTCATTAATATTGAATCATGACAGTTTTCATGGATGTTCTCTCCTGTGAGATCGTCCATTGATTAACCTTAACCTCACAGAAAAATCACAGTGAGTGTAATCAGGAAATTTGGGGCGCCATAATTCGTAATTAGTGATTCTTTTATCGCAGTATTTCCCCTGTTCACTGTTGTCTTTACCGACTTTGGAAAATTTCTTCTCCACATTTGTATTTTAGAGTTTGTGTATCATATGTAAGATATTTCGAAAAAATATCCAGCTTTTCTACAATAACTAACATGCTCCTTCGTATTTGTCAATACTAGAGAGGGGGAAAATGTATACTTCCACAGAATCGTCTTCTATGAAAAATAACTTTCGATTGTACGTCTTTGAGGCAGTTTGTGAAGTATGAAACATGAAATATCAATTATGTTAAATAGCTCCTTAGCACCAGAAATTCAGTTTCTTTTATTCGATTTGTAGGTAATATGTCATACAATGCTGTTAAATAAGAGGGTTTAAAATTTGTAATTTACTTTTTAAAGTATTGAGTGAATGCTGTAACATGAGTGAGAATAAAATGGAGAATTTTGGGGTTTGCATTTTATTTTCCCTTTTTGTTCGTGAATGAAGACGAGAAATGTTCCCATTTTCTCTGCTTAAATACCTGTGTTGTTATTATTAAATTATGTGACTTAGATACACTTTTATCTTTTCTTAATTATTTGGTGTTGGGTTCGTTGCGTCTTTGCGTCTTGTGTAGGTGTATCTGCTTCGCGCTACCATTCATTCTGCTTTTCAGTTAATTATTAGAAGTTGAAAACGTTCTTCCTCTTGTCAACTGTCCAATATAAATTTTAATTAAAGTGAAATCAAGATGTCTTTATTCTCTTTTGAGAATTCGAATGCCTCTCTCCACAGCTACTCACAAAACAGAATTGATCTACACTTAAATAAAACGTAACTATGAAGTTGCTTTTGTTCCAGTCAAAACGCAATTGGAATGACATTATCAATACGTGAAGGTAAGGTAATCCCTTGTCAATGTGATAATAAAATAGAAAAGTTGATTTTAAAGTTATGGCTGAGATTTTTTATTAATGAAATTTGGCAGAAGAAAAAAATGTCGATACTAATCACCTCCCTATGTCGACCTGCGTTGTTTGAGTATTTGTTGATCCAGGAAAATGGTTAACAATTGTCACACAGCTTTGTAAATGTAGGTATTTTTTTCTTCGACGACTTTTTGCTGTACTTCTCTTAAAGGCGCCTTAAATCTCTTTTTTCAACTTTACGACAATTTATAGCATGAATAAATGGAAGAATTTAATTTTTTAATATTAATAAGAAATATCAATGTATCGTTTAATGAAAGTAAATGCAAGAATTACTGTCGGATTTTCTGAGATAAAATTGAGTCAATAAGAATAAACTCTTTGATTATCATTGGTTGTTGAAAAGTAATACCAATTTTACCAACAATGACGAATGAAACACTTAAGTAAAGAACTTTTCTTCTCTGTCCCTCCAAGAGCCACGATTGTACTATTTTTGATGTTACATAAATAGATTAATTATCAAAGAACATTTTTATTCATTCATGGAAGTTAAACTTCAGGAATCTGCAAAAACTGCTGTTCTCCCATAACTTGGAAACTTTTTTCAAAGAATCTAGCATTTTATACGACAGTGCATTTGCAATTTATGCAGTTTAAAGTAACAAATTCTAATTGAAAACATGATATGAAGCTACACCAATTGTATAGTTATAAAACTGTTAAGTTCATTAGGTAGTTCATAAATGGATATTTTGTTTGCGATAAGAGGAAGAACGTATCCCGAAAATTATTGTAGAGATCGTGATATTTTATACTGAAGTGTTTCTAAATACAGGGACCGCCTCAAAATATATATTTGAAAGTAATTGTTAGAAGATGTAGTATAAATCTATGTACTCCATGCAAGTGTTACTTGTATATTGCTTATGACTTTTATATTCCAAATGCAACAGTTATTTCCAAATAAATATGAAACTCCCATTATCAAATTTCATAGGACAACCCGTTCAACCTTACGCCGGTCCTGGAAGAATATGGAAAGCAGATTCGCACACGTGAGTTTTCTTGGGTTTTGAAGCTGGTGAGTGTGACCTTGTTTTGCGGATTTACAATCGTTATGCGTATTGTGACAATGCATGACAGGAATTATCACCGCAGATCTGTGCACACTTTCAACCGTTGCTACCCGAATTTTCCAGGTGACATTTCTGATTTACTCCTCAGATCTGACTGATATGATACTGCAACTTTTTAAAACATCTTGCAATATTCTCAGAAAATATGAAAATATAATAAGTGAATTGATGAATTATCTATAGCATAAAATCATTTCTCTTTGGAATTCACGATACTTTATTGGTCTCGTATTATTTATCGAGAGTATTATTACATTATGCACTGTTCAACCAAATTATAATTGCGTTGTAGATTGTTTATCAATGTATATTGTTAATCAAGGTTGATTATTGTAGATTGTTGTAAATTATTCATTTATTTATTACGTCTCATTATTGAAGTTTTTATAGATGAATAAAATAATTAAAACCATTAGTCATTAAAAAAATAAATAGTTTTTCAACATTTCGGGGAAAGGAGATCCCCCTCCTCAGATCATCTAAAAATAATATGCCACAAAATTGGCATGTATAAGATTATTCCATGAATTAATTATATGTACCACACATAAAAGAATGTAACACACATACTTTACAATTATAAAACGAGTCATGTGACCCGTTATTTGTCTTTGAAACTCGAAATTACAACAGTTTTATATTTTAAAACCCTCCTCCCGTCCCACTCACATTAGCGTCCCCTGATTGATTGATTGATTAGTGTTTCCGGGCTCGTCAACAACCAAAATCATTAGTCCTGTAAGCGTAGTGTATATTTTTTCGCAGAGTTTATCGGTGATCGCCTTTCGCTGGATAATGAGATCCGGCGCAGACGTACACGTCGGCTAGCGAGGTTTTCCCCAGTCGGGTATCTCCCACTCTGCCGTCGCCCTCGCCGGGATAAGCTCAAAGCTCCCGACTGATCCCCTGGCAAGTGTGCTATTGTAGTGCGTGTAAGTGTGACAGAGACGGTTAGAGAACCTGGCGTGCGTCGATTGGAAAGATATTGCCGCCGCTTTTTGCAGTGTTGTGATAACACAGGCGCGGATCCACGGGGAGGGAAATGAGGGAAATTTCCCCTCCCAAAATGTTTCAGTAACTATTTATTTTAATATGACACGAAACTTTCAAGCAAAAATATTTTCGTACAAACATTAAAACAAATAACAATGTATCGCATCATGAGCTGAGTTTAGCCTGCGTCATTCTACATAATCTGTAATATGACACTTGCGACCAAAACATTTTGAATAAAAAAATTTCCCCTCCCAAAATTCGTTTCTGAATCTGCCCCTGGATAAAAATACAGCAGGTTGCGGGGGCGACAGATATACGTCATAATTAGAGACCGGATTTTTATGTAATTACATATTCTTTGTCTTTCTACTTACCTTCCTCAAAATTATAACCTTGGCAAATCATTGCCTTCCTAACACAATATCAAATTTTTTTTCGTTACATATGTAGTACTATATTACATATTTTACATATTTTGCTGTTTTCACAATATATTTTCTTATTTCATTGATTTTCTTCAATTCAGTTCCATATTTTTTTGTAAAAAGATTTTTTTCAGCATTTTCCCTACATTATTGGATAAATCTAGGTGTCCAAAATATCATTGACACCGCGTTTTGTCATCTAACTTTAATTTACGAGAATGAATATGTTACAGTGTATTTTTGCTGGTCGTAGTTCTCACCAGATTGTGCTATGGCTTCTATTGCGATTAGTCCGGCTGCGAAACAACGGTCCTGAATTACAAATTACAATATACGAAGATTTTACTACTAACGAGAAAGTTGTATGATGTAAAGTCAGCAGTTTTTCTAAATGTAATTTCTTGCTAAGTAAATGGCTTTTAATTAGTGAATTTTAATATTAAATATTACATCGGATTTTACGTATTTATTACATACTAGCTGGTACCCGGCGCGTTGCTGCCGCAGAAGAAACAATTGAGGAAATATTCCTCTCCCTCCCCTCTTTCCCCTCTCTTTTTCCTCCTCTCTCATTTTCCCCACTCTCTCTTTTTTCTATCTGTTTCTTTTCCCCTCTGTGTCTCTTTTCTCCCTCTGTCTCTTTTTCCCTCTCTGTGTCTCTTCTTCCCCCACTTTCTGACTCTTTTCCCGCCCTCTCATTCCCCCTCTCTATTCTCCCTCCTTATTTTCCCTCTCTTTCATTATTTTCCCTCTCTATTTTCCTTCTCTTTCACTATTTTCCAATTCTTTCTCTATTTCATTATCTCTTATTTTTCATCTCGCTCTCTTCCCTGTCTCTTTTTCACTTTCCTGTCATCAACTTGCGCCGCCTGCTCCTTGTGTTCTCCTCGACCTCGCCCCACAGCACACGGCAACGCCCAGCAACAATGAAGCTCACGTGGATTGGGAATTGCATTTAACTGAAATGCTATCATGTGCTCTAGCGCCATCTAGTGGAGTTACAATAATTGTACTATGCCTGTGTTCTTCCCGCAAGTGCAAGCAATATGTTGACACATTTTTTCGCAATTGGATACTGCTGCGGCAACGCATTAAGCACGAACCAACAAACATTGATTTTTATATATTAGATTAATTTTCTGTATAATAATTTTTCTAGCTTATGAAGAAACTCCGCATTGCCGGGGCCCCGCTCTGCCTGTGGCAGAGCCTACTCCTATCTATTCTACCGTATATTCCCTCCACTCTATCACGCCTCTCTGCCTTGCTCCAGTTTGGAAAAAACCTTCTACACACTACAGCACTTCTCACTAAAATATATTTAAATTTTAGTCCTATTGGGGTTCCGGCCCCCAAACTCCTTTCTCTTTATAACTGAAAATAATAAACAAATCTAAAGTAAAAAATTAAATGCATGTACTTACGTTATTCTGTTTGTGGAACTTTATGTATTAAATACCAAAACTTACAATAACTTGACACATTATAAATCTTACTCTTTTTTTATATTTTTTTCTTCTCGCGTATTTATATAGAAAAGTTTGAAATTGATCTTGCCGCATCAATCGACAGTTAGAAATAATTAAAATAATTTTAATTAGATTCTAGTACCTGTTTTAGGATCCTTGATAAATTGTGGCTGACCAACAGGAGCCATTAACCACTTATGCGATCATAATATCTCCAAAAATCCGAGATCACTGTGAATCCCGGCTTGAGAACACCTTTTCTCTTATTTAAAATAACAACCTTCAAAACCAGCGTTGTCACACATTAAATTCCTCCAAATACCCATTTACCAATACTATTTTACTTTAATTGTACTGCCGTTTTACTAAAATCTGTATTAATGCCGAACTGTCATCAATTTAACCATTCCTTCAGTACCCAAAGGTACTCTCTACTATATTAAAACACTTCTCTGAAGCATGCATTCCTCCATCAGTTTTAGAATAACACGTAAATCGCACTGTCGCTCGCCTAACCTGCAAATACGTAATAATTATGCTTAATTTACTACAATTAATCATATGTGCATACATTTTTACGGCAATGTTAACCACATTCATCAGAAAATGATATCTTCCAAACATTTAGTCTCTTGTACACTTAATGCACTCACGTCTACACGCAATTAAAATCAATATTCAAGTTACTTTTGTAAATAAAGCGAAAACAACTATAACCTAAAACAAATATTTATGGATAGACAACTGACTGTGAAAAATAAACAAACAGTTCTTTAATACACAATCCTTTACATTGATGAAAACAGTAGAAGATCTCAGACCTCATCCTCTGGTGGCGCGCAGCTAAACTATTGACATTGATCCACTATTGAATCTGTGATGTAAAGCCAGGCAAAAAATGTCCGGAAAAGTAATTATTTTGTGAATATAGTAAGGTTTGCGATTGTAAATCATAGCCTATGTTACTCCAGACCTTTAAAGGAAGCTAATACAAAAGTTTCATCAGTATTGGTTCAGTAGATTCAGAGATTATCACGCTGTAAGTCAGTGCAGTTCTGTCTTTATATATTAGTATAGATATAGATAGATATAGATTCTTACTGTTTTCATTACATATTTATGTACATATTTTGAGGTTTAATACTACATATTTTTGCGGTCTCTAGTCATAATAATGAGCGGCGAGAGCCAGGCTCGTGAGCTGCGGTGACGCGCATGAACGATTTTAGGGAGCTGGTGACTCCGCGCGTAGAGATGCGGACTGTGCCTCGGTCGCGCTCGACCATTTAAACGACTCGCCGTGAGGAAGCCGCGGCGGTAAAACGCGTGCTTGCGGCTTCCCGCTTTCACTTCAGTTCTTTTCCAGGGAGTAAACTCGTAGGTGGACCCCCGGGCATTTTGGCCATAATTCTCACCCTCTTCCGAAGTATGCCTCCTGGCAGCTCTTGGTCAGCGTGCTCGCCCTCCAATACGCAGCCCCGGGTTCGATTGCCGGTCGAAGCAAGACTAGAGTGTGCGTTTTCCTTGCAATGTCCCAGTATATGTTGCTGTCTGCCGATGAGAAAATTCACTTGTTAGGTTGAAAAGACCGGAATTCGGCGTGGGGTGTCTACGTGCTAACCACACGTACCCCCTAACCACACGCCCCGAGGTAGGAACGTCGCCGGTATACCTGAGCCCGTTCACGGGCTGTCGCGCCAAGTACATACATACATAGTACATCTTCCGAAGTACTTTGCCCATCAGGTTGTGTACCGGATGCGCCGTCACGCAGCCCTCCACGGGAGCAACTCCCCCCTTGAACCTGCGTAGGATTACCCTGCCAGCTCAGAGCTACTAATTTTCCGGACCAGCACCTTAGTCTAATTAAGCGACACTCACATGCGTCGGAAGAACTCCCTACAGCAGTGTTGTCAAGGTCGATGCCACGAGCGGGAGCCCGTGGCATGAGTGTCATGAAGAAATTGCCGCTTCACGTAGTTCGTCACCCCGCCACCAGAGACAACGCCATCCCTATTGTAAAACGGCGGGGGTTACTAATAGTATCCTTTCCCGACGCTAGTTACACAGAGTAGGTCATTGCATGCTAAGGAGACACGACGCGTGCCACTGCCACCAGTAGAAGACCTTGACACCACTGCTCTACAGCTTCACGTGAGTAACGGGCATTGCCTCGACAAAGCCAAAAACCCATCTGGGGGCCATCCGAACGAAGGTCCGAGCAGTTTGGGGCCTCTATCCAGTCTCCTCACAGTGCACACAGCGGTAACGTCTGGAGTTTCGTCGAGAAGAGGATGACAGTCCGATGTTCCATGTCCCGCTTGGGCTTAAGTGATGAAGGATTGCCTAAACTAAACCACGTTTCCCTTGTTTCGGTGGCACACCACCTCCTCTGTGCGCCCGAGGGCGCTTATTACATTGCGCCGAACAAAGTGCACATGGCGTAACACCGAAGCAAAGTGCACTTCATTCCGCCCAGGGTCTTGCGGCTCTCCACTCGCGGTTGGGCTTGAAACGAAATCCGGACGGGGTTTTCGATTTCCGACTAAGCCGACGGCCAGCGCCGTGGACCTTGCCTTCGGTTGGATGACTATGCGCAGTTCCCCGCATGTACAAGTCCATGTCCGCCTTTGCGGTTTGTCTGGCACGGCGTGTAGCTGCCCCTCTGCACTTGACATGAGTGCTTTCCGGCAATTGCCGCTGTCGATCGCTTTCAACCAATCTTATTCTAACCGTGACGCGGATTCGATGGTGTGACGGACTGTCATACCCAAGTTCGCGGGTTCAAACCCGATCGAAGCCGTGGATTTTTAAGGGCGAAAAAATCCTTCGTACGCCTTCCGCGGAGGGGAGTAAAGCCGGCTGGCCCATGTTAGTGTATTTACTTGCATGTAAAAGATCCTCAAGCCTAAATGACGCCTCTGAGCTAAATTCAAATCGCCTGTTTCGTCGCCCAAGATAATACCTTCTTTCTCCGCTAGGTGAAAGGAGCGTAGCGAAATTTGCGTGGTCAGACGGAAGAGCGGGCCTGATGGCCCGAGTCTCGCCACGTAAAATAAGGCATTAACTTTACTTAACTTCTGTCTAGTAGTGATGTTACTGCAGTGCCTCTAACCGGGAGGACCTAGGTTCGAGTCCCGACGGTGGCAGGATTTCCGACACTAGCTTGATAACTAGACCGAGTTCTGTCGCTGTCTGGAGGTGAATTCTAGAGGCCGGCTGCTCTGGTCGGTGGTTTGCCTTGGTTTCTCCGATCATCACTAGCCGAATGCCAGAGCACGATCCTAACAAACGGGCCAAGGATCGCGAATGAACTTTCCTTCTCATTCCTTTTCCTATCCTATCACTTATAGTGCGACTTTTGTAACTCTGCCCCTCAAGCCCTTATGACTACGATGGAATATCACACGGAATTTCGCGTCTTTTTCCGTCGTACCGATAGAAGTCGCATGATTGCAAGCACTGCTTGATGCGGTGGCGATCATGCGATACCTGGCGGCACGACTGAGACTGTCGCGAAATACCGTGACAAATTTCATCGTGAAGACGGGCATTGAGGGGCAAAGTTAGAAAAATCGCAGTGTACACACACACACACACACACACACACACACACACATTACACATATGTCGGGAGATCGGTCAGGAGCTTAGAGCTAGTCCCAGATGGGGCGGTGCCCCGCTGATGGGAGAAACTTGTTTGCGGAATTCCCCTTTAGCTAGATCGGCGCCGGATCTCATCATCCAGAGGCGGAAGATCACCACCACCTTCCGTGATAAAACACGCGCTACACTTTAATGGCTAATGGGCTAATGACCTTAGCAGTTGAATCCGGAATCACTAATATCAACCAACTAAATCAATCAACAAATAAAATAATCTAGGTGTCGTGGCAGACGAATACTGTACCCTCGATCGTGCGCTGCTTCGACCTCCGCCTGCGTATCTTCTAGTGACGGTCAAGTAGTACAGTGCAAAATCATATAACTGCCTTGTGTGCCTCAGTTCTCTGCTGAAACGGTTAGGATACGTCGGTGGCTCGGGGCCGTGCGGTCGCGTCAGATTCGTTCAGCTGTAGACTTCCCTATGTTTGGCACTTCCTAGCGTCTACCGCGATCAAGACCAGACCAGACTGGAGTCTTCCACGAACAAGCTCTGTCTATGCCGGTACCCCGGAATACTGGGGTCGGGTACGCGAATTCAATTGGCACCAGAGACAAATCCCACCTTGCGATTTTGTCTGACAGTGTGCGCTGCTTCGGCTAACCCTGTGCCCTCCGATCCAGACAAAGCCGTGAGGAGGGAAGGGGTGTGCGAGTCCGTCTACTTGGTGCTGTGCGCACTTGCCGTCGCGGGTAGGCGGCATTTGCAAGTCTACCCGCTGCCTTCTTTTCGAGGAGGCTGGGCGGGGTGACCTAGATGATCAGAAAATTAGGGGTAATCTAATGGTCGTCCGCTTAGAGACTATTTGAATCATCACTCCCTTCTCTAGAAGGTGGTTGACACATTCTTAAATACTTTGCGATGAGGTTATTGATATTACCGACCGATTTGGCCTAAATCGACATGAGTGGCGTCGGGAATAACGAACGGATAGGAGTAACCGTCACCACTGGGCATTGGAAGACCTCTTCTTGCTCTCATCAGGTACCTAAGCCTATTTCGGAACTTTCTACATGGTTGTGCCACCAGAGAAATGGATGCCGAAACGTAGACAACGTGGATGTCGAAACATCGACAAGGGAGCTAAACCGAAAGGCTAAAACATGAATGTCGAATCATCGCCATGGGGGGCTAAAACGAGGGGCTAAGAAGCTAAAACATGGATGTCGAATCCGCACCGTGGAGGCGGCGCGAGGGCGGTATGACGCGTGGCCGCGTGCGCGTCGCGCGGCCGCCTTCGCCGAAGTGCAGTCGGGGGGGAGGGAGGAAGCGGTGCCAGACGAGGAAGCGGCCGCCGCCTCGGAAGCGGACGCCCTTCCGCCGCCGCCGCCGCCGCCGCCGCCGCCGCCGCCGCCGCCGCCGCCGCCGCCGCCTGGTCAAAGGCCTCGCGCCGACGCCGCGCGCCGACTTCCGTACGAATTTGGTGCGGTGGATTGATTGATGGCCAGTGATTCCGAACGCGTCAACTAATAGGGGGGAACTTGTCCCGTAAGCGTAGTGCAGGTTTTTCCATCTAGAGATGGCTGTTGTCTTCCCCCACCAGAATGGCGAGATTAGGCGTCGACCTAACGTTTCCTAGCGAAATTTCCCCAAACCGGTATCTCCCACCAGCGGGGCACCGCCCCCAGCTGGGACAAGCTCTAAGCTCCCGACCGATCTCCCGTCATGTGTGATAGTGTAGTGCATGTTAGTGTAGGGGTGGGTAAGGGGAGAGGATAGGACAAAGAAAAGGTAGGAAAGATCGCGCGCGGTCCGTGGCCCGTTTGTTAGGGTACTCCTCCGGCATTCCCCTGCTGTCCATCGGAAATCCACGGAAAACTACCGATGAGAGCAGCCGGTCGCTATAATTTGTCCTCTGGGCTGTGATTGAATGCGGCCTACCTGACAAGCTAGTGTCGAAAAATCCTGCCACTGTCGGGACTTCAACCTACGGCCTCCCGGTCAGAGGGACTGCAGTGACATCAGTTGATGTCCTGAGCCATCTGTTCTGGTGAATTTGGCTCGGTGCGCATTAACTGTCAACAGCACGATGGCCCTGCCTTCCAAGAAAATTCTAGAGCAGGAATTCCCAACCTTTTTTGTTGCGTTGATCTCTATTGATGAATGATTGGCTTCATTGGCCTCTTTCCATATTTGTATATAATTTATAGCTAAAATATTGATGGATTGTGGTCGATGTATTGTTGACATCGGTGTTTTAATTTTGAATATCGATGTTTCGCGACATCGACGTTTTGTTGTTGATGTCGGTCACTACTATTGACTCCGGGCGCGGAAGCTTACGATTTCATTTTAAAGACGTGTCGTCAGTGAAAATTTCTCTCAAGTGCTATTTTAAAATTAAACAAATTTACAAACTGTTCCTGTAACAAATACCAAATAAAAATGAAAAAATATTTTTCGTGAATAACAAGCACCGTACATTATTCGACTCGTTGCGTTCCTCTGTGGAATCCTCTTTCCTATCTTCTTATGTGTATTGCGCCATCGTCGGGGCTCGATCCTTAGGATCTTCTGGATAGAGACGCTTCAGCGCCAACAAGTGTTGTCACTGAGCAACCTAAGCATGTGTGAAAAGGTTTTCGTGTATCATAACTCTGTATGTCAGAAGAGGATAAAATTATTCTATTCGTCAGTGAGCATCCACAAATATTTCCAAGAACTTTTCGTTTATCCTTGACAAGGTTTTTACTGCAATTTCCAGGAGTGTTGTCTGAGTAATGATTCAATGATTCAAACTTATGATGCCCAAGAAATCCGAACCTAGATCTAAAAGCAAGGCCTTTAAAAATATTATTCTTGTTTGTTGCTCGAAAACATAATTCAGGATTATGTTAAGAAATTACATTGATAATGAATAAAGAATTTAAAATACAGAAAATCCCAAAAATACGACAATTGCACGAGAATGAAGCATTGTTACAATAATCAAATAAGAATTCATTGCAATTTCTACGCTATAAACAAAATATTTTTAAAAAATAATACTTTGCGGTTATGTTAAGTAATATTTTAGGGTTCGTTACCCCGTCGATCTTGAAATAAGTTACCGTTTAACTTTCCATAAATACATCAACACAGTTTGCAACCAGAGATGGCTGACCTCTAGGAGCTGTACCCTATTTGAAATCATGTATTGTCGCCATACGCTGCAAGCGACACAGGAGCCAGAATTTAAATTTGCAAGACCATGAGGATATCGGATGATGAAATGAGATGGAGAGGGTTGAGAATTTTAAGATTTGATTTAGCATTATTCTTTGATTTGATTAGTGATTCCGAGATCGTCAACTCCTGTTATTATTCCCGAGGGTGAAGTGCATTTTCCCTCGGGAGCACTGCAGAGGTGCAGGAGTGCTGCAGAGGTGCGGCGGGATTTACGGCAGAATGGCAACGGCGGCCGCGCGGAGGAGGGGGCGACCGGCGGCAGAGCGGCGCGGGCGGTCTTCCTGCCACTAGCGTGCGTAAACACCGAGTTCACTATAACCGGTGTCAACGGTATAGTTGTAAACAACCGGTGTCAACGGTAAAAGTCGTAGAATTTACATCAGTTTTCACCGAAATTCCGTACCTTACAGGAAAGGGATTTCCAAAAACTGTGTCGCTTTGGAAAGCGATTTCCCAATCTTCATTCACCGGAGGATCGATCGACTCGGGATACGCACCGGTAATTGATACGAAGTGTGTATATTTTCCTCGCGAAACGCATGACGACACGGCTCGTTCTCAGAGGAAAGGAAGAGCAGCTGCGTATGTCATACGCAACGTGTGGGCGCGGGCGGAGCGGACGCCGCGTGGTGCAGGTGCTAGAGTACGCGAGTGCGTACGTGAGACAGGGCGCACGCTGTGGCGCCACGCCCTCTCGCATTGCGTGCACGCAACCGGAAATAGCGGTTGCGACGTTGGGTCTGACGTCACATCGAAGGAGGAATACGAGAATACAATTCTCGATTTTTTATGGGGAGATCCCAATGCGAAAATACTTCGGCGACTTTTCCGTAATGATGTTGGCGTTGTATATTCATCATGATTTATTTGTGTGCTTTCCTTCTAAGATATAAGAACCGTAACGGACGTGTTAATACGCTATTTTTAATGGTTACAACTTTTTTAAAACCGAATGGATGAATTGCTAAATCTCATGTCAAATTTTAATGAATACTTTAACTTTTAGATCAGTTCTTTTGCAACTTATTTACCTTGAACAACGAACTAACCAAGCATAATTTGATTGACCATTACTTGGCAATTGTTTTCAATAGATCTGTTGGCATTTTATTAATTTAAAAGTACTGTCAAATGATATCGAATGTTTCATTTAAAGATGGATGAATATGTGTATGTTCAACTACTGCACTTTTGAACCCATCCTGAAGCGATTGCTGCTGACTGAAGTAATGCCGCGTAATCAAAATTAACATTAGTAATTAACTTTCAGAATTCCAATGTGAGGGGTCACTGTCTCTTGAATTTGGTATTTACATAAGTAAATTATTTTAGGGATCCCAGTTCTAGAAATTTGTAAAAGTGGGCGGATCTCCATTGCTTATTATGTACTAAGATTTTACTGCCCCCTTCATATGATACAATGAGACATTTCAAATTCAATTTAATCGTTTAATTTTTTGAATTTTCATGTAATTGTCTTATGATTAAAAATTAAATAATTCATTTTTAACAATTTTGTGAGATGAACGGAGCATTAAAATTGTGTTGATACATGCTGACACAGCATTTTGATGTAGAAACTCTGAACTACTACAATTTCCTTATTCTGCACCCACTGCATCCTGCTCATAGAGGCAACATGTGATTTGATGTCGTGTTTTGCATGAAGAAATATCAAGCGAACGCAACGTTAATGCGAATGTATGTATTCCGCCTGCACATGTCTTTGAGCCTTACCAATGTAGTTTCCGTCGTGCATATCCCATGCGCGTTGTAGGATGAGGATTTACCTTGTTTCTCACTTCCGTCACTTGCATCCTTATTACCAGGATTCTCTACGAGTTACCAATGATGTTATCGTAATAGTCACAAGCTTTTCTTAAAGTTTCTGTTTTGTGTCACATCAAGTAATTGTACGTGCTTATTGAATAATTCTTACGAACAAAATATAACGACAAAATTTGGCTGCGATATACTAAATAATATTGTGAGAGTAGTTCTTAGTACGTATGTTGATAGTGTTGTATTCAATTCACAAGTAAAACACTGTGAAATATTTGTTGTATTAAATGAATGTATTGTAACAGTGGCTTTCGTTTTACATTTTTTTGGCAATTAAGGCACCGCCGAAAAGAATCTCCAAACCGTATCATATGTTTACATTTCAGAGCAGAGAAATATAGTTGATTGCGTATATTATAATATTCGGTTGTCTGAGATTTAGAATTAAAGTTCTTGAAAAATGCAGAACCAGAATGTAATTATTCCTCCAAGAATACCATTAACAGCAGTAATGAATGATAGCATCCGTGAGAAGCAGAAGAGAAAGCAGTCGGCAAAAACCAGCATAGGAAGGAGATGCAAAAAAGGATGGAGAACACATTGAAGAAAAAAAACAAGTAGAATCTGTGACACTTTAATCACTGAAGAATAATTCTGTTAATCTGTTGCATTCCTAGATTCCATACTTTCATTTTTTTTCTTTGAAATCTTCAATGTAATACGAATGCAATGTCCAATTAAAAAACAAGGAAAACCTGAGTGTGGGTGTCGCCCATTGGAGCGCGCCCGGGCCGCGGGCGCCGGTGCCGCTGAATGGGGAGTAGATTGCTATCTGCCTAATGCGCGCGGTGCGGAGTAAGCCCGGGGCGGGGAAGGGGGCGGGGTCCCGCGGGGCGACGCCGCCGGCGCCGTATCGCAGCCACTCAGGCCTCATCAGGCGCGCGTCCCGCGGCGACGCCGCGCCGTCCCGCCCTTGCCCCGCCCACGCCCCGCCCACGCCCCGCCCACGCCACGCCCCGCCCACGCCACGCCCACGCCCCGCCCACGCCCCGCCACCGCCCCTCCCCTCCCCGCCCCCCAACCGCCACGTTCCGCCACCGCCCCGCCTCGCCCACGCCCCGCCCACCCCACGGCCCTCCCACCCCACTCCCCGCCCACCCCACGCCCCGCCCACCCCACGCCCACCCCCGCCCACGCCCCGCCCACGCCCCGCCCACGCCCCGCCCACGCCCCGCCCACGCCCCGCCCACGCCCCGCCACCGCCCCGCCCCTCCCCGCCCCCCAACCGCCACGTTCCGCCACCGCCCCGCCTCGCCCACGCCCCGCCCACCCCACTCCCCGCCCACCCCACGCCCCGCCCACCCCACGCCCACCCCCGCCCACGCCCCGCCCCGCCCACGCCCCGCCCACGCCCCGCCCACGCCCCGCCCACGCCCCGCCCACACCCCGCTCACGCCACGCCCACGCTCAAGCCCCGGCCCGTCCCCGCCACAGCTCCTCCCCGCCCCAGCTCCACCCCTCGCCCAGGCCCGCCCCGGCCCCGCTCGCACCCCGCCCAAAGGCCTGTTCACTCGCAGGTTTGGGCTACTGGGACTCCCCAAAGAAAGTGCTTTAATCCACTTTTCCCCACACACATCCTCACTCATCTGCCTCTGTTCGTTTGATTATTCTCTACAATACACAGATGAAAAATGTGAGGCAATCGAATGTCTTATGTCTCGTCTTATGTCTTACTTATCTATCTCTGTTAATTTAATTATTCTCTACATTAGATTAATATCATTGTCAATCGAGGTCTTTTTCGTTTGATAAAATTATATACGAAAAGTAATATTATTGAGAAACGTCAGTACTTAACCCTTAACTTTCTTTACCTGCCAGTTCCCTATAATTTTCGATATTTTTTTTCATTTTATTATGTTTGCTCTTTAACATATAATAAATTCGTGCATTGATAAAGTTGTGTCGACCGCGATAACCAGATCTTCGGGTTGAAGTCATTTTTGTCGTTTGTGAATTGAATTGTCCTTTGATCTATTTTCTAATGGAAGTAGGATCAAGGAATCCCATGAGGTTCTTCAGTAAAAGGTAGATTCAACGGTAGATCCTTCACATATTGTCAGAAATGTCTCTTTTTATGTGACAATTAGATCATTCACTTCTATCAGTAATTTTGGCCGCTAACAATTACATCATTGAGAGTAACACCAACAACCGACCGATCCAACCGACGACCAACAAAAGGCTGTCACACACAATAATTGTGTGGGGCGTAAATTATTTGTGTTAGTACTGAAGGGATCTATTGAAGGTGAAGTTGTCTCAAAACAGACAAGGCGCCTTAGTTTAGCAAGCATTCCACACACGCATTTTCAATTTTTGACACCTTATCCATAATGAATGTAGGTGGTACTGTTACCAAAATTGCATCACCAATTTCGCGGGTCAAAATTGACACAGAAAATTCGAGTGATTGAGTGGCAGGCAATTTGCCACACGCGTGCATAAAATGAGTTGCCTCAAGATGCTTCTGCATTAAAATGCCCCTCATGTTCAGGCCAGCCTTATGTCCTCATCCAAGCCATCCAAATCGTTCTTCTTCCAAGACCCGTGACGACAAACTATGCATTGTCCAATGCCTTGGTTAGTAATTTTAAAAAGACTGTTGTTAAAGTCAAAAACCCGCGTGCACTTAAAAAGAACTCCAATCGTCCGACAGTCAAATGGGAATCGGAACGATTCGAATACGCGTATATTCGAATGACTATTGTACTCGTATGCTTTCATTGCCTAAGGTTTGTAAAGAGTAGCTGACTCAAGTATCACCCATTTTCTTAATATTGCGTACCATAGCCTAGCTCTGGGAAGGGCTGCCACCACGCTTTTAATTAGTGCTTGTGGTCCCTTCTTGTCTCAATTAACTTGCACGAGGTTACATCATCTTGTAGCTACTTTGTACATTTTTCTTTCTAGTACATTGCGTGTACAGAAAGAGTAGAGAAAGTTATGTAATGTTACAAAACATCGATGTCAAGATTTTATCGGAAATCCTTGTTTTAAAGGAAGTACACGGTGATATGGACTTTGATCTTTAGAGCGTTCAAATGCCTGTCCTTAGTGGCTGTTTTGACGATCCATTACATTTGTGGTTCGGAAATGACGTGTGCGATCACATTTTCCTTTCCATTGCCCGATATCATTTTCATCGTTGTTATATCTTAATGCGCGTGCTGTAACACAAAGACGCGATAACGACCGCGTTGAAATTTTGGCAACGAATCTACAGCCATCCAGCTACTCCTCTCCGCAATTCAAGCTATGCGATACATACAGGAGAACTCCAACTATCCAAATCGATTTTGAGAAAAAAGGAATAAAAGGAAAATGTCAATAACGGGAAAATATACGTAGGCTAGGAAGCTCAAATATCATCCATCTAAGAATATTGAGTTAGATAATGCATATCACAGTATTTTGACATTATAATCAGTAATTCATCTAGTACCCTTCATTCAGAACACTTTATAATCCAAATTTTACTTAGTATTGAAAAAAATAATTATTAAACAAAACAAGTTTTCAGATTTTAAAAACTTGTTCAAAATATTGCTCTCATCACGTGATGTGCAGGTAGGCATGATTTTCCTTCTTACCCAAAGGTCTAAAATATTCAAAAACTGAATTAGGTAATTGATATGAGAAAGCATAAATTACTTGTATTACGTAAAACTTTCTTTTGCTCAAAAGTACAGTTTTTAAAACTTTTTTTTACTTTTGTTTACTTGTGCACAGTTAGCCGAGAAACGTGAGGTAGTATTTTCTTCTTTCTTCTCTTTTAGTATTTATTACTTTACTTTTTTCACGATTACGGAGAACATTTTCATTTGTAATAATTACACGATTTGCTATGAAATGTAACATGTTCCGTACGTAGGCGCACTCCAAGCACTCTTCGTGCTGCGTGGTCCCAAGTTGAAAAAGAAGCCAAGGAGGCTTGTCGCCAAGTGCAGGGATGTGCCTTGCGGCGGCTCAACGCCGGGGTCCCGTGGGAGCGGTCGTGCAGAGCCTGAGGCGCCCTTGGGCTTCCTATCGCCCGCCCCGCCCCGCCCCGCCCCGCCCCGCCGCGCCCCGCCCCCGCCCCGCCCCGCCGCGCCATTATCGTGCTCGCTTTACGAGCGGCTGGCGCGGTACGGCATGACCGCTGACAAGTGCACACTCTCTTGGAGGTCCATCAAGCTGGCCCGCCCACTATAGCAGAATCAAACCAACGAGTACCAGAATTGTTAACTATTTTTATTACTAATTTATTATCAAGCTAGCCCGCCACCCGTTTTTGGGTGAAGATGAGTGGTATACAAAATCGGGTTTGTGGTAATATATTAGTAATAAAATAGTTAAAAATTCTGGTACTAGTTTGGTTTGATTCTACAATAGTGGGCGGGCCAGCTTGGTGGACCTCTCTCCTGGCCCTCGAGAGAACTCGGACGCGACCAGCCGCTTGATACGCTCCAGATATTTCTCTGGAGAGAGCTGACCATTCCCTTCCAGATATTTTACTTTAAGGGTTGTTTTTTTTGAGGGGGGAGACATTTTAAGTTTCTATTCCAAAGTTTCTGCCTGGCATTAGGTAATCTGCTTTAAGATTTCCGCGGGACTATAATCTGCTCGAAGATTCGATGAAGGTACAAGCTCCTTGCTGCAGTGCCTCTTACCAGGAGGTCCTAGGATTCGAATTCCCGACAGTGGCAGAATTTTTGGCACTGTCTAGACAGCTAGGTCGAGTTCAACCGCAATCTGGAGGAGAATTCTAGCGGCCGGCTGCTCTGATTAGTAGTTTCCCGTGTTTTTTTCCGAGCGACACCAGGCGAATGCCGGAGCAGTACTCTACCAAACCAGTCACGGAGCGCGCGCTATCTTTACGTTTTTTTTCCTTGTCTTATCGTCTCCCCCTCCAACACACACACGTATACGTACTTGAACTACATCACAACACATCTCGGGAGACCAGTCTGGAGCTTGGAGCTTGTTCCCGGCGGCGGCGCGGTGGTGTCCCAGTGGTGGGAGATACGTGGTTGGGGAAAACTCTGCAAGCCGATCTGTAGGTCGGCACCGCATCTCGTCGTGCAGCGAGAGATGATAGACGCTTCTTCCCGTGATAAAAGCATGCACTACACTTACGCTGCTAATGTCCTTAGCAGGAGGCAACACTAAGCAAGCAAGCAAGCTCTTTGTGTCTTGGTATAAAAGTATCGAGCAATCCAGACTTTGCGTCAAAGTTTTCGAAAGGCACGACTTAGCCAGAGATAATTAATGTATAATTGCCACAATAAAGATGTTTACCATCAAAATAATTGCCTGCTTTTTTAGAATCGCGCAACACCTTAGTTCGGTCCTTTCGCCATGAAAGTGGATCGAAATAGTGGATAGAAAAATATGTCCGATGGGCATGTCGGTAAGTGCAGCAGCGGTGGCGTCGGGAATCTCGGCAGCCCAGCGCCGAGGCAGCAGCGGTCGCTCCTCGGGTTCCCGCGGGTTTCGCCTCCGGCGAGACCTGCCTAATCCGCGTTTTACGATCGGCCGGCTGCGGTGCAGCGTGGCTGCCGACAAGGGTACTTCCGAGAGAGCAGCGAGCTTCGAGAAGGTCGAACACATACGTGTATAATCTAAATACAATTATTTCAAAGGTACTGGACCCTAAAAGTGTTATTTGACTACATCATAAGTAAATAAAAATGGCCGTTTTTTGCCGCAGCATCACTTAACGTTCTCTGTTCTACGTATATTACTCAGTATATACGTACGTATACGAGAAAAAATAAATAAATAGATAAGCAAAAAATAAATAAGAAAATTTAAAGCCTAAAACATTGTGTGTAAAATGAAGCGCACCATTCGTATCTTTTTCAGTTTACTTAAAAATAGCAATGGTTAACGATATTCGTTCAACTGACTTTGGTTGAATGATTAAGAACGGGTGTGCACTTCATTATTGCGGATATGGCCCTTACCATCGGTCGTGAAGGAACGAATGCGCTACGAAATATGATACCGGTGGAGAGACGTCACCTTTCGCTGCCGATGCGACGGTTCGCCCGCTGCAGACGGCGCAGAGGTCATGAAAGGCCTTGATGCACAACGTATTTAATGAAGTTTCTAATACTCTATGGCAATTCCAAATTTGGGTATGTGGGTTTCGCATGCTGTTCTACCAGCTGGCGAAATTTTATGTGAACCCGATGAACCAGCACTGTGAGTGTTGTGTGTTTACTCCTCCGCTCAAAAATCTGCAAAGAATTCTACTAACTTCCAGAATAACGAAGTAGTTAGCTCTATCAATTTCGTTCGTGCCGTGATGCAGCGATGCACGATCCAACTAGTGGCGATAGAACAGCACATAATTTCGTGCATTATTGGCTGCTTATTGTATCCCCAAAAATCAAACTCAGAGATCCTCCAGGTCCTTTAAATTAATAAAGGAATATTAATTTTGGAGAAAGTTGGCTGAACGGTTTTGGCGCTAGCGTTCACCACATACAGATGGATGGACTGACCCACAGACAGACGTTTTTCCGTTATACAATTTTTTGGTATCAAGGACCTACAAAACATGGCGTCGGACTACATGACCTGTTAGAGGAAGTAATTTACTATATTATAGAAGGACAAGATTTGTCCACTTTTTCGTTACCAGGGCCCCCTAAAAAGAGTTTTTCTGTTGAAAATTCGCTATTTTCCGCCGCACGATTGCAATGCGGGGCAAATGAACTGGCAAGCGGATCACACTGTATGATTGTTTGGGCTTGATGTGTGCAAAAGTTCTCTATCAAAGCATCACATACCTGGAATTCCAAAAAATAGAAACCTCATCGTGAATATCCATTTTTGTTGAAATGTGCATGTCTGCACAGTCATCGCCCTTGTGAACATAACTCTAACCTCACTCTCACACGCTTGCCCGCGCTCTGCGACCAGAGTGTTTGGAAGACACGCTATGGTGCGACAAAACAGCGACTGCGATGACAATCGATGAATTGCTGTTCCCGGAAAAAAATAATAAACAAATGACGTCCAATAAGCATCCATTTTACCAATTTCAAGATAGAATTAAAATTTAGTATTTAAGATGTAACACCGGTAAAAAAATGTCAAGAAATAACACATCTGCAGCCCTCTACTTTTTATTTAAATGAAAAATCACGAAATTGTGTTGAGTAAAAAACGTAAATTTATTTCTAAATGAAAACTTTTAGTGTTTTAAATATCAAGATATTGTTCAAATATCGTTTTTGAAAAAAGGCATGATAACCTGCGTGAACCGATACTTCATGATGATTCGACGAGTACAGAACAGAGTACGCAGACGAGATTTGATCTACATTTCAAGCCTTTGTGGAATTTGCCGTGTTTGTCTCTATATTCCATTCTGTCGCGTGTGTCATTAGCATTTATCGCCATCGCATGACTTGGTCGCCCAATTCTTTCGAATGCACTTAGCGACGAGTCGATTACTCGCCCCTTCTTCTGTTTCGCTGGCCTTGAGTGTCTCATTAGAATAATGCACCACCGAATCGAACTACACTCTAGAAAATGAATAACCTGCAACAGAAAATGTAATGGAAATGCGATGACAATAATAATAATAATAATAATAATAATAATAATAATAATAATAATAATAATAATAATGATAAGAAGAAGAAGAAGAAGAAGAAGAAGAAGAAGAAATTACACGTTTTTCACTTACACTCAGGAACTGAAAACATCTCCATTGGCCTATGCTCGTTATGCGCTATGTGGGACAATTTGGGGACTACAAGAGTACGAAACTCTGCCACGTAATTCTTGAATCTATTGGCCGCGTCAGTGTGATGTAAATATTTTCGCAGATGCCTCCTCCGCTGGTTGATGGAACCCTGGCCGTCCCCGGTCTTCATCGCCCTCTGCCAGGGCGCTGAATGCTGTGGGCGTGTTAATTGGGCCGGGTTTCACTGGTCTCTTTTCTTTATTTCTTATCAAGGGTTTAATTATAGTGGGCAATAGAAACTGTGTCTATGGATTTTACAGTGTGCATTTCACCAATTCATTTCACTTCATGTGCAGACCAGATATAATACAGTGAAACCTGACTTATGCGGTCACCAACGGTTTCGGCAAATGGTGCCCATTTACAGAGGTGGTCTCTTAAGGTTATATATTGACCGAAATCGTAAATAAAATCTAATGGCGCTAGTTTTTATGAAATGTAGTATGTTCTCTGTAACATTTTCAACTATAATAAATGACAAATCTATAATTTATAAAATGGATTTAGGATCATGTATAGACCTTAAATCGGAATCGTGCATGCAGGATGTTTTAATAGGTTCGTACTTTATTTTACGTGGCGAGACCTGGGCTATCAGGTCCGCTCTTCCGACTGACGACACAATTTTTTTCTGATTTCCTTTCATCACAACGAAACAGGCGGTTTGAATTTAGCTGAGAGGCTTCTTTTAGGCTCGAGGATCTTTTAAATTCAGTAAATTCTTACCTTCGGAGGGTAAGTAAAAACCGTTTTTACTTATCCTCCCAAGGAAGACGTAC
Organism: Acheta domesticus; assembly: GCA_031308135.1. Classification (NCBI taxonomy): domain Eukaryota; kingdom Metazoa; phylum Arthropoda; class Insecta; order Orthoptera; family Gryllidae; genus Acheta; species Acheta domesticus. The sequence goes on from JAHLJT010004567.1 coordinate 218,947,023, forward strand.
GAAGGATTTTTCCCCTTACAAATCCATGGTTTCGATCTTGTTTGAACCTCCAAACTTAGATGCAAGAGCCCGATAAGCTAACTGTTGTACCACCCAAGGCCACTGCGTAAAGCCATGAGTCCTAAACAGATTCCCACAGAAGCGAAGTACGAGTTAGAAAACCGTAGGAATGCTGTGAAATAGGAGAAACGAACGCGTTATTGCTTCATGAAGAGATACTAAAATCATGTTGTTACACGAAGCAGGATGGAATTCTCCTGTGTCATAAGAGACTTTGAATGTCATTCTTCCAAGTAACCAAAATTTTTCCACTTGTTATAATGCTGTTAGAATAGCTTGGGGTGACCGTTTAATAAAGGTCAGTCTAAGAAATGTGCCTTTCTCTGGCCGCTAAATCAGGTCGCTCTCAGAAGAGAGAATATTTACGTGTATTGTGGAAAAATTAATTGGTTCCATGAAAAAATGGCTTCGTTGTGGTGACTGTTTAATCGAAGTGGCTGCTTATATAGATTTTGCTGTAATTGATATTACCCTCGGTGGCTCCACAGCTTATTTTTGCCTTAAGTCTGAAAGGTGTCTACTCGCAAGTCCTTCGGTTCGAGTAATGACGGTTACAGGATTTTGGAAACTACGCAAAGAGCCAGGTCGAATTCAGCCTTTGTCTGGAGGAGAATTGTAGCGGACGACTGCTCAGATCGATAGTTTTCGGATGTTTCTCCGATGAACACTAGGCGAAAGTCGGAGCATTACCCTAACAAACGGGCCACGAATCGTGTGCGATCTTTTCTTCCTCTTTCTTACCCTATCCTCACTCCTTATTTTCACACATACTTACAAGCACTACCATACATATCTGGAAACCAGTCGGGAACTAGAACTTGTACCGGCTGGGTCGGTGCCCCGCTGGAGGAAGATACCTGTTTGGAAAAAAACCGTAAGCCGCGAGTTGGTCGGCGACGGATCTCATCATCCAGCTCGGAAAGATCACCGCCATCCCCCGTGAGAAAAAGAAAGTGTTGCACTACACTTACGGGACTAATGACCAATGCAGTTAACGCGCCAGTAAACACGAAATACTCGTAATCAATGATGGCAATCATTTCCTCTCTGGGAACAAAAAATCTTATTTCCGAACACTTTTAAGTTGTCAAGCGCAATATGGTTTAATGGGTGGCAAATGGCTGCCTCTTGCGAAATATTTACTTGAGATTGCGAGAAAGCCATATATGGTGCGGATAAGTCTGGACAATGGTCTGCTATAATAATGCAAGTAGACCTGGATATTAAAATGTGAATTTTAAGTTTTAATAATGCTGGTTTCGATAGCGTTTTTGCGAATCGGGAGGCTTGCAACTGACGGTTCCAAGATCGGGAAGTCCAGTCGTGGATTTTGAAGCTAAATATCGTGGTAAAAGCACACCACCTCCAGTATGAGAGAATGCTGGAGACCGGCTGCTCTCATCGGTCGTTTCCGTGGTTCAAGCGGATTAATTCCAGGCGAATTTCTGAAAATGGATGTTGGGTTGTCCGCGATATTTCCATGCTGATCTCATTCCCATCTGGGACGAGCACCCCCTTCCTTGACATGGTTCATCACTCATTGATCGAGTCTGAGATCCGGAGATATTTTCACATTTCGCAGTTTGATAAAGAAAATAATTTTAAAAATGATGTGCAAGTTCGTGCATCCGGCGTGTTTTTACGCCCAGGTCTGAACCACGGGCGCCACACATCCTGCTTCCCTTCCCGCACGGCCCCTCTCTCGGGATCGCATCCGCCTCCATTAACGTCGCCGCCTGCAGCCTCCACCGCAACGCCGTTCCCGCGCCCGCCTCGTGGCGCCCGTGCTTTGTGGCGCCGCGGGGGGAATTTACTGCAAAGAGGCGCCGCGCAGCGAGTGGCGAGGCGTGGGAGCCCGCGCTTATTATTTCCTCTCTGCTTGCAGGTGAGTCACCGCCGCCGCCGCCGCCGCCCACGCGCTCCGCCCCCGCGCCGGAGGCCAGGTGAGGCGGCTTGCACGCGGCTGATGAACCCGGAGAGTCTCGTGGCAGCTGCGGAACTCGTTGTTTCACTCTGTTGTGCTCGTAATCCATTAGGGATGTTATGTCTTTTTCATAGGTGGTAGCCAGAAGTTTATAATAATATAAACACGTAATAATATTTAATTAATTAATTAATTAGTTTCTGTTTGCGTATTGCTCTAAGCGGTAGAATGATTCTTGAGATTAGCTCAAGAATAAAAGTTTTAATTTTTTTTTTTCAAAACACGATTTGCTCCTCCATGGAGCCTTCATCGCGTTGATTTGTTGGTTAAAAGAGAGTGTATGTATACTAGTATAATGCAACAAATAATACTATTTATGCAGTGCATAAAGTTATTAGTAATATTGCAAGAAAAGGGTTTTTAATCACCCATGAAAGGTTGAATAGTACGTTTAAATATTTAAGTCTTCAATTCTTCGTTGAGCTAAAATTAAGTACCCCTTACAATATGTAGGGGTTCTCGAATAATAGGTACACAACACCATTGACAGTAGTATATTTAATAAAGTCAAACATTATCAGTTCTGTATTTTTATTGTCTAGATTCTAGAATAGATTAATTTAATAATAAAATGCATAAATAAACTATGGCTATACACCATATTCACTGCGAATCACGAAGCTATATGACTTTATTCTAAATGTAGTGTGCAATTGACTTCACGTCTTGCATTACAAATAATATTCGTATAGCAACAAATTCTAGGATATTTCTTCATTTGTTTGAATGAATGAATGAATGTTAAATGAGAGTGAATGTTAAACAAACACAAATATTAGGTTTAACGTTGAAGATAGTTGTTTTGCTCCTGAAGGTGCCCACGGAGGTGTGCAAGGTAAGTTCTTGGATGTGATGAGAGACGAAAATATTATGGCCGTCTTCATTTCCCTGTCACCTTTAGCCCCCGCCCCCCGATAAGACCTCACCGTACTTTGCACTAGATCCAGTTGAATGAGACTGGAAACTCTACAGAAGAAAAATCCTTAATTCTCAACTTTATTTTTAACTTCAGTTACCTAGCCAAAGTAAATTCTCAATGTAATCCACGTTTTCCTTTGCTTCTCGGCGTGAATCTTTTGTTTAGATTGCGTGCTGGCTTGCAAATTATAGAAGTTTGAATGTTTGTCGTTAATTCGAGAAACTGAATGGAACGGCCGAATTAAGAAGAGTTTCCAAATAGATATTTAGTGGTAATTTGCCTTGAAAAATTAAATGGAATGGATTGCTCCATATTTACGTGCTTATCTCCCTCTGGCCTGTATTCGTTTATAGGTCCTGTCTTCACAAGTTTTGGAATAAGTATTTTGGGGCGCATTTTTGTGACGCATAATTCAAGTTCAATGTTACTAATGAGCGTAGGAGTCATTTTTCCGTACTTGTCGGTAAAATGGATGTGTAATTTTACGCAGTACCGCACTTAATACCATCTTCAAGATGTCAAAGAACTTCTTTTAAGTACAATCTCATTAATCGTTAGCATCGTGATGAAAGGATATAAATTACTATGAAAACAGAATTACGATCACGACAAAATACCTTACATCGATTACAAAATTTAGGAATGTTTCGCATTCTTTTGTGTTTTCCGCATTACTTTGTTTCTGATGCTATAAATTCAAACCAGCTGTCCATTGCCTATTTAGATTTAGTCCTCATTTGTCTTTGTCAGGGTCTCTGAACAGTACGGTGCATGCGTTTCTGAACACACCATCGTTTGTTTCCCAGATTAAATGTTCATTTGTCAATGCTATAACCGTTTTCAAGCTACTCCGAAACGAAACCCGTTTTGCGTGGCGTATTTGCGAAGTGGATTCTTTCATAAGGAAATTCAATTTTACGTCTCGAGAGGCAATAACTCATCCTGCGTAAGCAGAGCTGGCAGAAATGTAACACCAGAATTGATGATCAAACGGTCGAGGGTGAACGCTGACTGTCTTTTCGCAGCAATATTGTAAGAATACGAATTAATTACGCACTACTGTGATACTGCCAACCGTGGGTGAATTAATGCGTCAGGAGAGTAATCGCATGCTCAGGACGCCCGCTGTCAAGTGCTTCCGGATCATTTTTAACTAAATTTTACTTAGTGTGTACCTATGTAACAATATTTAATTTTTAACTTCCAATTTAAAAGATTGTAGTTTATTTCTATAATATTTTTATTATATATTTATTATAATTGAATGCTTAGATTAAGCCCCATTGCCAGGACCCATGTAGGGCAACTTCAGATATTGGCGTCCCTGCTTCCGACTGTGCTTTCTATAAGGTTTCAATACGATCAGATCTGGTGGTAGTAGTCTTGTGGGATGTAGATTTATTTTTGTTTGGGTCATTTCTTCCTGAAGAAGATGATAATGATTATGGGCAAGTGTCCTGTAAATATCCCTCATATATATTGTGAAAAGTCACAAATTTTATTGGTGTATGTCAATTCGTAAAATGGAACATTGCGAAAAGCAGCTTAGCAACAAAGATTGAACAAAGTGCTCGTAAAATATTTTGTGTAAAATGGCTGGATATCGATGTTGTCGACGTAGTGTAAGGGATTTACTCTTATTTAGAATAACGATTAAACAGCTGAAGAAAGCGTGGTGAAGGCAACCCATAGTAATAGGTGTGATGGATAAACAGGGGACAATTTCGAATGAATATGAACGTCAGAGAACATTTATAATTGAAATTACTAGAGAAATTTATTACAGAAAGAAAAATGCACTCATCGCCTTTACAAAAAAGAACTTGTTTCATTAGTTTACAGAGCAGTGATATTTACGAATTTGGGAGAACTTGTGGAGCTTATCTGATACTATCAGATTTCTGAATATCAACGAAGAAAGATGTAATTCACACCAACTGGGCAGTGATGATCTATATCACGGAATTTGACCTAATTGCATGAACTCTCTTGACAAAATATTATTATAAGTATGGAAGAATTATTTAAATATCTTGTTAACGCGTACAAAGTGTGAACATATATCCAGATATCAACGACGCTTAGGGGAAGACAAGAATGCGCATGCATATAATGTGTTTGCATATAGTATATTTAAATATTGAAGTATATATTGCAAATATTGAGTATTATATTAATTAATTTAGTACATTATGCCACGCATATTAACAGCTGTCAACGTAAACGTACGCTCTTCATATTGTTTATTGTTTTCCTGACAATTCACTCATGCAAAGAGACAATAACATCTGTCACTATTGTGTTATATGTTATTGATTTCTTTTGCAAAAAGTATCTTCATTATTCGAAAAATTTCGACAACCAGTATCATATGGGTGTCAATTTCATGAAATGTTCGAATAATGAGGCTGATAATGAAGATATTCACAATGCTTCTTGACCAATTTACTTTTTTGAAACATACCAACTACGTTCATGGCTGTTCCTGGAGCTGTCTCATTCCGCTTTACACTATCCCCTAATTCCTCCATTGTACGCTGTTCGTTGTATTCCTTCACCAGAGTCTCCTTAATTTTAAGTCACATACCAACGAGGAGAGAGTAAAGGACGGACACTTTTTTCCATCTCTCTTTGTTTAGGGAAAACGTTACTGTTTCATCGTTTAGGACCTTTTTGTTAGAACCTTTTCTAACCCTAAGTGATAGATTCGTCATACACCGTCTATCGGATGCTAACAAAACATTTCGAAACCATCGCCAGCTTTCCAGAAACTCCAGCTTTCATCTACAGCTAAGTCTACTCGCAATCACGTTAAAATATTTTTTAGTAAGTTTCTAAAGCAAGCTATTGGATCAACACAAAGAATGTTGAATTAGTTCTTCAGAAAAGGACGTGGTCATAGACACCCTGCGGCACGGACCACAAGTAAAAAAAAGTTTTAAAATAGATTATACGCCCTTCCTGTATCCCCAAAACTAAAACTATTTTAACACAATCACGCAGAAAATTATTGTAATATATTGCTAAATACTTATATCTTTAGTTCTTAAGTACTCGTATATAAAAATTGTCTTCCTTTATATTGTGGTCCTCCACTGATCACCTCCCCCCCTGCCCCATTTCCGTAAACCGGAATGGCATTACAGAGAGTAAGAAGGGACCGCTTTGACAGATACTGTTTGGCTACCTTTAGCAACATAACTGCAGGTTATGTCTATGTTTCCAATTCATCAATGTGTTGGTTTCCTCTCATGTTAGCCCACGAGTAAGCGCTTCGACTTTACTTTTTGCAACGCCATTGACTAACATGACTGTCATTTGCTTTTCGACCTGTCAAAGCGGTCCCTTCGTCGCCTAACGTCGTTGTTGTAGGTGACTGTTAATGAGAAGCCCGGCTGCGCCCGCACGGCCGCGCGTAGGATTCGGCGTGGGCGGGGGGCGCCTCCTCGCACCTGCGTGACGTCAGCGCGATGTCCGAAGCGCAAATACGGCTTGCATCAGCCTCCTCCGCACGGCGGGTGGCCGGAAGGGCCGGCCCCCGCTGACTCACGGCGCCGCGCCTCGCTTAGCGACTTGTGGTGCTCACGTCGCGCCCGCCGCCACTAATGGCACTGCAGGGCCTCCGGCCTGGAGCGTCGGGTCCCGACGGTCGCAGGATTTCCGACCCTGGCTAGATAGGTGGAATTGAGCGTCTGTCTGGAGGAGAATTCTAGCGGCCGTCTAGTTTCCGTGGTTTCTCCGATCAACTCCAGGCGAATGCGGGGGCAGTACCCTAACAAAAGAGCCACGGATCGCGCGCAATCTTTCTTTCCTAATCGTTGTCCTATTCTCATTCCTCATATACAATTGCTTTTATACATTACCACACCTTACCATACGGGAGCTTTGAGCTTGTCCCGGCGGCGGCGGTGCCCAGCTGTTGGGAGATTCTTAAATGGAGAACACCGCCACCTCCCGGGATACATTTTTGCACTACACGAATGGCAGTAGCAACTGACATGCCCGGAAATACGAAGCAATCAGTAAATCATGTCGCGCCGCCTAGCCTCGCCGTTGCGGGAACTTCTGCCGTGCATTTCAAACACAAATGTACTGCCTGCATTCATTCTTTTTTACTCAGTCAACACTACGCGGATTCGATGGTGTGACGGTTAGCGTGCCGGACTGTCATACCCAAGATCGCGGGTTCAAACCCGTGGATTTTTAAGGGCGAAAAAATCCTTCGTACGCCTTCCGCGGAGGGGAAGTAAAGCCGGCTGGCCCATGTTAGTAGATTTACTTGCATGTAAAAGATCCTCAAGCCTAAATGACGCCTCTGAGCTAAGTTCAAATCGCCTGTTTCGTCGTCAGAGATAATACCTTCTTTCTCCGCTAGGTGAAAGGAGCGTAGTAGAAATTTGCGTGGTCAGACGGAAGAGCGGGCCTGATGGCCCGAGTCTCGCCACGTAAAATAAGGCATTAACTAACTAACTAACTAACACTAAACCCCCACCCCTGGTTTAGCGGTCAGAATGCTCGCCTCTCGTCTGTGGGAACCGGAGCTTCAAATCTCTTCGACCGAGATTCAAATCTCTTCGAACCGCATTCAAATTTCTTCGGCCGGAATTCAAATCACCTAGTCCGAGATTCAAATGCCTTCGATGTTGATTCAAATCGCTTCGATCGGGATTCAAATCCCCCCGACCGACGCTCAAATTACCTCGACCAGGTTTTTCGGTCCCTCTGCATGGGACTCAAAAAGGAGCAACTTTGTATTTGAGATATAACGAAAAAAATGTTATGATGCTTAAGAACTATCAGAAAATAGAACACTCAAAAGTGTTTTCGAGCTGAAAAAGTGTGGTTGAGTAGAGATCCTGTGTTTTTCGGCCCCGCTGGGACACTCCACACGAAGTACATATCATTGCTTTGTCAGTTGTGGCTCTGAACTCGCCGAGATGGAAATGATACAGATGTTTCCAACTGTAGCGATTATTACGAGTACCTACAGGTCGGCTTGTAGGGATTTTCCCCTCCCAGTTATCTCCCATTGGGAGAGCTGGCCTCAGCCCAAGCTCTAAGCTCCCGACGTTTGACACACAAAGAAGTGAAGTGAAATCATTCCTGTACAAACGAACTAACGGTCGTGGCTATTTACTCCGTGGTATCCAAGAGCTAACCAGCTTACTTTCCGGCATTCGCCTGGTATTGATAGAAGAAACTAAGGAAAACTACTGATCAGAGCAGTACTCTTCGTACTTAAATTAAGGACCAATCAACACTATTTTCGTAAAGACGTAGGCCTAATATTCAAATGTTTTTCTTGGGTTGTATTGCTTGACCATTGCGTAACACCCGCCCCAGCCGGGGCAAGCTCTAAGCTCCAGAATTTTGACCCACAAAGGAGCACAAATCAATCCTCTGCAATCAAACAGACGGTCGTGGCTGTTTGCTCCCTGGTATCTCGGAGCTAACCAGCTTTCTCTGCCGCACCGTCGAGGGGTCCGTTAGGCGCGCGTCGGGAGGTGTCCGAAGGTTGCGGCGCCGCTGCCCTAACGACCGATTGCAGAGGCGGAGGCGCCGGCGCCGGCGCCGCACGGGCTGATAAGCGACGCGGCCAGCCAGCCACTCGACAAATATCTTCCGGACCTGGCGGCGCGCTGGACGAGCTGATAGGTGACAATGGCGCGGGCGACGGAATGAAAGATAGATAATGGGGACGACATGAGGTAAGGGAATAGGCGATTGTGTCCCGGATCTTGCTAAACAAAAAAAACACTACAATGCTTCTGGAAGTTCAGAACAATGATAGGGGATGTTTTTTTTACTGCTGTTTGATTGATATACCGACGTTTCCTACCGCGTCAACTATTATCGTTGTTAGTTCAATTAGTGTAATAAATGTTTTATCCCGGTAAGTCCCTGCCCCGCTGAAACGACAGATCCTCGGCCAATCTACCCGTCGCCTTGCGGGGAGAATTCTGTCACCAGGTATCTCCCCAGCGGGCACCGCCCCAGTCGGGACAAACTAAGCGCCTGGCGGGTCTCCCGGCGTGTGGTAGTGTAGTGCGTGTAAGCATGTGTGAAGGGAGCGGATAGAATCAGGAAGAGGAAGAAAAGATCGCGCGCATTCCGTGGCTTGTATATGAGGGTACTGCCCCGGCATTAGCCTGGTATTGATCGAAGAAACTACAGAAAATTACCGATCAGAGCTGCCGGCCGCTAAAATTTCCCTCAGGCAGCGTCTGAATTAGACCTAGCTACACAGTTTGTTTCGAAAATTGAGACTCGAACCCTAGGACCTCAGAGTGGCAGTAGAGTCAGCAGCAATTCTGGCTCTCATCTGAGCTCATTCGTTAGCAGCACAAGCCCTGACCTCGTGGGTGGGAGGTAATTTTGAATCATTCTGTATTAAAGTTGCCGGCTGCTCCGCATCAATACGAATATTTGCTGTCCGGCGCCAACCGTTCCGTTACCTTCTCCGAGAGAGAAGGCTCAGAACATCACCTGATGTGACTGCAGTGCCTCTGACCGGGAGGTCCTAGATTTAAGTCCCGACGGTGCCTGGATTTTCGACATTAGCGAGACAGCTAGTTCAAATTCAGTCGCTGTCTGGAGCAAAAAATTTAGTGGCCGGCTGCTCTAATCAGTAGTTTTCCGTTGTTTCTCCGATCAAAACCATGCAAATGCCGGAGCTGTACTCCAACAAACGGACCACGGATTACGCGCGATCTTTCCTTCCTCTTCCTTGTTTTCTCACAACTTTCATACAAATACACTTACATACACTACACTATCACAAATGCCGGGAGACTGGTTGGAAGCTTAGATCTTGCCCCGGCTGCCCCACTGGTGGAGACCTGGTTAGGAAATATCCTCTCATGCGCTAGATCTCGCCATCCAGCGAGGGAATATCACCGCCACCTCCCCAATAAAACAACATACCTTACTCTTACGGGACTAATGACCTTAACAGTTATCTCGCCCGGAATCACTAAACAATCAACCAACCCACTGCCTTCGCCCCCCCCCCCACCCTTCAGCCCGACCATTGAGTGGAACTTACCACCGATAACGAACTCCCTGGGCTAACGGTCGCCCGTTGAGCAAGAGCCGTGCGTCCTTACTGGCAAATGAGGAAGTTCGGTTCGTTTCGTCTTATTAGTCAGTCTGGTGAAAGTTGTTTCTCTTATATTTAATATGGACGTGCATGACAATGAAACATTAATGATGTAGTAAATCTGTCCAAAAGTCACTCAATTTCGTTATAGTTAAAAAGATACCTTCTCCCTCTCCAGTATTTATTTCGTTAATTTCTAGAAGGTTTCTGCTTAATAAAGTCATTTCTTTTTGAATGAGGTAAAAAACCGTCGCTGTATTGTCTTATAATTATCGACTTTTAATTATTTTCCTTTTAAGAAAGAAGGCGTATAGTGGTTCACATGAGCCATGAGTGTAGTGCCGACTGACAGAACACCGTAAATTGTATTCATCTAAGAATCTAATAAATAATTGAACTGATGGTTGATTAATCCCCCTTGTTTTCCTATATATAGAAAAACAATTTAAGTAATCAATTTACTTAACTTATAAATTACTTTACTTTACTTACTTTACAAATTAAGTAATTACTTTACTTAACGCCCTTTCACTGCAAAATCCTATTGTCATGGAGCTCAACTGACAACTCTCCCTCTTGTCGGGTATGTTAAATAACTAGCATTGAAAGGAGTACTTAATTATTTTTAGAGAGCAAGTCGCCTCTATATGCATTCTAGGAATTGTATCAGACTCCTATTTCTCAATATAAGCGTCACATCATACAATGATGAAAGCATAAGAAAAACAGAAATAGCCAGCGCTTTCTTAAAAATGTATATTACTGTATGTGACGACTAGCCGGATTTTTGTTCCGATTAGCATATAAGGAAGAGAACCAAATTGTATGTCTCCAGATAAACAAGCCAACTGCTGCTTTCGAAGCACAGAATTGTGTTACGATGAGGAAAGTGTGGTGCGCCTGCGAACAGTGATAAGCAGCCAGCAATAGCTGCAGATGCTGCTCACATACTCGTTGCTCACGCCACCGGCCCCCTTCCTCGTTCGCTAGTGGTCGCAGGGAAACAACGTTCGCAATTTCTTTGGCAGAAATCCCTAAAATGTGCCAATTTGAGTAAAAATTAAATTCTCAAAATTTTAGCTTGTATGGATAACATACTTATTACACTAACTTAATTTTCGTAATTTCTTATTAAACATCTAATATTGAATCATATTTGTGATGTCTGTGAATACAAAGAATTGAGCAAATAACAACAGCATCATTTAAAAGTAGTGTGAATGCGAGGTAATTATTCTAACAGATAAGAAATGATTTCTCCGTGGAGTATGTTAGGTTATTTTTGTTGTTGTTATTTTCAAACATGACTTTTGTAATTGACAGATTACCGATGTGGCCAACACTGAAGCGCCCCAACTCTTCGCTAGTTCGAAGGATCATGAGTTCTCAGTAGGCAGGGTGTGTGCTTGGTCATTCATCTTTCGCAGTCATCCTTTTTTCTAACCCATGATTCACTATTACCGCTTACAACAGAATGTATAATCATAGAAGACTAATTTTCGAATATTCACCACAAGTCCAATTTATCTCGAAAATTAACAAGAAATGACTGATGTATGATTAACAATATGTTTCGTGAATATCACCATCATTGGGAAGGTCTATCCGTTCGTCGGCGCCACTCACAGTGCTGGGTGGTCCAGTTCGCTCAAGTCGCGGAGAAGAAACAGTAAATATTATGAAGTTGTCGTAAGAACAAAAAGAACGTTAAGGAACAAACAACCTGCATTTAGACTGTCATTCAAATGACACTTGTGTGAGTCATGCGTAGTATCCTCCGTGTCCCGGCGTCGCTGTTTTTGCGAGAGGACTATTGTGCGCGGGAGCGAGGCTGGCGGAGGTGCAAGGAGGGGGGTGGCGAAGCGAGCACGGTAGGAGCAGGGGCGCCCAGGAAACAGAAGAGGCCCGGGGCAGTACATCCACGGGGGTCCCTTATTTCCAAAAAACAGTTCCCTACATTTCTTATTATATCATTTTTGTAATATAATGGGATGAAAAGAAATAATCTTCCACAAACAAATGTATTAACAAACTATTTGTCAGTTACAGCGGCACAGACGAAATGGTACCGTGTAAGGAGCACACGATCCATGTTGGCCGTGTTACTTGGATGTACTGAAGATGAGGTAAAATACCTCGAAACATGTCTGCTGTAACTGACAAAAAGTTTGTTAATAAATTTGTTTGTGGAAGCTTATTTCTTTTTCTCCCGTTATATTACAATAATGGAGTTTCACAATATTTCTGCGGAAACCTAGTTTATTATATCATTAATTATGAATATATTTTAAAGTGAATCTGATTTTAACTACAGTTAAATATTTTTGTTCAAAAAATGTATTATATTAATTAATGTATAATGTATTATAATTACACATTTTAATACATTATTCTAATGTATTGTAAAAATGAAGGAAATACATTTTGTATAAAGTTTCGGGGCCCCCCTTATGTGTGGGGCAAGTTGCCCCAGCCGCCCCACCCTCTGGGCGCCCCTGGGTAGGAGTAGTGAGGGAAAGGAAGCTGGGAGGTGGGGGGGCGGAGGGGGAAGAGTGGGGAGGTGCGGGGCTCTGCGCGCGCCGAGGTGCTTCTCCTGCGCCAGTCGCTTTGTCCTCTCTCTCGCATCTCCCGGTGAGGATCGCGACGCAGTAGCAGGAAGCGGCGGCGGCGGCGGCGCAGGCGCCAGTTGCCGCGTGTTGCCAGCTGGCGCCGGGCCACGCGCTGTTGCTCCGATCAACACACTGCGCCTGCATTAGCAGGGGAATGGGGAAGGCAATTGGCAGGCGATTGTTGGGGTCGGCGCAGGTAGCACGACGACGACCAGCGTCAGGGCCGTAGAAAGTGCGCGGAGGTGGCGTGTGCACGCACGGAGTGTGTGTGTGGGTTCAGACGCTTTCTAGCGACTGACCTGTTGGATTCGGAGTTCGCATTGAATTGTACGGGAGTTATGAATCGTGTAATGGAGTCCATTCTCATTTTCGCGAACCCAGAACCATCTTGGCAGTATAAAGGCGTTTCACGACCTTTTATACTGGATGATTCGATGTGCAGGAGACAATTAAAATTGATGCACAACCTCAAAGTCAAGGTGGTTTTTTTCTTTGCTCGTTTCCGTATAATCAGAGAGGGAACTGAACTATATATTATAAAAGGAATAATATTTATTTTATAATATCGATACTAATACGTTAGTTACGACTTGCGTTGTACAATTCTAAAAGATTGCAAATTCCTGTAATAAGCCTAATAAGCAGTATCTGGTTGAGTAGCCACTTCTCGATCTGGTATTTCGTATTTTTTCGTTATATTGAACAAATTCTATGATGATCTGTTACTTAGCTTCTGGACAGAAACCCTACCCTCTCCTCCACAACATTTTCAACTAATTTCAATTGTTTCATTTAAATAAAGAAGAAATGACAGTCGTTCCAGACTTGAATTGTTTTAATGGTGATATAATAGTACATTATGAAACGATGATGTAATGATGGGTATTAATACACGAGTATCGTAAACTTCACACGAGTGTATTAATCGAGTTTCATACGGTACTTTTTCTACGACCTATGGTAACTTTTATAAGTTAAACTTCTCCTCTGAATCGTTTCTTGGCAGTCGACACTCAAGATTCGGCCAAGGCCACCTAGCGGGTACCTCTCTACCCTACAAGTACAGATGGCTTTGTTTTACCAGAGCGCTTGCGAGGGACTACAAAAGTTCCGGGATTAATATCCCGACGTCACCATTTTCGCATTTTCTTTCATTTCTTGAAATGTCAACACCACCAGAAAGAACCACCATTCACTAAATATTTTAAACTAAAGAATTGGCCGGTTTTTACGGACAACCACACGGCAGCAGCAAATAACACAAAATGACTCGCGTGATCTCGCGTGGATCTTAACGTCATTCAAATGTTCTCTGCAATAACTACCACTGCGCTAGTCAAATACGATCAAAGTGAAATTACAATCCAATTTATTTTAACTAATATTTCACGTAAAAATCACTACTAATAAAAGAAATTAAGAATGAGAAGCATAAAACAATATTAATTGCAATTTTAATATACACACTCGAACGAAACATTTACTGCAAAGATTCTCAATGATTAATGAAGTGACAATATTGGTTTGTAAGCGACTCTGTGATTGGTCAAGAACCTGTATCATAATGAAAACTGTATCGAAATGACCATCATTATGCAACTGGTTACAGCCATCCAATGACAGCATTATACAATGTGAGTAGAAAAAATAAATAGTAAAATAGAAACACAAAGATTATATCGGATAATGATTGACACGTTAAGACATTGTTTCGCTTTCCAGTGCGATGACATTACGAAGGTTATAAATTTCTGAACCTGACATTTTTTTTTCGAGAACTGTAAGGTTACAGCTCCCAATCGTTCACTCACTTGTTACAAACACACTATCTGCAATCAAGTGGAGGAAAATAGCCATGCTTTAAATACTACGCATTCATTCCCGGGAGGGGAATTCTGTGCCCCATACAGAATTCCCCTCCCTCTAATACAGAAAAAAATATCTCTTTCAATGTTGAGTTAAATACCTTTGTTACCGCTTAAGTCGCTGAACTCTGCCCTTCATTCATCTAATTACCCTGTATAACTAAGGCTGGTTCACAATTTTGAAAGGATATAAATATACGTCTGATATTTGTTAACATATAAATTTTGTAATAAACATAAAAAATCTATTAATATTTTTAAGAAATAAATATTTTAATAGCATATATAATATACCAGCCATCTTCTATATGATGGCATCCATATATATACTTATTTGGGCCACCTCTCTTCTGTCATTCTCAGCAGACGTCCTTAACATTGCAGCTGTTTTCATTGTACAGTATCTATCATATCCTTTTGAATTTCCATTTTCTCCTTTATTTCTTAATTACGTATGTACTGTAAACGAGATATTCTGCAACTTCGTCTCAAAAAGTCCATTTGAATCGTCAATAATCTCTTCTCTTTTTGTGTGTGTTAGTTCCCATACTTCTGAGCCATATGTGATAATGCTTTCTATTATGGTACTGTTTATATTTTTGTTTTTCTTTGATAAGTGGGAATTCCACAGAATTGGATTTAGCATATTTATGACTCGTTTCCCTTGATTTATCTTATTATTATCTTTATTACTTTTGCCCTCTTTTGGAACTGTGGAGCCTAAATATTTAAAATCCTCGCACAATTGTACTTTATCATTTCCAATAAACTGACCATTTCCATATTCTCCTGTTACCATAAACTTTGTTTTTGACACACTTATTTGCAATTCCCATAGATCAAATTCCTGTTTTAATTGTCTAAACATATAATTAATATCCTGCTCATCTTCAGACTTTATGAGTAGATCATCCGCGAAAAGTAGAACATCCAGTGTTGATTCCCCAATTACATAACTTAAAAACATAATTTTATTTATTTCGTCGTGCGCATCGTCAAATTTGATGAATGTGCATGAATCCTTTCAAATGATGTCGTTCGTAATATAATCTTCAACTTGTTAATATTTTATGTTTCCCTGTTTCTCTTTGGGCAAGTGGGGTTCCTGGATTGTGGTTTCTCCATTGAGCGGCGCGCAGGCCGTGAGCTGGGCCCTGCAGTCGCCGGCGACTCTTCAATGGGTGGCCGCCCCCCGTCGCCGCAGCGAATCGGATTAAATGGGCTTCGTTGTCTCCCATCAAGCCTCGTCGTCGCTAATCGGGCCAAATTAGCCCTATCGGACATTATAAATAGATTTCATTACTTTTCATCTGCTTTCGATTCGATCGACCGCTGTTCGCCCGTGTCCAGTGTTCGTGGGTTTAATCGGGCTCCGACACGCGGCATCTTCACGGCGCTCTCGCTCGTTCTCTATCTCGGTCTCAGGATGCGTCACTCGAGAATGCCGTGGGTCAGATGGACGAGGTCACCAAATTAGCGACCGTGTATTCGTCGTCCCACGAAAAGAGCTGGTCGTGTACCGTGTCTAAATTCCAGCGTCTACGAGCTGGATTGCCAATAACCGGGTCCCGTGATCTTGGTGGGTATTCATTGCCGCTAACACAGTCAGTTTTTTTGCTGGAAATAATGACGTATTTTTACGAATAGAGCGTAGCCGATACATAAATGCATAAAAGAAAGTTAATTTTATCTTCATTGTTTTTTTCATGATCAACTTCTGAAATAGTGTTGAGGGCATCATACGCTACAATAAAACTACTCCATACTTCGTGGAACTAATGCATACTTTTATTCTGTTTCAAACTATTACTTTTCTTCAGCACACTTATTCATCGTTTGTTGTGTGTGAACAATCGAATATTTTTCGATTAATATCTCAAATGATATTTTTAGAAACAAATGGGGTAAGTCATGGGCACTATGGTGCTATAATAGGTGCTTAGTGCATTATAGTAATTTTAGTAGTGCAGGCGAACGAAATATGTTGCAAAATGAATTTTCATTGGAATAATGAAATACAAAACGTGTATCGTGAGGATAAACAGTAAGAGCACAATTATAATAGCAGAGTTCATCAGCTGGTGCTACATTCTCCGATGTTTCATTGTATTGATGTTGAAAACTGCATGATCAGGTGGAAAGGCGATGTAAAATGTCTGGCATGGCGTACCTAAGAAAATGTTTAAAATATTTCCAATCTATCAAGCTGTTTAAGAAAATTTATGAAAACAATAAAATACGATATGAAAATCGTATAAAAAGAATCAATTTATTTTTTTGTTCTATGAAGCAAACGTTTCTTGGGGTATTCCTCATTACCTGTACAAAAAACTCAAAATATACTGTAAGTAATGTTAAATTTTACAATATAATATATGGGCTAGTGCGTATGACTGAGATATCCTAGTATCATACAATACATAGAGTACCGGCTTAGGTATCTCAGGGCATCATTTAATATCACTGCAGTGCCCATGACCG
Organism: Acheta domesticus; assembly: GCA_031308135.1. Taxonomy (NCBI): domain Eukaryota; kingdom Metazoa; phylum Arthropoda; class Insecta; order Orthoptera; family Gryllidae; genus Acheta; species Acheta domesticus. The sequence goes on from JAHLJT010004567.1 coordinate 218,964,040, forward strand.
CATGGTCCTCGAGTTCGAGTCCCGATTCTAGCAGAATTTTCGACACTAACTAGATAGTTGCGTCGAATTCAGCCTCAGTCTTGAGGAGAATTCAAGTGTCCGGCTGCTCAGAATGGTAGTATTCCGCGGTTTCTCCGATCAGAACGAGACGAATGCCGGACCAGTGCCCGAAACGGTCCACTGTCCGCGTGCGATATTTCTTTCCTCCTCCTTATCCTATCCTCATTCCTGACTTAAATTCACATGTATTACATTACCACATACGTATGTCAGTAGCTTTGAGCTTGTCCCACTGGTGGTCAACTGATGAGATATTCCTGGATGAGGAAGAACACCTCCACCTTCCGCGATAAAAAAAAGTGCGCTACTTTAATGAGAATAGCAGTTGATGTACCCGGAAACATGAAGTAATAAGTTGTGGGAAATTCTGGCGTGCATTTGAACACTAACCACGGACCGCGCACGATACATCCACTACACTACGACACATTTCAGGAGACCAGTCGGGAGCTTAGATACTGTCACGGCTGGGGTGATGCCCCGCCGGAGGGAGATACCTTGCTTCCGGAAAACTCCGCTAGCTGACGTGAAGGTCGGCGCCGCATCTCTCGATCCAGCGGGGGAAGATCACCGCCGCCACCTGCGATAAAAGACATGCGCTGCACTTACGAGTCTAACGCCCTCAGCAGTTCGCGCGCCCGGAGACTAACCAATCAGTCGAACACACAAACGAAACTCCTTGCGTTGAACAATTATTTTGGCAACTCTTGTGCGGGGAGTGGTGTGGATGGCGTCATCCCGCCCCCTCCCGTCGACAGCCTTTGATCGGAGCCCGCGCGCGGCCGCCCGGAGCGGCGAGGCCCGGGTTAATTGCGCCGCCCGCGCCCCATCAGAGACAGCCACCGGAGAGCGAGCGGGCATCCGCGGCGCATGCGCGCTGCGGGAACGGGGCGGGGCGGGGCGTGTGTGCGATATTGCGCGCGCCCGCTGCTCATCTGATTACGCGCGCCGATGCGCAGCTCATCAGCGGCGGCGGCGCCTCGAGAGCCTCGCGCTGATGCCCCTGCGGCCTAGGAGGACGCCTCGGGACCTCGCTCCGGCTGCGATGGTACTCAGGCAACGTTACCTCTACAGTATCGTTACCGGAAAGACACAAGTTTCGAGTCCTGATGGTTGGTGGCGGATTTTTTAATAGTACATTATTATACGATGATCTAATGATGGGTATTAATACACGAGTATCGTAAACTTTACGCGAGTGTATTAATACCCGTTGCATCGAGTTCCATATGGTACTTTTCCCGCGACTTTTATAAGTTAAAACTTTTACATTGAATAGTTTCGTGGTAGTTGATTCAGCCAAGGCCACCTAGCAGACGGCTACCTAAATCTACCCTCGCGTGCAGCCGCAGGTGGCTGTGGTTACCTGTCCGCCTGCGAGGGAATACTGTGCTAGTCAAATAGGATCAAAGTGAAATTATCATCCACTTTATTTTAAATAATATCCCATAAAAATACTACTAATAAAAGAAATTAAAACTATTGAGAATAATATAATATCAAATTCAAATTTAATATACACAAACGAAACATTTACTAAAACGATTCTCAATGATTAATTAAGTGTCAATACTTGCTTTATAAACTTCTCTGTGATTGGTCAAGAACCTGTATCATAATGAAAACTGTATCGAAATGACTATCATTATGCAACTGATTGCAACTATCTAATGACAGCATTATTCAATGGCAGTAGAAAAAATATTTTTGCTTCGTAGCTGGGTTTAATTCAACCACAGTCTGAGGTAGGTCTACCGCTCGGGTGTTGTGATTAGTGGTTTTTTCGTGGTTTCTTCAAGCAATACTGAACGAATATTGCAACAGTACCTTTACAAACGGGCTAAGGATCACAAGCGATCTTTCCTTCCTTACCCTCGTCCCCTCCCCCACCCCATCTCCCTCTCCCCTACACGCGAGCTTCCGTGTACTGCACTATTACACACGCCGGGGGACCTGACGTGAACCTAGAGCTTGTCCCGTCTGTGGCAAGCCGTGCAGTGCCGTGCTAGGGAATGATACCTCATAAGTCGACGGGTAGATCTGTTCTGGATCTCACGTTCCAGCGGAGGAAGAACTTCGGCATCCCTAAGGATGTTACCTGTACTGTATTTACGGGAATAACGACCTAAGTAGTTGACGATTCGGGGATCAATGTAGATTCGCGTAGTCTCTCCCTCGAGACTACGGATCTGCTTGTTTTAAAACCTACCTCAGTTCTGTACTTTGGGTTCGCTTGGGATGAAATCTCCCTCGAGACTTAATGAATCTTTACCTTTACATTCATTTTATTATTTATGCATCTTCTTATTAAGTTATATTCTTAATGGGAACGAAATAAGATATTTACATTTGCTACATTTTGTCCTTGAAATGATTTCAAAGGATTTTTTAAATTATTTTTATTACTTTTTTCTGAATATATTTGTATCCAATTAAAAAAGAGCTTAAGTATGATCACTATATTGGCCCCAAATTGGCAGTTAACACATACGCATTAGCAGTTACGTGAATTCCTTTCTAGTTTGCTTAACCAGTGGCGTAATATAACATACTTCATGTAGAGTAGGGAAAAATATTAACTTAAGTTTCTGCCCCAAGCTGAGCAATAGAATAACCAAACCCCATATTTTGCTGCGATGAGTACACGTACCATTATGACTGACTAAGGAATCTACATCCTTGGGCTGCATTCTTTAGATATTTCTGCCTCCGCGTAGTGTTCATGACTGCACAATTTTCGTGCCCTCGTAGAACTTACCAGCGATGTCAACTGTACAAACAACGTAAAAAAACCTGTACAAACAGCGTAAAAAACTTTGTTGTTTGTAGACCGACTCTATAATTATTTTAATGCTTATTTCGTAACAAACGGACCTTCTGAGTGACGGCGTCTCAGAAATGACGTAATTTGAAACTGAGCAAAGCACTTAAGGTAGCTTCTATTTTCTACAGATTGTTTGTGTTGAAGAAGGGCGGTGCTTCCGTCGAGTACAACGCAATTTTACAGCGAGACGTGCAACGTGATGAAGGAAGTGCATCACACTGTTATTCTATACGCGTAGTTTCCTCGTTCTAAATGTGCAAGTCACGCCGCCGGCCACCATGTGTGGAGGTGGCGTGGAAGCGGAACGTCAGGTGGGCTCGCACCGACGTACAACTATGGTCTCCGCGGTACATATGATGATGATGGCGCAGTAGCTGACAAAGGCTGTTTGGCAATGTAGACAATAATTATTGCAAGGACCTCGTAGGTGACCGCAATAATTAAGTGGGCTGATTTAACGATTCCATTGAAACCAAAGGCAGTGGTGAAGACGGTACTTTGTTCGCTCTCATCTGATGTAAACGATTATGATAATGACTGCCATGCTCAGTTATTGAGCTTAGGCGCGGTAGGGAGGCTTGTCTTAGGAGGTGGTGAAGGAGGCTTTCTCGCCTTTCTTGGGCAGGTGCTGTGGTGATTTGCCTTTCCTTGCCATCCTTTTTAAGAACATAATGTAATGATGGGGGACGAAAGATAGTGAGAGACATGATTTTAATGATTCAGATGAGGTATGTGGTGCAGTGTTAATCCATCCGCATAATGGCGTCACTCGTCCTTTACCCGAGCAGCCTTCATGTTCTGCTCTTCAGTTCTTGGATGAATGCCTAAGCCCTGCGCCTCCGAGGCAAATCTGCTGTAAATGCAAAAATTTAATTGTCCATGATTTACTTTTTACCTCTTTTTCAAAAATTCCCAATTCGTAAACATATACCACACTGACAATGGTTTTGCAATAAATACAGTATCTTTACTGTTTGTTGCTTTCGAATTAAACCGAACTGTTTCTTTGCAATACCTTTTCAATAAATAACAATTTTCCTTTAAGGAACTGAACAAAACATGATAGTTTAAAATATAATACTTAATTGCAATTTTCGTGTACGCTTTTCTCGGTTGGCCGAAAAGCAGAACTGAAAAGGCAATAATTTTCTCTGCCATTTTCCAGAAGTATCTGAAATGCAAAAGTTATTTATCGTTTGCTTTTAAAAAATTTCTTGAGAACCTAGTAAATAGGACATAAATACGTATTTATTTATTTAACGCCAAAACAGTAAACTGTAAAGAACAGGGGAGATACGTTGCATTGTCGAGAAACAAAGCAAAGTTCCTTATGAACATGTGGTCAATGGTGAATCAAGATGGCTGCTTAGGTGCTCAGAAATACGTCACAAATTGTAGTACAATTCTTTAACAGATAATTTAACAGATTTTATAATAGGCACTTGAACAATACCCTTTGAGTGCTGTGGATACGTACTTCGCGAAATCTGTCGTGGACGCAGAGCCTGCCACAGATGTGATCAGGCGGTGGCTGTTGCGGAGACCTGCCGTTCTCGCCCACTCGCGTGTTCTTTTATTTATTATTTCATTGAACGTCAAAAACACTAAACGCTGTTGTAAATTTCGAAAGGGGCAGAGAAAATGTCTATTGATTCCCCTCGCAAAAAAATCAGACGATTATCCCCAACATCATTCAATTGTTCAGGAGAATGTATACTCTTGATACACTCTACTGAGTACGTCACAGTATTTGTTAACAAGGTTACGGCTAATATTGTATTAACCCTCGTACCATATGTAGGGTCTTTCTGGACCCCGAGATCGTCATTTTGTTACTATTTTCCTGAATATTTGCAAGATAATATCAGTCTTCTAGATATGCCTTTGGGCACTTATTAAGGAGGTACCAAACCATTTTCACAAATTTTCTCAATTTTATTAGAGAGTTATTTTCGTTACATGGCACCGCTTTTAACTAAGCTGTTGTCTGTAATTTTCCCATTCTATTACAAACATATTGTCATGAACTTCAAGAAATGTGATTGATACCGTACATTTTTGTCAAATATTTGATTTATCTCGGAATATCTTTCATAAACTCTTATAAATATTTCGCAAGTATTATGAATCAACAATGTAGGCTACATAAGTTGGAGGTTATTCTTTATAAGAAATATTTAATATGAATAGATTCAATTTATTATGTTATTGAAAATAACTAAAAAATGATATTCTCATATAAAATCTATTATTTACCCGGTGTGTTGCAGTACACATTCATGTTTACTGCACTGCATCAAACCACGTCCAATTGTCAGTAAAGCTTGGGGTCAGAAAAGACCCCAGGTATGAAACTTGATATAAAAAAGCAGATATGGTACGAGGATTAATGCTGTTTTGCGTTTTTGGTGAAGTGAGACCGCCTGTAGCCAAAGTATTTCAGAGGACGACGTCAATTTCAGTTCGACTCCCTCATAAATATTTTCTAAATATAATGTTTAATTGTTAGCTTGAATTTAAATAAATGTAGGCTACACTCACTATTAACAATCCTTTGGAAGTGATGGAATCAATATGTGGTACGTAATTAAATGGAGTACATTTGAAGAAAGAAAGAAAGAAAGAAAGAAAGAAAGAAAGAAAGAAAGAAAGAAAGAAAGAAAGCATTGCTTGTGAGGGGAGGATGAGCCCCAGAGGCTGCCCCTGGGATCCAGTGTCGGCGGCAGACGCGAAAGCAGTAGCGGCGGCAGGCGTTGGTTGACGCAGCGCCCCGCCCCCCTCTATTTGCGTGCGCCTCTCCGCCCCGCCCCGCCCCGCCCACGCAAGAGGCACAAAGGCTTTGACGTGTGCCCCTCGCCCGGTATCTTTGTCCGGCCACGCGGGCGGCGGCGGGGGCCGGCGGCGGCAGGTCGGGTGTCCAGCGGTGACGCAGCGCCCCCAAATACGCCGAGGGGGCGTCGAACAAGGAGAGGCCGCTCCCGCGCTGCTCGGCCTTACTTGTTCTTCTCGCTGGCGGCTGTTTTTGGGACACACAGCTAAAGAGTATGATAAATGGAACACATGTGGCATGCGATGTGTTCTCAGCAGTATTCAAAAAGGCGTTGGGGGTAAGGAAGTTGGATTAAGGAAGCCGTCTTTTCAAGGGTATCGCCAGTTTGAATCGGCCAACTATGTTTCAGCGTTTCCCACAGCGACGCTCCGATCATTACTTATATAAAACATCTTTGAATTTAGCCAACAAAAAAATCAACTTCTTTTTCCTAAAAATATTGAAAGCACTTCACTCGATTCATTTTTCTCGTGTAACTACTACTAAAGTAAGTCTAGTTAAATAATTGCACTGGTGTATGACACAATTATTCACTCTCCGCGAACGTTCACTTGTTTTTTTGTTTGTTTTTTTCACTCTCACATCTGCAGTTGAATTTTACGGACATGCATTTTACAGGTATTTTTGCACATTACATACTTTAGAAGTAGTTACTGTTCTAACGTTTTGAAGAACTCCAAACAACTCATTTTGCTCGCGATTCATTTCTATATAGGATATAGCTGATCGTCAAAAAGAGCCCACATTTCGTCGCGCGCGGTTAAAGCAGTGTCTGAAGACTTTGGCTACATATCTTCTACGAGCATACACGTTTTGTTCTCTTCGTCTTCTTCTTCGGTGATTTTTTGACAGAAAACCTCATATTGTCGGACCCTGATAACGAAAAAATAAATAAATCTTGTTCCTAAATGTAGTACATTATTTCCTCTAATACGTTATGCAATTAAAATCCAGGCTTTGTGGGACCTTGAACATTCATTGACGGCAAAACTTTCTGTCCGTACGTCTGCAGTCAACAGCAGCACCTAAACCATTCAGATTACTTTCTCCAAAATTGATATTCCCTAATCGATCGAAACTCAAAGCCTTGCGAGTTTGAAACGAATATTTTTATTTTTAAAGATTTCGGCTGTCCGGGTGACACCGCTACTAGGCTGTGTAGCCGAGTTTTCGACCATCTTGTTTGAGGTCTTCATCAGGCCTGGCTTCATAAAAAATGGTGGAAATGTCGGCTACACAGCGTTGGTACGCGGCGTCACCCTGACTGCCGAGATCTCAACTCTGGTCGCGGAAGCCTAAGACTTCATGTTGATAAACGTTGTTTTCTGATAGGGTAAAGTATAGCTTAAAAATGGCGCAGGCCTCATTTTCATAGAAGTCTGAATTTCCGAAAATTACAAAAGTTCAATTTGTTTCGAAATTATTTGTTCCTTCTTCACGTAAATATCCCGGCATGTCTTTGTCCATAAATATTCCAATATAATGTTTTTGTCAAAGAATGCAGCGTTGCAGTACCATTATAGATTGTGATGTTTCGACTTCCCATCGTACTCATTTTTGCACATCAGAACGCCAATCCACATCCCCAATAAAGTGTTTTGTCCTCTTATCTTTCTGGGGTGACATATGGTATATTGTCACAGGATTTCATCAAAAATAGCGACGTTAACATTTTGCTCTTCTTGTAAATCAAATTATCTCGCGATAACAGGGCATCCTGATATGATCATCTAGCTGACTTAAGTATGTGTAAAAGCCAAAACATACTATTTATAATCATAATTTTGACCTCAGTCATAATTTTCTGTAAAACTCATTACAAATCGTAGAACATTTGGTGCAGAAACTAAATATTTTCGAGTAAATATCAACACAAATTTGACAATTATAACTACTTTTCTTGCAAAGAAATCATGGCCCAACAATAAGATGTAATTCAAAGAAATTAGCTCCTGGGTCATTGTCGCCGAGCCATTGTTCCATTCCAATCCTATATTCCCTAAAGGTTAGCAAAGTTTATTTCATATACAGTGGATTCCGGTTATTGGGAACTTCCATTTTTTGTTTACTATATCAGAGATTCACTACATCCGATGATGTCAAAATTAAATAGAATTTCTCTAGAATGATTTATTTTATTAATGTAGCGACACAGCAAAATACGTTAACAGCCCAAAGTGAAAATTTCAATGTCTTTATTTTTCCTTAAAAAAACAATTATTTTCAACATCTTTCGTTAGATATTTCGTTAGATTCGTACATCTTTCGTTAGATATTTCTCAAGAGTTCGTGCTCTCTCCGAACTTGATTCTGCTTGGTCCACTGTCTCTAAATATCGTAAAGCCGTCTTTATTTCCAGGACCTTGTATCAACCGACGTTCACTATAACCGAGATTCTGATTCACTATAACCGAATCTTTATATGCTTATTTGAATTGTAAGTGAAACCGGACCAGTGACCTAAGTTCACTATATCCGAGTTCACTATAACCAGAGTCGAGTGTATTTCAAATAGGTTTTAAATAATTTCTAAAAGATTAATTTGTATATGTATAACAAAAGCTCTAATGTAAGAAACGAACTAAGGAACATAAAATAATCTACAAATTCTAACTTACAAAGCATCCAATTACCTGAAATTACGTTTGCGAAGCGCAGTAAATTCAGAGCGGGCGACTCTATTAGTCATCTAATTACAAAAAAAAAATACTAATATTTTCGAAAAATTAAACATGACCTGATTTGAAGACCTGTTTTTGATAAACACATTTCATTAGGGGGAAAATTGAGTCTTTATAATTGTAGTTGTTGGAAGAAGACGCCGATTTTTTTTTTATTTTCGAAAAATAAGGCATTTTAATGAACATGAGAATTGCACTGTCCTCTTAAGTTCTGTGCACTGTCCCCTTTGCTCTATGTAAGGTGTAAATGTAATCAATCAATTTTATGCCGTTTTTTAAGAAAAAATAGTTTAATGAACATAAAAATTGTCTATGTTTGATGCAAAAGTTCGCAAAAGATGCTCATGTTTTTGAAAAATTGAACATGAAATTATATTTAGATCTGTTCTTCGCGAACACATTTCGTGAAGACAAAAATGTTTATTATAGTTGTAGAAAAAATGTAGTTGTAGGAAACCGCCGGAAAAGAAATTGAATATTTGCGCCTTTCGAAAAGTCAGGGTTTTCAACCAACATGAGACCTGCGCAATTCTCTTACATGTCCTTCACCCTATCCAACAACAAAAGTTAATGAAAAACGATGAAGCCTTTTTTTTAAATTTGGAAAAGTCTCAGGTGTGTCACGTAAAGAACTCCCCAAAATTAAAATATCGGTTTCAAATTAAAGGGGCCGTGATATCAGCCAGATCGATTGCGGAATATCAATTTTGGAGAAAATCAGCTGAACGGTGTAGCCGCTAGCGATGTTCACAGACAGACTGACGGACAGACGGACGACCAACCGTTTCGCCGTCAATCGATTTTTCGGTATCAAGGACCTACAATACATGAATTACAGGAATTATTTTCTAAATTTTAGGTTAGAGGGATTATTTTCTAAATTTAGCAATTGGATTTATTCACTTTTTCGTACTCAGAGCCCTGCAATAAAAGGTTTTCTGCAGAAAATTCGCCAATTTTTCGCGCAGTATTACATAACCTTCTCTCTACTGCGTAAGCGGTAGCGAGAAGGCGAGAAGAGGGTAAACACAACGAAACTGCAGACAGAAGAACTGGCCACTGGTGTTCCTGTGAGCGAGGTAAAGCTTATGGTTGTGAAGACGTTGATAGCGAAACATTACCAATCATTACGGCCCAACATCACGACAAGAGTTGCAATGATATAATATCATAACATATAACTATATTTTATTTACGTCAATCTGCATTTTAACTAATTGAATTGAGCGATAACGATGAGAGTGGTACTACTTTGTTAATCGATAGACGAATGTTCTGAGTTAAGAAAGTATTTCTCCGCAATATAATAAACTTTTCAGTGAGAAAATTGTTGTAATCAAGCGATGTGTATAATGTTTAAGTAAGCCCATTGCATATATAAATGCTCCACTTGAACGTTGAGAAAGTTGATTTGAATTGAGCCAATCTTTCATTATGGTCACCAATTCTTAAGTAAAACCATCCGTCATATTTACATATAAGGCGCAAGACGTAACAGTGAGGTGTAAAACATGTCAAGTCCATTTTTCAATTTCAGTTTAGTTGACGTTTGTTAATACAGATTTTCAAGTAGTGCCTTCATGCATTGGCCAATAGAATTAGAGGCGTGATTTCAGGCCATAGACGTGACTCTGTGACTACAAAAACCTTGGTTTGCTCTCCTGATAATGTTTGCCTTCAGGGACTCGGGTTAGTTTTACATTTCCGGCCCAATCTTCATTCTCTGTTGAAGTAAATATTGGGAATTTCGATTACAAGAGACAACATTTGGATTATTTAATTATAGCATATTTACATCTTGCATTTGTTTTTTATGTCGAATCTAAAGTAGTACCTACCCTAAATTAATCGAAGAATCGAAATGTAATAGAATGGCTTCTATTGTGTAGAAAATGTTCGGTAAGATCGTGAAATTGCATGTACACAAACGCAATATTCTGTCGCAACCAATGTTGAGTGATGTACTCGATTGCGACACAATATCGCATAACAAAACATCGCATGGACTCGACAATATTCCGTGTATTCAGTGTTTTCCAACTTTGTGTCCTGTGTCCCCTGACCGTTTGGACCAAACGCAATACCGTGTGGACAAAACTAACCTTTTTCTAACACATCCTCGTTTTAAAGTAGTAGATGATTTTGTTCCAAAGATTGTATGTCACGACACAATTTTTTAATTTTCTTTGTTAGTCGCAGTTTAATTTCAAGTATGAGGATACTGAAAAATTTTAGCCGTCGGCATCCACTTTTTGTTCGAAAGCATGACGCTTAATGACCAACAACATGAACTCTTTGTTTCAAGAAAAATGTCAGAACGAATAAAAATCATATCATGTTGCTTCCAAGCCAACTTCGTATGGAATGCTTAGTAGCTGAATAAGAGTGAATATTAAGGAAGACTTCCTTTTTTCATATTTTTAGACACTCTCGAAAATATTGTGAAGTCATCCGGCGCAATTTTCGGGGAAGAGGAGCCCATGAAAGGTATTCGTTGGGAAGGAAGGCGCCACGGAACGTTCACCGATGTTGTGCAACAAGTAGTGGATGACTAAACAGTAACGACTCGCCGCCTTCAAAGGAGGTCCTTCCTGCTTTGGAGAAATGCAACTACTCGTTTACATTGTGTTACCAAATGCCAAATTGTTGGTTTTAAAATTTACATGGGAAGATTTAAAAAATTACGTAAATGTTATTGTCACAGGGGTTCTTAACTCCTAAAGGCTGTTCAAAGAATGGACTGTCTTTCACCTGGCGAGGATGGACTGGCCCCACAGACATGACGTGAACTCTTCCTTGCAGCATCTAGTGGAAGGAGGGCTGGTGTACAAGCTAAAAGTGCAGTCGTTGAACCAAGCGCGCGGGACGAAAACGATGCCGATCCTGAAGGAGGCGGAGCCGGAAGCGACGGTGGCGCCCCTGACGGTGCTGCACATGCTCGCCCTGCGCGGCGAGTGCCTCCACGTCCGTCGCCGACGCATTCGTCGCCGGCAGCCGCCTCCGGAAGCTCTGCGGCTCCTTTGCCTTAGGAGCTGTCTGTTGGTAAAAGACTTGCGTGTGGGGCGAGGTTGAGGAAGCGCTCGAAACTAACGAAGAGCTGTGAAGCAAGCGACAACTAATGGCGCGTCAACTACTTTGGTCATTAGTCCCGTAAGTGTAGAGCGTGTTTTTCTCGGGTGGTGGCGATGAACGTTTCCCCGCTGGATTGTGAGATCTGGCGTCGACCTACCGTCGACTAGCGGGGTTTCCCCTCTACCAAGTATCTCCCACCAGCGGGGCACCGCCCCAGTCGGGACAAGCTGTAGGCTCCCGACCGGTCTCCCGGTAGTGCATGTAAGTGAAAGTGTATTTGTTAGCGAGGGGTAGGAACAAGGAAGGGGAAAGAAATATTGCTAATGGTCCATGCCCGTTTTGTTAGATACTGCTCCGGCATTTGCCTGGTGTTGATCGTATAAACCACGGAAAACTACCGATCAGAGCAGCCGGCCGCTAGAATTCTCCTCCAGACAGCGACTGAATTTGACCTAGCTGACAAGCTAATGTCGAAAATCTTGCCGTCGTCGAACCTAGGACCTCCCGGTCAGAGGGACTGCAGTGACATCAGGTTGATGCACTGAGCCATCTCTCCCGGTGAGAGCTAATGGGAAATTGGGAGTGGTCACGACCGTTGGCGGCTCGGGTCATTCTCCAGAGCATATGCTCCCCCATGGATACGACCACTTGTGATATTATTATTGACTACCGCAGAATAGAAAACTTTTTGCTTACATTTAAGGGCAGACATAAAGCCCTATTTACCCTCTCTTGATTTGATTTGTTATTTGACCCATTATCTCAGAAACTATTCAACCTATTCCCGTAAAATTTTAGGAACAGAGTGGTAAAGGTAGTATTGAAAGTAAATAAAAGCAGTTTTACATTATTTGAATAGTTTTTGTAATTTTTAGCGTATTTGAAGTCAAAAATTTTTACTTCACTTTTTTCTGTACTTTTATTCAGAAAGCCTGATGTTTGAAACTAAATGTATAAATCTTATTGTATTAATTTTGCGACATTATTTATTACTTTTTAATTTACAATTAATTACAAAATATACAAAAATAATTACAAAAAAACATTAGAGTAGTTACAAGGATAATGGGGAAAATTTGTTCAAAAATCTAATTTTTTAGAAATCAACATCGAAGTTAATTCTTCTACAAAACCAGTTACCTTGACATAGTGACAAGTAAGCAAAACAGGTTTGCCGCGTAGTCATATAAGATAAAGTTTTCAGTGTAAGCAGCATTAAGAATGAAATTTCCTCTAGAATTTTGTGAAAACTAGAGCATTCTATACGAATTGATTCAAGTTATAACGTTAATGAGATACTGGTAACCAAAATGCCATTTTGACATATGCAGATGAAGGAAAAAATGACAAAAAAGTGTTAAAAGAGTGCATTTCACAACTATGTACTGCATATAACATTTTATTCAGAAAACTAAATATCTTTACGATGTCCACTAATCGACAAATCGTTGCTTCAGGACTCTCTCCGCCTGAGGACATTTTACAGCGTTTTCGAAGTTTGGAGGAGTCCAGAAAAATACTCAAAATACAATATTTTGTACAAGTGTATTTAAAAAAAATTCGTAATATGTTTTAGCTCTGTCAACAGAGAGAAGTTCACAAGAAGTCTTAGATTTTATGAGTACATTGTTGCTGAAAAATCAGTTAGAAAATTTTAATATTGTACCTCGACGATGTAGGCATCGTAGACAACAATATCCCAAAATATTTTCAAGTTTGAAGAAGTCATGTCATAAAATCTACTTTTTTGCATGGAATGACCCTCGTTTAAAAACGCTCTTACGTGCCTGTGGAAATGAGGTAGTGCGCCATTCTGCTGTAGTAGGAAATCCTCCCTGTCGTCTTTCAACTGAGGTAACAACCATTCTGTAATCAGTTTTCTGCTACCTTTTGTTGTCGATTTTTTTAGGGCTTCGGATATACGTTTCCCTGATCCGATTCAATTCCGCTTCTGACACAGTGGGACATCCACTGCTTCGCCCTTTACACAAACGGCCCGTATCCACAAACTGAGCGTACCATCTGCGAACAGAATTTCGGAAGGAGGATCCTTTCCATATTTCGTTCGAAAATGGTGCTGGATTGTGGTAATGGATTGATGTTGATGATACTCAAGAATACAAAACAGTTTCTCCTTACCGCTTACCGCCAGTTTTTAAGTACTGCTGTAACTGCCATCTGACGTTAACTGAGGTAATTACAATCATTGCATAACAAAACTTCCATCAACCGCAGCAACTATAATAATCGCATTTACTTCCACTGTCTCTAAAAAATCACGAAACCCCGACAACAATTTTGAATAACCCTGTATGAGATATAACCTTGTCATTCTGAAGCCGGGAAATATCTATTTTTCTTTGTACTTGTGTGAGCGAGCTTTAGCAAAGAAGCAATGTAATCTCTTTGAAGCACGACAGTGACGTCAGGCCGTACGGGGAACCTTTCGAAGTGGTGAAAAAGAAGCTGAGTGCCCTTAGTCTGTGGCAGAACTGTCATATTGCAAGCAGAGTGACGAAAATGGAGGCACTTGAGACGTACCGGACTTAGGAAGAAGGAATTGAAAACGGAGCTCGATGCTCGATAAAGCAATATGATGCTTGCGAAGACTGTTGAACTCTATGCTAGAATTCAAAGTGAAGAATATCTTGTTTTCAGAAGTCGAAAGGCGTATCAGTTTGTCTCAATTCTTCGCCTAGTATTACCATTGCTTGTGGGATACTCTAAACGTTTTTATAAACACTCAACTTTTGCATCAACGTACGCACGAATGCACAGCGGTACACGTTGTCTTTAAGATATCCCCACCGGACGAAGTCCCACACACTAAGATCAGGGAATCTCGCAGGCCATACAATGCCACCGTTACGTGAAATAACGCGTCTTCCAAACAACTGGCGAACGGCTGCCATCGATGGTCGAGCAGTGTGTGACGTGGCTCCGTCCTGCTGAAACCACAAGCTTTCGTTGTTAAGATTAAGATCGTATAGTCTCGGCGTAAAGAATGTTTGAAGCATATCAGCATATCGAGCGGGCATTGCACTGTCATCCTCACGTGCCCAAACGTAAGGACCAATGACACCTTGACGTGATGACAGCTCACCATATTATGACCTTGGCGCTATGTTATGGACGCTGGTGAAATTCACAAGGATTTTCCTGTGCCCAGTAATGAAAATTCTGTTTGTTCACGAATCTTTTGAGGTGGAAAGGGCTTCGTCTGATATTCAAGTATTACCAAAGAAATTGGCGTTCTCGTTGATTTTAGCCAATGGCTGGCTACTAAACTCCGTCCGTGACACAGGGTCTCGTTCATGTAATTGTTGTACAATGTGCAACTTATGTGGATGGAAGTGTAATTCGTGCATTATTGTTTTGTAATCCCTAGCCAAGATGCATGCTGTCGAACGGAGCGGCGAAAACGTCTGTCGATGGCAGCTCGAACAGCTATGACCGTTTTTGTAAAACGCTCTTACAGCTACAGCACATTCCGTACCAGTCCAATGATCCATGATTTCTAAACGGCAATGTGTTCACAACAATTGCGCAAAGTTTCGAAGAACTGCCGGTTCTACAGAGTTGCCAACAGTAACGTTCAAAATTTCCCGTTTCCCTGCGCCAGTTTGTACAAAGTGCCCTTTCGCTTAAGTTTCGTGAAGTCGGTCAATTACGTTAAAGAAAGTGAGTTTGAACAAGTGCAGAAATGGAAAGACAGTTCGCAATGTATACCAAGATGTGTTGGCATATTCTGCTGAGAAAGTGTGAATATGATATGTTACACAATGAATCTGAGAAACATTAAATTCTAGTGTACAAATACAGAATAAAATTCTATATTCCCAAGCAAATATAGAATTAAACATTTGAATGATACAGTTATGAAATACTGAATGTATTTATGTTGGTATACTTTATTTATGAACAGAGTAACATGATTTTGTGTGCGCTATAGTGTTTTCCAAGCTGTTGTTACTTGGCAAAATTTTTAAATCAGTATAATAATAAATCATTTAAAATACATAGGGAGCTTATAAAGGTGATCGGATGAGATAAAAAGCTTTTATTGTCTTATTTAATTTGTTTTCGTTCGTAATTTTTGCGCCATTAAGAAGGGTTTTATAGAATAACCAAATAACATTTTGTAAACAAAATATATCAAGTTTTTAATCAAGTTTGTTACATTGCCCTTCAGTGCCTGCTAGTTAATCACCTCCCATCGATTGAACCTAGTGTTGGATGCGAATGGTACTAAATTATTATTGTGAAATGTCTTTTTTCGCAAAGTTACTTTCGGTTACTTATTCTTAGTTCATAAGATATGGCCGTTCTTATAAGATATGGCCGTTCTCTTTTTAATTCTTTTGCTTTTTAATTTTTTATTTCTAGTTAAAGACTGTTCTCTTTTTAGAATTTGGATAATTTATTTAAATAAATTAATTTTATTTTAAATGGCTTATAATGACATTTCTTGTTACAAGGATAATTGAAACGTGTGATTTTATCTGAGTGAAGGAGTCTCTATCTCGAACCTGATTTTTATCCAGGTTTCCAGATATCCTGAGAGTGATTATAAGGATACTGGCTGGCGCGAAATCTGAGAACCGGACTTGTTCGTAGGAACTTTGAGAACTGGCTCTTCCTCTTAAGGTAATCATACATAAGCAAGGCCGGGTCTAAAGTGTCTCTCCCGCCAGTAGTAATTCCGTCGCCGCCGTATTATTCCCTCAACGGAGCTGACGCTTCAGATCCGCGCTTGCTCGTGTGTGGGCAGGGCTTGCCAAGCCGCTACGCGCCGCTCGTCACGTCGCCTCCGGCCGCGGGCGCCTTTCTCCAGCGATTCCGCCCGGGCTGGAGGGAGGGCAGGGCCGGCCGGCTTCGAAAGGTGAGGAGGGCCTTTCCCGCCACACGCCCGCGGGCGCGAAGCCCTTCTGGCCGGCCGGTGCTACGTGCCGCCGTGCGCGTCGCTCCAGGGCCGATGACCGCGGAGAGAGCAGCGCGTCCGTTGGGCGCGCAGCCACCGCATGCCTCCGTGCCGGACCAGAGGTTACGCGGCTGGCGGGTCGTCGGCGACGGCGCGCCCACCGCGCGGGGAAAAATAGCTCCACCGCCGCGGGTGCTGCGATCCAGGCGAGTGTGGCGTCAATGAGAGCATAGGCTTCCGCGGCTGGTGTCAGCATCTACTTGGCTGTCCGGCACAGAGGCCAACGTTTCGGCCGTCACGCTGTGGCCTTCGTCAGGGCGAAATCCCTCGAAACGAGTGTAGTGCCCTCGGCGCCGCTGCATAAGGCGTCGATGAGGACGATTGCGAGAGCGGACGCGTTACGTATGTATGGCGTGTTATGCGTCACATTACAACCAGGACATTTCGATACGTTTCATCATAAAACATCGATGTTTCCATCGACAGCGTAAACCTTTGGTTGATGTATCAATGTATCGATTTTTCTCTAAAATCTTGCCATCACTAATGCTACTTCATTTAACCCCCTGTGGCTGTGATGGCTCTGTGGCAATATTGTCTTTTGTGTCTGAAGAGTCGCTGATGTGGGGATCCTGTTATTCGTGTCGCGATGGTGGCGAATTTTCGTGACTAGCTTGATGGCATGGGTCTGCTAAATCCGTCAATTACTCATCATTTTCCAAAATACTTGTTAAATTACTGCATAGAGTATTGCTGTCTCGATACTATATACTGACTCCAAGGTGGCTGTATGTTCCCGTTGGTGGCTGTCTGATGATTTATCTCGTTAAAATATTGTTAAATAGACGCTGAATCTGAACTTTTACATAGCAACTGAGTGTTAACAAGTTTCTGAGAATTTTAAAGTTTTGGGCATTGTTTTTCCGTTTAGAGGCAGCAAACTAGTTCCTTTGATGATCGGTATGTGACTCAAAAGTACTTAATATTTTATTAAATAATAAGATACCAAGTACCGAGTATATCATTAACCGCTTAACAGTACTAATTGGTGAATGGGTTCTGCTAGCTGTCGGTTGCAGCTAGAATGATTGTTGTGATTTGAAGATAATCCGTTTCTTTGGTTTACAATTTTTGGCACTATAATATGAACCCTTCCTAGGAAATCCGTAAAATGTGTAGTTGTCCTCTTTAAAATGTGTAGTTGTCGAACTATTTACGAACGAATTACAAACAATATTGGAAGTTGAGAACATTTGAAACAATAGGAAGATGATCAATATTATAAATCTGGATTATACGAAGGTGGATCAAATATGAACGAGTATTTTCATACTGCGTGTAGTTTCGAGTGGTTCGGGCGGCCGTCGCTTGTTGGGGATGTGAGGACTCTGCAGAACAGCCGGCGACCTGTTCCGACTTGTTCGACAGTGGCAGTAACGATGTGTGAGCAACCAGTGCACCCTTCTACTGCGCAATACATTATTGTTAAATTTCTTACTCGTGAAGGCATAAAACCTGTGGATCTTATGCAAAGATTAACTGCACAGTTCGATGATAAAACACTGTCAAGGGCTCGCGTGTTCGCGTGGTATAAGGAGTTAAAGGAAGGACGTGAATGTGTTGAAACTAAGGAACATGATCGCCGTCCTCGGACCAGCATTATGGAGGAGAGCATTATGAAGTTTCAAGTTTAGTTCATGAAATGTAAGAAAAACACATGAACGTACAAACTTACATCCAATATATCTATAAGCTAAGTTTCCATTATTTAATATTGTTTTCTGCTTACACGATATTTTTATAAAGATTGATTTCATTTCAAATTAAAGTAATAAATTTGATTTTAGCCTAAAAGTACCTGATGATGGAGACAAGCAGATCTCTGAAACGTTGTACAAACTTCAACTTTGTCTTATGAATTATATTACATTATCACCTGATTGTCTATAATAAATGGAACTTTTCTTTATGCAATTATGAAAGACAATCAATGAAAACTTAAGAATAACGTTATGAGAAGTGTGGACGTGCATGCCGGAACGCATCCCCGGTCTCTTCTGCAAATCTCGTTTCGCGCGCGTGGAATACCCATGTCATGGCACGTTACGTGTGCGCCGTGCTATCGTCTGCGGTTGCACCAGTGCGCCTTCCGAGAACGCCCTGAGCTCCGTTGGGTTGAGTAATGTCTCCTACGCACGTCAAACGTACGCCAGATAACGACGGAAGAAGCTCGAGTAATCTTTTGAAATGTAATTATGTTGGTACACAGAGAAACTACCGTTCTTCGTGCGTAATTTCATTCACTTCGTTATAGAGTTTTACTATTCTCAAAGAGGAAGCGATCTAACGCAATTGATGTTGAAATTTAACATCGAAACCTTTTTCTTTTTGTTATTTTATGTCGCATTAACATCAAGGTCATTAGCGACCACTATTGGGTTTGTAACGTTATGTAATGAATTGGTGATGACAGGAGGTGAAAGAACGAATACAAGTACAACCATGCCCGAGGCGGGACTCGAACCCGCCATCTTTGGGTCCGAGCTCACTATGACACTACTGCCTTAACAATCTCGGCCAGTGCGGAGCAGCATCGAAAAACGTTCTTGTTTCTTTTTGCTTAAAGGACGGGACGTATAACTACCTTTGAAACAGATGAAACTGTTACTGGAAGAAATGGCTCGGAAGCATCATTCGTTTCCTCTGGCCAGGAGGTCAAAGGGTTCGATCCCCGACGCTGACAGGTTTCTGAAACTAGCTAGTACGTAGCTGGGTCGAATTCTGCTTTGATGGGTTGTTTTCCGTGATTTTTAGGATCAAATGCCAGAGTAGTACCTTGCGGGTCACGAACCACGCGCAATCTTTCCTTTCTAATCTTTTCTCCCTCCTCTTCCTATACACACATACACAAACACTCTTACATGCACTACACTACCACACATGTCGGAAGTAGAGCTTATCCCGACTGTCTCTTCCCCAATGAGGGGAGATAAACGGGGAGAAAAACCCACAGACCTGTACATCGGCCGTTATCTTACGGTTCAATGGCGGTCGGAAAACCCTTACCTCCAGGGATATAGCGTGAACTAGTACACTCGGGGGACTTTCAACCAAAGTAGTTGACGCATACGGAAAAACTAAATACTCGCTCACGGATGTTCCTTTATGTTCACGAACGCAATCATCTTTTCTTGATTTCAGTTCATCCATTTCATTATTTATATTATAATTTCCAATGGGCGCAGGCATTGAAAGAAAACCATGTGACCTCCGGCCATGTGAGATGTGTCTGTGGTTTCATTACATAGAGGGAAGTGCAAAAACAATTAAACTGTTTCGGTTTCGACTGAAAATGCAAATATTTGATGATGCTCTTCCGCCATTTTCATACTGAACATCCCGACCGAATCCTTTTCCTCAGTGCGTCACAGCTGGCGTCAAGCGACGGCAAGGCTCCAAGGAAGCGGTCGCTCGACATTAAACATTTGCTATTTACGAGTTGCGTTATTAATCAGTAACTTTGTTACGTTATTGGTATGTAAACAACTGTTGTACCGTATTAATATTATACCGTATTACTGTAGTATTCGTGAAGACTGTTTTGTTAAAATCTTTAATTGACAGCGTAGGTTTCCGCAGGCGGGATCTATAACTACTTGGATGACCGGGAGGCACATAGGACGCTGCATCTCCGAAGCAGCCAAGTAGTTAAAATATTTAGTGTGTTGCAGTGATACACGAAAGTGTTTTATTTATTTTTCTCAAACAGAACGCGTACTACATTTTGGAAAACTATTTTGTGTAGTTTTGTTCTGTAGCATTTTTGCTACTGCAGGCCACTGTTCCTTTACTATTCTACAAAACTTTCGGACTCATTGACTCGTTGTTGTTGTAGATAATTTGTCTAAAAAGATATAATTATAACCAGAACTGAACGTGTCATACAACACACTCGGCATTTCCGCAAATAGTTAAAAAAATGAAAATACAACATTTTAATTTTATTGTTTTGACACATTGTATTATAAAATTATTTTAAATCAAACTTTACACCTTGTGCAAAGTTTTTCAAAAGACTTGCGAAGTCACGTCGTTTCTAACCACATCCTTTGTATGCAATTTAATGGAAATTCCGAACATTCTTCACGTTCACAGTGTCGTACTGGTGGATGTGTACATGCGTACTTCAGTTATCTTCTTTCGTGTAGGTGAGCTTTGAAATCTTTTTACTTCCTCGGCATACTGTGTACTTACGTGGTGAAGAGAAAGTGTAATGTTGCGGCACAAATCGTTCGTTTTTTTTTTTCGACAAGAAAACACGATTTGTGGGGCCCTGGTATCGAACTAGAGGATAAGTCATGTTTCTGTATGTATCAATTACTTCCTTCAACACGTTTTGTAGCCATAAACCACATTTAAGGAGCGCTTGATACCGAAAAATTGGTTGACGATCATGTCCGTCCGTCTGTCGTCAACGCTAGTGCCTTAATCATCCAGAAATTTTTTTCCAGAATTGATATTCCCCGCTCAATCTGAACGAACCCAAAGCCCTGTTAGTTATAAACTGATATTTTGATTTCTTGAGGTACTTTACAAGAATCCTCAATATTTTCAAAATTTTCCTAAAATGGCTTCAAACTTTTTTTTAGGATAGAGCAATTTACGCTTAAAACCACCGCCCAGATCCCATTTTCGTTGAATTCCATTAATTTTCGAAAGTTGCAAAAGTTCACATTTATTCTTCCTACAACTACAGTATTGAAGATAAAGATTTTGTCCTTAATGAAATCTGATCTTCAAAGATATCTTTAGATATTGACAGGTACAATTGTTTGAAAGTATAAGTGGTGTTTATGTAACTTTGGCGTGAAATGTTCGCGATTTTTTATATTTTCTCAAAACAGCCCCAAATGGTTTTTTTCAGTTGGTTTCTCAAATAGTGCAAAGCACTATAATAAAAATGGCACACGCTCCATTTTCTGTGAACTCTAAATTTTACCGAAAATTGCAAAAAGTGAACATTGCTAAACTTCAAAATTTATTATAGAAATTTGTTTCCTTAATGAAATATATTGAAAAAATAGATATTTAAGCAAGGTCATTTTAAAAATATGAGTAGTTCTCGCGTAAGTTTTGCTTGAAGTCAAGCCAATTAAAAAAATGTTTCCTGAAAAATGGCTTCAAATTTTCTTTATTTTTTTTCTCGAATGCAGCAAAGTACCAATATGAAAATTGCGTGGGAGCCATTTTCATTGAACTCTCTAAATTTTCAAAAATTGTAGAAGTTAAAATAAAAGAGATAAGTATGTTCTGTTGTTATACTACTAGATTTAGTGAACTGCATATCATGACTTAGAATCCGCACTAGCTGCAACTGATAGATAAGCGGGATCATTTCAGTTTTACTGGGTGATTACTTGGCTTTGCCCGTCCGAAGCCGTCTGGCAAACACTCGGGAACAACGCCGGCTAAAGGTATTGCGGGTTGGATTTAACTAAATTTTGTAAAAAATAAAATAAAACACACCGTTATCGTTTGAATCGCACCCACTATTTTTTTTTGGGCCGTTCAAACGTATTCGTACAAAATTTGGCAGCACACGCCCCAGTTGTTCAAACGATTTTCTTAAACATATGGACATAAACTTACACATCTTCGTATAAAAGGTCAAATTACATTATGAGAATTAGTTTTGCGATTCATTTTTTACCATAAGTCGCGACATAAAACAGTGTAGAGGAATGGACGACGGGTAGACAGTCGAGGACAGTAAATGGCAAGTAATAAAATATGAGTGAATCCATGTAGCAACCCCGTTGTTTCGAAAAATTGTTCTCTTGACTACAGAAGATCCAAGGAATCGCGAGCTTGCTCTGTGAGAGATACATGGGCGCTATTTGTGGTCCTGTAGAAATTTGTTGACATTTAATGGGCTAAGATAGCTAAGATATCTAAGCAAAGATATAGCTAAGATGGGCTAAGATAGGGTAATGGGCTAAGTAGGGGGTTTTAGTATGAATCTATTTTATATTTATCAATCGTATATTTGATTTCTTTTTCTTTTTGTTCCATTATTCTTTTGTTGAGTTTCTCCTTGTTTAGCTGAAACTAATCGTACTCCTTTTGATTTTTCTGAAGGCGAATCTGAATTGTTGTCGGGTTTTAATGTTGAATATAGAAGATGTGGTTTTGCATTAATGTTTATGGGAGAATATTCTAGAATCTTATTTATGAGAATGTTAACTGTTTTGATATTTTTTGGTGGTGATTTATTTTCTTTATTATTTTATTTTATATTGGTTTTTATATCATTTGTTTTTATTTGGATTCGTGGGACTTTACCTCGTTTTCGTTATGATAAGTTGGTATATTTTGCTTGAAAGGTAAAGATTCTTGCATGAGGGTTGTAAGGTGATAATGATTGTGAGTTTCATGCCCATTTCTGGGAGCAGGCGAGGGAAGAGGCGTTCGCCATTAGGTCATTCTCCTCCTGGGCAGTGGCGGTTTGCCCCTTGTCTTTCAGCATGGATAATGTAGGATAGGGTGACAATGGTGTGTATATAACCCTTATATAGTAATCGAGTATATCACTGCATCCCTTCTTCCGTCTATTTGTGTGTTCGTCTGTCCGACAGTCTTTTACTCCTGGTTGGACCTCTTTTGGTCCACCAGTGGTAGACAAATGAGATGTCATGCGACGGGTCTCGGCCTCCTTGTGGAGAACCAATATAATTTTTGCAGATCCTAAATAATATATTATCGTTTGATTCCAAAAATTCCTCCGTTCTTCCCTACAGAATGCAAACCAGCTGAAATCACATCCACCTAAAGGTGACCCCAGAAGGATGCCCGTCGTGTACTGTACTGCTTCGTCCTTCGTGGCGTAGGTGTGCACGCGAAGATATATTGTTTAAAAATAAAGTTTTGTATGTGACATGGGGTTTACCTGAGCTTTTTCACGAGGGGAATTATGCCCCGAGCGCTATCGCGCTGTATAACTCTTCTCCCTAGTGAATAAAGCTCTACTCAAACCCCTCGTTAAAAAAATAAATAAATATTTCTATCACGCAGCATTCGGCTCGGCGCAGTCGGACGTAGATATTACTGATTTGAGCAATCAGTAATATCCAAACATGTACACGTTAGAATAATTTAATTTAATTTACCCTTTGCACTTTTAGTGCTGCAGGATTATCCTGCTTAGGGTTAGAGGAGGTTAGGACTCCTCTTTCAGCCATTTTTCCGGTTTTATCCCCACTTCCAAGGCCCTCTGTACAGAAGAATGTAACGGGTATCTAGTAGATGGTTGTGTCTCTAGAAGTGGGGTGAAGATGGCGTGGCAAGCGTCATGCTTCAACCGGACACCTTTTTCCCCAATATTTACTGTTAATAAAGCCAGTAAATATTGGTACTCATTTGGAAAGAAGGCTGAGTGGACCTAAGGATACGTTAGAATATTATGGATATGTTAATCCCTAATCTTGGAAGGTAATATTGGTACTCATTTGGAAAGAAGGCTGAGTGGACCTAAGGATACGTTAGAATATTATGGATATGTTAATCCCTAATCTTGGAAGGTTTCTATTCCGAAATTCGCTGCATCCGATCGTGATGTGGCGGGGATAATCTTACTGCCGTGCATCAAACAGAACAGCTGTCGGAAGAAAACCAGGAGCACGTAGCGTTTTGGAGGTCACGCACTTCGCGTTCCGAGCGCCTCGCGGAGGAGAGCTGATCAAAAGGCGCCGGCTGCGGTTGCGTCATTCTGCGGAGGAGAGGGTATCGGTGAGCAGGCGGCGGCAGTGCAGCACCCCGTCAACACATAACAAATACTTTGGACTAAATCTTTTTTTGTTTGATCAGTGATTCCGGGCGCGTCAACTGCTAAAGTCATTAGTCCAGGAAGTGGAGTACAAGTTCTTTCTTTGGGAGGTCGCGGTGACCATAACGCAGTAGATTGTGAGATCAGGCGCCGACTTACGAGAGACTAGCTGGGTTTTCTTCACCCAGGTATCTCCCACCAGCAGAACACCGCCCTAGCCGGGACAAGCTCTAAGCTCCCGACCGTTTGTAAAGGCTGAGGATAGGACAAGGACGAGGAAGGAAAGATCGCGCGAGGTCTGTGGCCCGTTTGTTAGGATGCTGCTCCGGTACTCGCGTGCTGTTGATCGGAGGCACCACAGAAAACTGCCGATCAGAGCAGCCGGCCGCTAGAATTATCCTCCAGACAGACAGAATTCGACCTAGCTCTCTAGGTAGTGTGGAAAATCCTGCCATCGTCGGGACTCGAACATAGGAGCTGCCGGTCAGAGGCACTGCAGTGGCATCAGTTGACGCCCTGAGCAACCTCTCCCGGTCATTCTGTGGAGGAGAGAGGTGCCGGTGAGTAGGCGGTGGCACTGCACTACCCCACCAAAACATCAGATACATTGGACTAGATCTTGATACGAAGTTTGCAATGTAAAGAGCGTGTAAATAAAAAAACACGTCATCTTGAAGTAAAGATCCTTCAACTAACACCGCTTATTGACTTAAGAAGTAATAGTTTTTTTAAACGTTCAAATAGTGCTTTACACACTATTATCCTACAGATTACTTTAGGTGTGCCCAATGTGATTAAATGCTTCGAGAACCAATGTAAACAAAAATCCAAACCAACCAAAATAAATTCATCAGAACGATAACAAAACTTGTGGTTTGAATCGAATTTTCAGTTGCATAAAGGATTAAATATACGACACTTAATACCATTCATTATCAGGATCTTTAACAGTTTCTATTCATGCATTAACAAATTCAATGCCTATCCTAATTCGTTCAAACCTCAGGTTCCCGGGCAAGAATTAAACACAGGTTTCCTACACATACATTTTTGAACATTCAATCCGAGCTGGAGAATATGTAAGATGCTTCACGAGCTTCCTTTTTCACGTGTAGTAAGAATTAGTACTAAGTTAGTCCGTGTTAATTCTTTATGCGCTGTTATGTTAGTATACGTTAAAGCTAAGCCACTAAAAATTACATACGTAAAAGTACTGCAGTTCTATCACATGTATCTTATTATCCAATAACTAAAAAATGAAAAATTAAAACACGGATGTGCAGTAGGCACAGACTGTAGTGGTGAAGTTGGAATTGGCGGGTACAGGCATCGACTACAGCTCTAAACCTACTGTGTTCGCTTTTGGTTATTAGTGCTAAGCGTATTCATTTTGCTCTTCTCTTCGCTTCGCTTCGACCCACCTTTGGACTGCGGTTATGTAGGGGAGATGATTTTGTATTGCAATTAGATATTCTGAAACATAAGTGAAGTGGGAGTGAGTATCTTTCCCGCGTTAAAGAGAAAATTATTGTAAGAAAAAAGAAAGGAAGAAAAGGAACTTAACTTACCAAATTATTGTCTTCAGATAATTCATAGTACTTCGTGTGTAACCTGTTGCTTTCTGTTTGAGGAAAGCCTGCTAGCTCGAAGAAGACCATTGTCTGTAAAAGGATTTACAGGCTTAAGGAGGTTTTATTCACTGAAGGAGAATGATAAATTATTATCTTAATGTTATTTATAATATATATTTTATTCTGATTTTTGCATTTATCAAAAACGTATTAACATTAAATGAATATTACTTCCCCTTTCCCCAAATTCAGTCACTGAGTTAAGCTCATAAAATATAAATATTTAATGAATACAAGTTATAACACAGGATTGACACGCGTTACAGAGAAGCTCTGTAGATTCCCTTAGAAGGAGGAAGCCTTCTATACATTTACATCAACGCAACCATGAATGACAGTTGTGTATACAACGCTGCAGTCAGCAGGCGGGGACACAGAAACGACGGAATAGGCAGAAAGAACGGTGCGTTTGCGAGGAGACCCTATGGAATTCAATGTCAGCGGCGAACAAAGAAATGCAACACGCCCCCTGTTTCAACTATATTGTTCCTTACAGAAAAATGATAAAGATGTGCAATTTAAAAATTAATTATTGAAGTTCAAAATAAAATCTTTGTACATTATTATGACAGGATAGTCCGAATAACAGATTCGATGGTATCGCAGTTGCTGGAGTTGCTCCGAGGGGTAACGTAGAAATGTCGGAGAAGTCGGCGACAGCGAGGCGGAGCGGAGCGCTTGCGGCGGAGCCTGGGCAATTCGATGACGGAGGCGATAGAGTCGGAGTCACGAAGCTTCTTGTGCCTGGCGTCACGTCCATTCCTCCTCACCACCACGCCCACCTCCATCGCCGCCAACGCCACCGCCAACACCATCGCCTCCTTCGCCCTGTTCGTGGGCTGGACAGCCCGCTACGGGCCTTGGCCGACCTGCGGTGGCTCAGCCTCTCGACCATGGGCCTAAGGCAGTGTTGTCAAGGTCGATGCCACGAGCCGGGGTCCGCGGCTCGAGGGCCACGACGAAATCCCCCCTCCACGCACTTCATTACCCAGCCACAAGAGACAGCGCCGTCACTATTGTAAAACGGCGGGGTTACTAATACTGTAGCTTCTTTTCCCGACGATAGTTGCGCAGAGTAGCTCGTGGCATGCTACGGTGCCAAGAACCGTGCCACAGCTACCAGTAGAAGACTTTAACACCACTGGTGTAAGGGGTTCGGCACAATGACATCACTTCACCGTGTATACTGGTCTTCACAACCTTAGGTTGGGTTTTCTCATCGGCATGCAGCAATAGATACTTGGACATTTGTAACGAAAGCGCACAGTTATAATGTACCCGGGCACGAATCGAACCCGGGGTTGTGCCGTGGAAAGCGAACACGCTAACCAACGAGCCACCGAGGAAGGCCGCCTCCTGCGCCACCAGCGCAAATATTATTTGAATCAAGTGCCACTAAAATGATATTCAATAGATTAAATGAGAGAAAAATACTTTAAAAATGATGGACAAAGGTAAAAAAATCACTTATTAGTCGAAATCGATGAATAATGCACAAAAAGTAACATAAAAATGAGTCATTTCCTTTTGTCATAACTAAACGAATGTCTGTAATAAAAGGCATTGTTCTAAAGTGAATAGAAAAAATGACTTTTCACTAAAATTCGCCGCCTAACCATCAACATCGCCATCGCCTTCGCCACCGCCCCTTTCGCCACCACCAACACCTCCTCTTCCTCCATAGCCGCCGCCGCCGCCGCCTCCGCCGCCGCCGCCGCCGCCGCCGCCGCCGCCGCCGCCGCCGCCGCCGCCGCCACCGCCACCGCCACCGCCACCGCCACCGCCACCATCACCACCACCACCACCACCACCACCACCACCACCACCGCCTCTGCCGTCTCCGCCGCCGCCGCCGCCGCCGCCGCCGCTGCCGCCGCCGCCGCCGCTGTCGCTACCACTGCTTCCGCCGCCGCCGCCACCACTGCCTCCGCCGCCGCCGCCGCTGCCGCCGCCGCCTCTACTGCCTCCTCCTCCCCCACCGCCACCACCATTGCCGCCGCCAACACTGCCTCCGTCGTCGTCACCACTGCCGCCGCCGTCGCCGCCGCCGCCTCTACTGCCTCCTCCTCCGCCACCGCCACCACCATTGCCGCCGCCAACACTGCCTCCGTCGTCGTCACCACTGCCGCCGCCGCCGCCTCTACTGCCTCCTCCTCCGCCACCGCCACCACCATTGCCGCCGCCAACACTGCCGCCGCCGCTGCCTCCTTCGCGTCCAGCGCAGGTGTTGGAGCGGGGGACCCACCCGCTCTGCAGTGAGCGGGCTACGTGCTCCGGCCCGCGTAGCCCTCGTCCACGATGCGGACCAGCTGCGCGGCTGCTCGCCACTTTCATCGCCATTCGCAGCGCTTGCGCAGAAATAAACAGCGCAACGGGCGGGCGGGCGGAACCAGCACTGCAGGAAAAGTTCTCTTCACTTGTGGCTTTTGGAGTGTTCTGGCATTGTAAATTCGCTTTGTTTAAATACGTCAATGAACTAGGTTACAGAAAACAAATAGAGTAAAGGATGTTTAAATGAATGTAATCTAAAGGCATATGAGCACACATATTAAAATATCTCTTGAGTTAATATCTTCTAAACTGTTGTTCTTTCTTTTCTATTCTAACGTGTCAATATTCAATATATTAAAAAAAAGATCCTTTGCCATTTAATTCTCGAAGTTTCTTAATGAGTATCTACATAAAACTGTCAGAAGATTTTAATTATTTATTGTCATTGTCAACAGCATACTGTTTGACGAGTTGTTTTTGTTATTATTATAATTGTTATTGTTACACATTGTTTGGTTCACAAGTTCAGTGTCTGTGTACTTGCCAACATAATCTTTCCGCAAATAGTTTTAGTTGATGTCATTCGATTTTCCTATGCAATACCAATTTATGAACATTGTAGGGTTTCCGAAATATATGTTAAGTAATGTAACTTTAGTTGTCAGAATTGTTAATAAAACTGGTAACGTGATTATTTCCCAGGCAAGAAGTATGAATCCAAGATTTGAAGTGTTGAGTATCGGGAGACAAACGCGCTCGCCGCCAGGCTTCTGAGCTTTCCTGGAAAATTAAGTGTTATTCATTTGACGGCGAAGCCAACTAACAGGAAATCTGTATGAATCACAAGGAGTGGTAGTTGCCATAAAGTTTCATAACAGTTAACTGCTAATGTGTTTCTGTAGAAAACATTTTCCTACGAACTGTTACTCGACTCCACAAAATAAACACCAGAAACTTTGGAACGTGTTTCTTAATATTGCAATCCAGCCATACCTGATGCAATACCGACAACATCCTAGAAGCAGTGTTGTTCGGACGTAAGTACACATGCACATCAAATCCTCGGCCCTGAGGTCAGCAGAACATGATGCGCAAGGCAACATTACGTAACACTCGACAAGCATTCATGTTGAATTTAAAATTTGTTCCCTCAATGAATCAGGATGTTTGTACATTTCTTCGAACCCTCAACTCTTCGGACAATTTCGCAGCTTTAGCCAACCGAGGCGATGTCAATATGAGTAGACTGATATGTCCCACCTCGCTAATAGGTTACACAAAGGAAAGACAATTTCTTCAAATTTTAGAGGTTTTTCTCGAATCTGACGAAGTGGGAATAAATTTCAGATAACTTTTATTTAGCTAATTCATTTTTGAAATTAGTATTTATGTATAAAAATTATTGAACGAATGTTTGCCCATTCCAAAATAACTATTTATCCACTACAGTGTTTGCTTCCAAATATTGCGTGAACACTTTTGAGCAGCAAAGAAAGAAGACAAGTGGTTCACGATCCCAAAATATTCAGCTAAATAAGGTTACCCATAAATTAATGTTATTGGAAACCCACAATATTGGGGTTTTAAGCAATGTCGTTAGGCCTTGCCGAACGAGGCGGGGAGAGGCTGATTGGGTCGGGTGAGGCAGAGAAGGTGGAGTGGGAGGAGCTTAAATAAATAGTTCATACCTTACTTCTACGTAAATGCCTTTCTACACGGTGTAGTTTACAGAAACTTCAAGATATCAAACTAGAAGTGTAAGAAGCTAAAAGTGTTTACATGGTGTGCACGTTTTGTGCAAGAGTTGCCACTAGACGCCGCCAGGGACTTTGCGGGCACAAAAATGAATTGCTGGTTTGCGCGGTGTATACATTCGCGACATTTGTGTACGAGCGTTCTAAGTTATTTTATTAATGAAGTAATGAGCCGATCTGGGTGGCCCGGGGTGGCTAAGAGCGTGTGCCGAACTGAGTGCGTCGGTTCGAAGAGTCGCGGGTTCGAGTCCCGCCTTGGGCATGGTTGTTTGTTCCTTGTCTCTCATGTATCTGTTGTGGTGGAGCGCCTCGCGTTCCCCTGACCCTTGATCAGAGAAGACGTCAAGTGTGTTGGTGTCTAAAGTATGGTCCAATATGCGTCCCATCGGGGCATAAAGGGTAACCGGATGTCGACTGAATAAAAGACCTAGGAAAAGAAGGTATTAATGAAAAATTAGGAGAAAAATAAAAGTCCCATTATTGTCGTCTCTACATAGTTGTGGCTGCGAATCCTTTAGCGGGAAAAAAGTCAGAATGGAGGAAGTTTTGACTGCAGAAGGGAGATTCAATTCTTTTTTCATTTTAGAAATTGGCTCCTGGCCTCCTCCGATGTATTTTAGACATCCGAACATTTGTAAAGTGAAACTTCTTGTTTCGTTCGTAATTTGTCACATTTAAAACATTGAAGCGAAAAGTGCCAGGCCAGGCTTATTTTCTGGCTAAATTTGAAAGATGAAAACCGTCCTTCACATTTTGTATATCATGGCGAGGTCTGTACAACTGTGAAAATTGTTACACGATACGAAACCAGTCTACGAGCCAGCCGAAATGTAGTAGCTATCACAGTTCCCGTGTCGGTCGCGTGCACTTTGAAGCACCACCGTCACAGATTTTCTTTCGACTTTTCTTCTGATTCAGATTATTAATGCCGAAAACGACAAAGCTCTGGAATCGCGCAAGCCTTTCCATTACAAAAATAGTTTCTCCTAAATATGTCATATTCCTTTATCTTTGACCTTTTTTTTCTACCGCGCATCGACACAGCCATGTCTGGTTATGGCAAGGGGAAATACATCGCCATTTAGAACTATTTTTTAATAAATTAATGGTGTGAAATGTGTAATTTTGGTTATATAGTATAATAGACTTGTACATTATTCAAAAACGCACAAAACAATTCAACCATCGAACAATGCACAACTTACGGCAACAATAAACATCCACAAAAAAGTAGCTGTTCCGCAACCACGTAAAACATTGTGAACATTAGAGATGTTAAGAGCGTGCCACTATTGCGCAATATTATGAAATGAGACACAAGAAAAGGATTCTTCTCCATATGCGAAGCTCGAGTAAAGTTACTCGTATAGCCGAAACGTTTTTAAAAAAGCAATTCAATAAGAAAATTTTATTTGTCCAATTAATTAGTGATTAAATATTTTTTAAAAAAAATAACATATTTATTTTTGTATTGGCCGGTACTGATTGAAAGTGTTTCATATTAAGCCAACTTACCATTCATTTCACAAAAATTTGAAGAGCTCTATAAGATAATTTATTAGCATCGTTCGAAAGAATGACAATTTTTTTTTGTCGCAGGCACAACAGATTATGGTTGTGCCTACTTAATCTTAGGCCACCTCTCGATTAATTACACAAAATGTGAAGAGCAATTAAATTATCTTTGTGCAATTAATTTTGCAATTAAATAGTTCTAAATGGTGGTGTTAAATGTTTTTGTCGTAACTGGTTGTGGTTGTGTTGAATTGTCTCGATTCAACACGCGGTCCGGCTGCCTTGGCTGGCAACTCGTTTGCTGCCGCCGTGCAGTCGGAAGAGGATGCTTTCAAGGGCGTACACCGCTTCCCCGCATTTGGCGGCATGCGCCGCTTGCTCTCGGGCCGGTTTGTCCCCGCCGCGCCGCGCCGCGCCGTGCTTGCTGCAGCGGGAAGGCCAGCCCACGCGCCGGCTCCGTCGCGACGGACGCGCGGCTGTAGCAGGGTATAGAGCAGTGTCGGCAAGGTCGATGCCACGAGTGCCACGACGAAATCGCCCCTCCGCGCAGTTCATCACCCCGCCATCAGAGACAACGCCATCCCTATTGTAAAACGTTCGGGTTACTAATAGTTCCCTTTCCCGACGCTAGTTTCGTCGAAAAGCTCGTGGCATGCCACGGTGCCACGGCGCGTGCCACAGCCACCAGTAAGAAGACCTTGACACCATTGGTTTAGAGAGATTAATATACGAAGGGACCGCTTTGACTGCTTGGTGGTTTCTGGCAATGTAACGGCAAATTACGTCCATGCACTCATTTTGTAAGAGTTTTCGTTTACAATTAGCTTTTGTAAATGGTTTCATCACTATCCCTTGCAATGTTATTTCCCTGCATGACGTTCATTTGTTTCCCGAACTGTCTACGTTGTCCCTTCGTAGACATTTTACCTACGTTCAGAGCGGGGGCGGGCGGCGGATACGGAAAAATGTAAGGCTGAATGTTGTGGGAATAGTGGCTTAAAAGTTTGGAATATTTACAGTATTGATGTTTTTAGTTCCTGCGTGTAGTAGTTGGGTAGTGTGCTTGTGTACATTTGTTACACAAGGTTAGACATCTTTTGACCCGCCAGTCAGACGAAAGGAGGTATCATTCGACACATCTCGATCCAGACGCATGCTCGCAGAGAGCTATGACCATCCTGAACTATTTGAAATTAGCCCTGTAGCCCTGCGTAATGAAACATTTTATTTTCATCGTAGGATTTCACGGACGGAGTCAATATGAGAAAAACATACCGGGCTGGTAAGGCCCGTTTACGCCAACTAGACTACGGCCTACCAGCTCGGTAATTTTTTCTCATTTTATTTTGGTCATCATTCCCCAAGCTGACAATTTGCAAATTGATACATCACATTTGGGAAGAGGCTCTCTAAATTATTTGACATCCCTGAATTTCATGGCTTGATAAAACGCGATCGCTAGTGGGTACGTTCCGAACGTGCTATAAATTAAAAGTATTCGTATTACACACCTTGGGCTGCAGGCAACACTCCTGTATTCACTATTAATCTACCGCGCCGGGCCATTTTCAGACGCCGACCGTAATTGTCTCCGGGTTTCAAATGAAGGTGAGGAATGCTAATGCGCGTGGGGGCCTCCGCGCGACTCAGTCCCCGCCCGCGGTGTGTACCACTTTGGACCACTGTGCGGCGCGGGACGGAGCGGGTCGAGCTGGAGCGGGGCAGAGCGAAACAGGGCAGGAAGGAGCGGGGCGGGACAGACGGAGTGGAGCGGGACGAGGTGGTGCGGGACGGACAGGACGGAATGGGATGGGGCGGGCGATTTGGTCCGGAAGGGGCGGGGCGGAGCGGAGCGGGGGAGCTGGAGGGAAGAGGAGCGGGGTAGGTAGGAGGGGGGCTGGGCGGGACAGGCGGAATGGAGCGGGACGGACAGGACGGAATGGGATGGGGCGGGCGATTTGGTCCGGAAGGGGCGGGGCGGAGCGGAGCGGGGGAGCTGGAGGGAAGAGGAGCGGGGTAGGTAGGAGGGGGGCTGGGCGGGACAGGCGGAGTGGAGCGGGACGGACAGGACGGAATGGGATGGGGCGGGCGAGGTGGTCCGGAAGGGGCGGGGCGGAGCGGAGCCGTGGAGCTGGAGGGAAGAGGAGCGGGGTAGGTAGGAGGGGGGCTGGGCGGGCCAGGCGGGGTGGAGCGGGGCGAGAGGGTGGGGGGCGGGGCATTGGTTCGGCGCCCGCAGGCATCCGCTCTCGGAAGACGCAGGTGCCCCAGGCCCTCGCGCGGGCATTTGCGGCTGGGGCCGTTAACGGTCGGCCAGTTAGTGGCCCTCGCTGAGGAATGTTAGCGAGCCATTGTGTATTTGTTCGGCGATGCCTTCTCGTGTAGGTGACCTCGACGTGTGGAGACAATTGTGGAACCTTCGGGCTCTAGCAAATGCGATGATGTATTTTTGTCCAGTGTGGTTAAAAGCTTATTAGCGTTCTAGTAAAATGCATACCTTCTGTTGCGCCGGCAATTTGCCTATTGTTCGACTTCTGCGAAAGGAATAAATGTTTTCAGTTTGTAATTGTGGAATAAAAATAGATTGTAATTGTGGAATAGAAAACACATCCTTTATATTAAACCAAATATATTCCATCTCTACATAATTGCCCATGATGGATTAGTCTTACTTCCATGTGTATAATTTGCAACATTCTATTAGTCCTTGTAGATGAACGACACATTAAGTTTGGAACATTAGCAATATCTCATACGAAATATTCTTTCTCGAAGGAAAATAAAATTATATCATCACGACAAATCCATGCATTTTCACTTCGAGCGGTATTATGAAATAAACTTCCCGTTGCAGTATTAAATATTTTTGGGTGGCCTTTTGTTGTTCTCATCTGCACCTTTACTCTTGTAACAAACCATTTATCTTGCGCACTTCCCATTTGAAGAATGGAGATGTTTTTTTCGCCGTCACCAATTTCTTTTTACATTAGCCTTTTTCTCCTTCCTCTGACACTGAGTGCCACATCGCCTGCAGGCAGCTGTTGAGACCTGAGCCATTATTTCTCAATAGTCATCTAATGGCGTCTGGTGATGAGATTTGAGAATGTCTGCCATATCATGCGAAGAACCGTAGTAATAATTTTGGCCTGTAAAAAAAGCAGAAACTGCTGTTTACAAGCTAGGGCAATAACCTTCATTTTGAGGCGTTAAAATCATGTAATAATTTGGTATTTATACATATTTGGTATTATAAAGTTGGTCAAGGAGAGAGCTAAAAGTGCTATTTTGTAAAAGACTCAAATGAAAAATCGTCTTTTGTAATATAAAAATTTAATATTATAATTAAATAAATATTAATTTTTTATTCTTTACTCTTTAAGAAAGGTTTCATGAGTTCTAGTCCTCCCCCTTCTACCACCCGTTCTTACTCACTCACACTTTTTCCTCTATCTTCCTCTTCCCTTTCCCCATCCTTTTCCTCTAGTGGAGACACCCCAAAATGCACTTTACCATTGCTGTAAAAAGTATCACATAAATCCTATCACTTCCAGCAGCTTGGATTGGACAAGGTGGCACAGCTTAATACTGTCATAACGAGAATTGATATTAATTAGAACACAAGGAAGGCAACGCCATCTGGAGTGCCGTGACTGATGGAAAAGCCATGTCAAGAACAGCTGAAGGAGCAGATTGCCAATACCTCGCGAGGTGCTCGTGCTCTGCAATTGGGTCACTTCGTTTCCGCCTCGACTGCAGGTTATCGAGCGCTTCGATCGGTCGACGCAGCTCGCACGTGCCATGTTCCATGATCCCATCACTACATGCATTGACCGTACATATATAGTGCGTGATTGTAATAATGAATGTGTGAATGAACGTATGTTTGTGCGCGCGCGTGTTTGTGTTGATGTAATAATGTTCTAATTTATTTCTCTTTTAAATATTGCTTTTTTGTTCGTCGTGCTCAATGAATCTTTACAAACGCTGTGTTCTTAGCGTGATAATTTCTAGGGTTTTCGACGGTATTTATTATATTACGCGAATGCTTTCCAGTTCATTATGTAAAAACGTCGCGTGCGCCCGATCCTTCTCGTCTCACCCTAAACCTTCATAATATGCATTTTGATGTCATCCAAAGGAAAATTAGGACGGTTTTTAGATCGACGTCAATGAAGTGAACCATTTCTGGAAATTTTATTGCATTTTTGGAGCTCTTCTTGATTCTTGCATTCCTTGACATGCGCATAAAATTTCGAATTTTATGTAGAATTAATTTTGACTATTTGATATTCGGTGATATTTAATGTCATATCGGTCCAAATCTCTCTGATGGTTAATAAACACACAGAAATATCAGGATGTTTACTTTTGCATACTACCGGGCCTACGTTGTAAACTCGTAGTTAGAGGCCCAACCTTACAAACTTGTGAAAAGGTTCGCAAGGGTTCAAATTGAAATAATACTAACTCTAGAGTGTAATCGAATGCGTTTAGGAACCTTTTGGTCAACCTAAACCTGTTTCGTCACTAAGCTTAAAAATAACATGTCACTTTTCTTGTGCATCATCGATATACGACGCAATTATTTTATTTCATTTTAGCTGAGAAAAAGATATTCCGAGGTGGCGGCAGTTAATCCATAAACCATAATGGTTAAGGATCCAGGAGATATCCAGGAGATGTGGTCATAAACCATAAGTGATCCTTAATCACTGAGTAAAAATGTGAGATAAAATAAATGGACGCTTTTTCTTTCAATCCCAAAGCATCTTACGTGGTATGTGATTTTGGGAATGCGCCCACTGTCAGGTTAGACCTCGTATCACGGCGCCCGTCGTCGTGCCGTTCGTCTGATGCAAGCGCTCGCCGTATTTGCAGGCGCATTCCTCGCCGCGGGAGTGCTGTCGCTCCGTTCTGGGAAGGGCGTGAATAGGCCTGGCCCGCGGCGCCTCGCCGCTTGTTGGCAGAAGACCCGTTCCTCGGCACGTACTCTTTCCATTCTCTTCTCCTCTCCCCTTCCCTTTCCCCCCCCCCCCGCACGCCGAAAGGCGATCGTTCGTTTCATTCATGACGGCCAGCTTCCTCGAAGTTTCGTGGGGTGATGTAAACATTTCGTGACTGCCTGGAAATATGATCAAGCTTACGCTGCAATGTCTGTGTATTCTGTCATAGCTTTCATGACTTTTGTATTCGAGCATTTGATTGATTGTTTCGTGTTTCCAAGTGCGTGAACTGCTACGGTCATTAGTCCTGTAAGTGTTGTAGATGTTTTTATGAAGAGAGGATTTCTTTCCCCGGTGGTGAGAACCGGCACTGACACACACTTTGGCTTCCGAGGTCTCCCCCCCAGATATCTCCCACTAGTGGCGCACCATCAAGCTGGGTCAAGCTCTAAGCTCCTGACTGGTCTCCGGGAATGCGTGATGGTGTAGTGAATGTAACAGTGTGTAAGTAGGAGTAAGTTTAGGACAAGGAAGATGAAAAGATCGCGCGCGGTCCTTGGCTCGTTTTTTAGGGTACTGCTCCGGCACTCGCCTGGTGTCTATCGGAGAAACTATTGAAAATTGCCGATAAGAGCAGTCGGCTGTTAGAATTCTCCTCGAGTCGGCGTCTCAACTCGGCCTAGCTATCCAGCTAGTATCGAAAATCCATCCCCGAGGCTCTTGAACCCTAGGACCTCCCTCAGAGGAACTCGAGTGATATTAGCTGATGCCCTGACGAGCATTTGATTAAATTACAAAATTTGGACGTGAATTATGAAATATTGCGATTTCAATTATTAACGACGGGTCGATATCGCCATTTCCTTCTCTTAAATATTCACAAACTTATAATAATGTGTAATGCACCTGTGTTTGTTAAAATATATTGCGTCGTATTTG
The DNA here is from genome assembly GCA_031308135.1 of Acheta domesticus. Lineage (NCBI taxonomy): Eukaryota > Metazoa > Arthropoda > Insecta > Orthoptera > Gryllidae > Acheta > Acheta domesticus. The sequence continues at coordinate 219,001,300 of JAHLJT010004567.1, forward strand.
ACTTGCTCTAAGGTTGACATAATTCGGACAGGAAGAAGTACGTTTGTCGTAGCATTTTACACGTATTGTGGGAGATATAAATAAATTACGAAGATATATGCATAGACATACCCTATATGAACTTCAACAAACCTAAAGCAGATGTCGTGGCGTAAAGCAAAATTACGGAGAGATATTAGCATTTCAATCACATCCTTTAATGTCCCGCCCAAAATGTTTGGAAGCGGAACCGCTCACGCTCTTTGCAGTGCATAACCGGAAGCTAAAATGGAGAAGTGGCCGCCCAGTCGATCGCAGCCCGCCGTGCGGAGCTTGCGGAAACGCGCTCCGCTGCGTCCGAAAATAAGTCTGCACGGGCGCTCCCGAATTAGCCGCGACGGTGGCGCTGCGCGACAAAGCAGGGCGCCACCCCCCTTCCTTTCTTCTTTCTTTCCTCGCGCGTTGCAAGGGCCCAAATGACCGGTTCAGATTTTAGGCGAGTTCCTAGTAACCCATAAACGAGTGATTTTTTTTTTTTTTTTTTTTTTGTAATCAAAATGGTGAATCGTGTAAAGCAGGGGTGTCCAACTTTCAAGGCTTCACGGGTCACAACTAAAACCTTTAATATGGTTGCGGGCCATATTTTCATTACTCGGGCGATCCACACGTGACTCCGTCTTGTTGGTCTCGACAGTTTGGCAGCTCTGAAAGGGGGGGGGGATGGAACCATACGTGATATCAGGCCATACCATCCATAACGCAGTGAAATACATTGGGAAGATTTTTGAATTTCTGAATTTACTAGAAAAAAGTCCTTAAATCTACACTTAACCTTTTGTTACATTAAGGTAATGTTGTCTCTGACAGGGCACGTGTGCTAGACGCACAATATTCTCGCCCGATATGCATGTAAGGGACTTTCACCTTGGCTAATAACCTTTCGCGGGCCACAACAAACGGCACCGCGGGCGCCAGTTGGACAACGCTGGCGTAAAATGTTATGATTATGTTGTTGAAAGATAACAAAGGTTTTCGAAGCACAGGTTTCCAAAAGCATAGGGACGATATAACGAGGACCGCGAACTGCTGAACTAAATCATTCTTTATGCATTTATGCATTTTTCTTTCTTTCCTTTCCTTCTTTTTTGTCCTCTTTTTTTCTTCCTTTTTTTCTTTCCTTTCATTTTTTCGTTCTTTCTTCCTTTTTTTCTTTTTTCTTTTAAGGTTGAAAGTCCGGCCTCACAGGATATCAATTTCCCACATGAACTGAATGTTTATTGTAGCATAAAGTGTTGTGATGAATTGATCTTTATCATCCTCGGATATAGATACAATCGAAGCAGGGCTTAATCAGAATAGCTTTATGAATCTGGAACAGAATCATGCACTTCTACGGTCCTGTTTTAGAGTGAAAATAAATTATACTTGGCCGTCGGCTTTACATTCAATTTGTATATTTCACGGATGATTTTTGTCGCCCGTTCTCTGTCAAAGTAGTGGGTACGTACATGAAGTTTGTTGAATATATTTAAAAAATTAAAAATTTGTCTGAAGAATACAGACACTGTACCTTCAGTTGTATACATAATGACATCAAAATTATACGGAAAGAACTAAAGAAAACAAAAAACAAAGTTTTGCTCAGAAAATTATGTTTTCTTATTAAATTAATGAACTGTATAATTATGTAGAATATACGCAAACGTTATAGTACACCATGTACTAAGAATTATTATAAAGGCCACAATTCTTTCTTTCATTGAAAATAGAATCAAAAGACTATGGTACCTTTGGAACTCTTTTTTCAAAGTATTTGCTTTATATTATGTGATTATGTACTAAATTTAACACTAAAATATATTAAAATTCGAATGTGAACTACGATGAATAAAATGAGCGAAAAGTTCATGATAAACATGCAATGTAATATAATAATGAAAGTTGAAACTAACGAAATAATTCCAAAGAAATTAAAAATGAACTAATTTTTAAAAAATGCTGAAATTTACTAATAACTACGTAAAAATACACTTCAAAAGTTAAAGAGTAAGATTTTTTTCTTTACAAGTTGGCAATCTGTGTGAAAATGTGACAAGTCATGAAAATCCGAACCTTGATGATGATCACATTTCACACAGGATGTTAAGATACAGACAAAAAGCTGAAGGGATTTTACTAATATTTACATCGAGGCATGATGTCATCCACGGGCGCGGTTTAGCAGTCTGCTTTGTATCAGTGCGGTCCTGTGCAGACGCGTCGCCTGCGAAGAATTTAGTGCGTACTTGCTTGTTTTCACACGTCAGTTATCTCTACAGCTGCAAGATGGAGAAACTCTACGGGCGTTATTTTTTGTAGTGATGCAACTCGTATCTTAGAAGAAGAAAAACTGAAGAATGTCGTGGCAGTTCTTAGAAAAACGTTTTTATTTACATTTTCGGTGACTGGAACTTATCCACAGAAAGATCTGGAGTCAAGCAAATATTTAAGTAGCTTTACCGTTATTAATAAATTTGGTTCTCTTCCATTTTTATTTCTAACATTGTCGAGTAATTTAGATTTAATTATTGCGAAATGCAATTCGTTAGAACAATGAAGATTTTTTTAAATACGTTGACCTAAATTAATTTATTTAAATCATCGCTACCCTTTTGTAAAACAATTCTTTCTACAAAATTTTTAAAAGTCGTCCTGCCTTTATGACTCTGCTCCTACGATCAACCAGAGGTGCGCGACTGAAACAGGACGAGGCAGAGTGGAACAATGCGGGACTGAATGGGACAGGGCAGGGAGGAGTGGGACAGGGCAAGGTGGAGTGGGACAGAGCAGGGCAGAGTGGGACAAGGCGGTGCGGAGTGGGACAGGGCCTGGGGGGAGTAGGACAGAGTGGGGGAGTGGAACATGGTGGGTCGGAGTGGGACGCGGCCGGGGGGGAGAGAGACAGGTATGGGCAGTATTGGACAAGGTGGGACGGTGTGGGAGGGAGGGGACGGGGTGGTGAAATGACGGTGCCGGGCCTGGATCATCGCTCGGAGGACTGAACCACTGAATCACTCCCAAGAAATGCTTCGCAGGACGAAGATTCCCTTCGCCCTTCCAAGCAGCATGTGCTTGTCGCCCCGGTGCATCGCGCTGGTTGGCATTCGCTGCACCACATCCACTTTAGTTACCCTGTTCCAAGAACATTTGCCAGTTGCTGCTTCCACGATTGTGAATCATAGCGTTGAAATGAAATAAACAAAGCAGTGTTTAGTTAAGAGGCGGCATTCGAGTCCTTAGAATCATCCTTCCGTTATGTATTAATCAATTATAAATAGTTATTAATCTTAATTTATAGAAGAAAAACTTCCCATCAACTCTGCATGCTGCAGAATCTAGTGTGTCAGGCAAGCGGGAAATCAGGATTGGCAGAATATGAGAAGGCTGGAGTGTTTTATTGTGTGTGTAATATGACACTAAATTATTATCATTATGCGAAAAGCTATGAATCTGAAAAGACTGGAGTGTTTTATTGTGTATGTAACATGACACTAAATGATTTTCATTATGCGAAAAGCTAAGTCTCATTGGTTCAGTTCTATTGCGCAGTCAATCTTCAGCTGCGAGAATTATTTTGTTTCTCACTTTGGCTCTCGTTCTTCTTTCGCACTAAGTCTGTAAAGTGTTTTAGACTTGGAAAGGCTTCCTTGTCATCAAGAGCCGTCCGCCGCCGCTGATCGCTATCCAACCACAGTTGGTTGCCCTGCGAGACCTCGGTTGTTTACCCACCTCCTTAACCGTGCATTGACCTCCCCAACACGCCTCCGCCATGTGGATTACTAGCATATAGTAGTTAGTATATAGGTCCCAACATTAGCAACTTCGGCCCGTTCCGCACGTCAGGTTTTCTGCGTCCCCTTTCTCTCTCTCTCTCTCTCTCTCTCTCTCTCTCTCTCTCTCTCTCTCTCTCTCTCTCCCCCTTTCACTCACTCTCTTTCGAGCTGCGCGGCTCCACGCGGACCCCGCCCCCGCCTGCCTTTGCCGCCGCCGCCGCCGCCGCCGAGCGCCCCCCTCCACCGCTCACGCCGCCGCCTCCAGCTGCCCCGCCGCCCCCGCCGCCGCCGCCGTCGCCGCCGCCGCCGCGGTGGCGCGCGAAGTTGTAAACAGTTCGTTCCCGGCCGCGTAGCCGCTCGCGCCGCTCCGCCACTGTGGCCGTCGCCGACTCGCGTGGCGTTCCGCGTGCTATCGAGTCGTCTCGCGCAACGCCCGCCGATAGTGCTCGTTCGCGTGGAGACGCGCGTGTCGACGCCCCGCGCCCTGCCAGCTGATCGCCTTCGTCGTCCCTGCGATTCGCTGTGAGTGGTGCCTTGTTTGTTGTGAGTTGTTGCGGGGAGGCCCGACGTGGTCTGACCGCGTGTGATGAGCGGATGTTTACATCCCGTCTGTTTCGTCCTCGCCGTCGTCGTCGCCGTCGTCGTTGTCGTGATCGCCGCCGCCGCCGCTGTTGTCGTCAAAAGGTTTTTTCCTTGTGGCGGTGTAATTTTACGAGTAATTGAACGCGAAGTGCCGAGTAATAGTGTACTGCCTACAAAGTGCCAATGTAAATTTCTGTTCACATGGAAAAGCATTGCCAATAACCAACGATCATTGAACTGGGATTTGGAGAAATGAAAACAAATTAATGTGATAGAAGTTGCATTCAACTGTTGTGAGCAATAGAAAGCCTAACGTGAATTAATTTGAATAAATTCACTGTTTATTCTGAACTTTGGTAGATTTATTTCGTACCAAAACAATTGTGGTGAACGTTGGATTTATTCATTTGTTCACACAAAATTCAGTATTCGCTAATTATAATATAAATTATTTCGAATTTTGGACACATCTCTCGTAAAATGCTAACTTCGAGTTTCAGGTGACATTGCTGTCAATGGATACTTTTAGTTTCTGATAATTTGAACACGTTTCTACAAAAGTGAATGGGATTCCCAAATCGAAAGACCGGGAAGTAAGACATTTAGTAATAATGTGTTTGACAGGTGAATATATAGTTTCACAAACTCGCAAAATAATCTTATTGTAATTCTCATAGATTGATTTCAGATTTGTTTTCTTTGTTAATGTTGCTGCATACCCGTATTTTTTATTCATAATCATATAATTATTTGTATACATCACGTATTTATTGCATTTAAGGAAGTAGTAAATAAATTTTCTAATTACAAAACAAGATTTAAAATCCTTATCAGTTCATTACGTTGTCTCGAAGTAACTGCAACTCTTAGCCAGTTATACTAAAAATAAGAGACCTGCGACCTGTGAGTCATCCGAGGAACAATGGAAAATTGGACTTGTATTTTAGAGTCGGGTTTTATAATGCATACATTTGTAAAGCAAATTAATTAACCAATGTAGTCATTTAATTTTTTGCCAACTTTTATGAGAACAATGGCATGTTCCTTGGAAATAGTATGCAAGATTTCAGTAATTCGAAGTCATATAAAGCCTTATCCTTACAAAGATAATAAAAATCGATGTACCGACCATCTGGTCCGATATTTACGTAATTGTAATAACTCGTTGGAAAAAAATAAATAGTAACTGTAACACACATTCAACCTGTTACACTAAATTGCAATATCCCAAATCTTACAATTTAATAAATTGAAAAAATATTAGATTATTTCTAGTTCTCAGTTTTCGTCAATAACCTACTATAGATCATGCGGGCTCTTTGCTTCAGAGGACTTTAATTGATCAAGACAAATACATGTAACATGCCAAAGTACCATTTACGCCTACCAGATTGTGGGGAGCAGTCCCCCTCCCACACACACTAAAGTCCGACCAGCAGTGGGAGGGCGCGAGATGCAACTCGCAAAAAAGATTGTAAAGCAAATATTTGTTTTGTTTTTTTAAATTTCGAATTTCAATTGTTTAATTTCATTTGAAAGTATAAAGGTGCTCAATTAAAAACTCCATACCCTCTTACGACCACACCCCCAAGTTGGACTCGTAGCTTGCTTTTTGCATAATGAATTTTAAATTGTCATTACATTTTACATTTATTTGACCCTGTAAACTAATGGACCCAGAGTCAAATAGCGGATTGTCCGCTCCGTCTATCCGCATTGCTTTCCGCGGCCCGCTAGTTTTAAGCCGGGTCAGCTGACGCGGAACGGCTTGTCGCGGAATGCGTCAGCGCGAGGGCCGCGCCCCCTCCCGACGCGCAGTCCACCTGCGGATCCCGCGAAACGCGCCGCTGTCCCGCGAAGCGCTCAGTCGCTCAGCGCCGCGCCGCGCCGGTGACTCAGCTGAAGCGCAGCCTCTCACGCGCCGCTGCGGCGCGTCTCTTTGTGAACAGCCCGAAGGCCAGGGCCGCCCGCGGGCATCCGCGCTCCAGTGGCTTGTGGAATTCGCGTTTGCTTTCCTTCCTTCCTTTCTTTTTTTTTTACTTGATTTCTTTCCAGTTCAGTCGTCAGGAACTTTTAGGTGCTTTTTTTATTTACATTGTGTCATTGCTGATATAACTAGGCTTGAATGAAAATAACAGTACAATTTTCTTCGTAATCCCTTACAATAGCCAGGTCGTCAACTGAAGATACAAATGGTGAGCCGCTTACAAAAATCAATTCCGAAACCAAAATTAGCGTCGGCGAAATGTCTGGAGAGAAAGTACGTAAAACTTCAGCCAAGAGCACATTACAAATAAAGTGAGTCGAAACAACCGTATAAATGGTAAGGGCGTTTTGCCAAGTTTGAAAGTTATTGTGGTTGGACAAGATTATTTTTCAGGAAACATTTGGTTGATAATGAACTCTTTTACAACTGTGATTTTGATTTTTCGTAAATCGTGTTAAATGTAATTTACACGAAGGGATTATGACAAGATAATACGTGCCATAAAAGCAAAATTGTTGACATTTTAAACTACAAAAATGCATAATTTAAATATTTTAAATATAAATATGAAATTTTGTACAGCAACGATTTTTTTTCGTTAATTTTTCTAAACTTTTGAACGTGCTTGTATGAATTTCATAGAAATTGAATATCGTATAGTTTCGTCTTGAAAAGTGGTAAAGGTATTCGTTAATTTACCAGAGAGATGGTCACGAATGTTGAATGAATGATATTAAAACTTCATAAACATTTTTCAAGGAGTTCGCTATTCTTCTCAACTTACTTGGAGAAGTAATCCATTATTTCGAAAATTATTCGCAATGAATTTTAAACAATAATTCATTCACACTAGATTTTGAAATCTCCGAAAGCTATTTTTTCCATTGGAATCCCCAACTAGTAGCGTTGTTTGGTGACGGTTCTCATGGCTACAACTCTATTGACTTCGTGCTTCTAGACCTCGCCAACACACCTCGTGCCGTCCGTGGTCGATGCCCCTGCCGCAGGGCGTCGCGTTGACCTGCATTGCTTCCCACAATTTTGCCTAACATTCTGTGGGATCTGGAAGATATTAGCAGGTGAAATTAACGCTCCCTCTGTCCCAATCAACACTCTTGCCTCTTTGTAATCCCCGTTGCTTAATTCTAAAATTTAAGTTAAAAGCTATAGCCATTCCTTTCGTATCATCTTCGTTTGAAAATACTCGCTCCTATCAACAGAAAATCCGACTGGGCGTTGTACTATCACCACATTTTGCTATAAAAATGTATTGTTGGAACGATGTACTTTTTTTTAATCCTAATTTTCATTTGTTATTCAGTTGCTTTGAAGACATTCAGCGTATGCAAAAACCACGCTGAGTGGATTTTATGCTTGGTTGAGTTGGTTATGTTGGGTTACGTGCAACAAAAGAATCTTAATACATCAGTCTTTTTGTACATTAGTTATTTTCCTTGCAGGAAGCCATACGTGTCTTTGTATTTGCTTGTATTTTCTCTGTTACGTATTTGCTTTCTTATCGGTCACATGAACGAGATAATTTTACGAAAAAATGATAAGTTGCCTCATTTGCATAAAATCGTGCGTTGTACACGAGCTCGTAAATTTTATCAGCCTCCTGTTAAGTCTGTTGCATCAATGTATCGAATGCATGTTTATGAAATTTATATATTGCTTAGTAAAGAACAAAGAGTATTCAACATCAGATGTTTAACGGATAAATAGAGATTTCGTCATAAACATTGTAGAAAAAAGTCCGTATCATTGGAGGGGATACGAAACTATTCCCTTACGGTATATTTAAGCCGAGATAACATTAGTGTATTGTTGCATTAACTAAAACAACTATTAAGGTATGTTTTTAACTTTCTATGTAACACTAAATTGTCGCGTGTTCCTGAGTAATGTATACACGTATTCCTGGCGTACCACAAAGAAGAAAAGTTACAAATTGTCTCCCCAAATTACTCAGTAAAACATCTCTAGTATATAATATTTTCAAATTTCTAAAAGATGTAAATTTATGTACTGTAAAGAATTGTAGAGATGGTCGCTAATGACCTTGCAATTCATGCGACCAAAAAAATAAAGCTTGTTCAAAGAAAAGTTGCATTAAATCCAAACGAATTAAGGGAAAATGTTTTGTAGAAACATAAAGGTTGTTATAATAATTGTTAATATATATCATAGGATGTAGGTGTGCACGTACATGATTAATATTGTAATTAGATAGAAATGCAAAAATATCTTCGATAAGATTTCCGGCCTGCTTCATGTTAAATGTATTAACTGTATTTTGTGCTCATAACTTACAGACTTCGGTTACATGCCTCTAAAATGCTAAGGAATAAGTCAGGATTCATACGTACTCGTGTGTGTTAGGACGCAGCTAGGAATGCAACATTGAAGTCAAATTTGATTACAATTTCAAAAGCATTACAGCCAACCTTTGATCAAGCGTCTGGCCATATCAAAATTATCATCCGAATATACATTTCTATATCATCTGTCACTATCTCACGTCCAGTCTCCTACTTGGAAACTAAAACTATAGGTACTTCACGAAAGTTCCGAAGTAAGCCTTCCCGTCGTGAATGAGTTGCAGTCCACGTGTTGTAGTTCGCCCGTTGCCAATGGTAGGCGATCGCGCCGTTGGCACGGGGCCACACACAAGGATGGGGTTCAGGAACCGCTGCCCAAGGACCACCTACTCGTACACAAAGCCGTCAACAACTTAGAAAAATCAAAATGATCCGGGAGAATGCATATTCCGCATTCTCAAATAACGCTGGAATAATAGACAATCCGGCAATATAAACATACTCGTACGTATTAAAAAGTGATATGGACGAGTACGCCGTATTTATGAAGATAACGAATCACATGACCTTAACATGGCAGTGACTACGAACTATAGTGAAGGCATGTTAAGGCAGTACGTGTGAAATGAACTGTATTATAAGTCGGGGAAGAATTGTTGCAAGTTGTTGGTGTCTCGTATTGTTCTATGTGTATTAGATGCAAAGGGCAGTTGGATGCCGCTGTTAAAAGCTCAATAGAAAAAAAACAGCATCGTTAATCATTATCATCACCATTAGCACCATCCGCCTCGTAATGGTCACTATCACCGTTTATAATAATTTATTTATTTTAAAAGTATTTAAAAATATTAGCATAAGTTCATTTGTGCAAAGACCTGCTTCTAATCAAACACCAGCGCCGGAACGAGGGGTTCGGAGGATTTATTTGTTTATTTCAGTGATGTCGAGGTCTTCTACTGGTGGCAGTGGCACGCGTCGTGGCTTCGTAGCATGCCACGAGCTTCTCTGCGCAACTCGCGTCGGGAGAGGAAACTATCAGTAATAACCCCGCCGTTTTACAATAGGGATAGCGTTGTCTCTTGTGGCGGGGTGAAAAACTGCGTGGAGGGGCAATTTCGTCGTGGCGCTCGTGCACGTCGTGGCACTCCCGCCCGTGGCATCGACCTTGACAACATTGGTTTATTTGCTTGATTGCTTTCTTCGAATATCGGGTGCGTCACACTAATACATCGCTCGCTTCACTGGACCGCCGCGCCGCGCCGTGCCGTCGCCTCGTTGTGCACTGGTCGTGCCTTGGCACGCTGCCTTCGTCGCGTCGCCTGTCTGCCAGCGGTGTCGCTCAGGGGGCGCGGTCGGAAGCGTCGCCGGGCGTCGCGACGGCTAACGAGCGGGCGTCTCGCTGCGGCGCCCCCCTCCGCGTGCCCCTTTGCGGCGACGCCCTGCCCCCCCCCCCGCCCGCTTATCGCCCCGACGCTTATCGGCCACGCCCGCCCCAGGTGCTCGGGAGGTCGGTCCGCGCCGCTCGCCTGCGCCGCCTTTGTTACGCGCTAACGCCAGTATACTGTAATTTTTCTAACTTTGCCACTCAAGGCCCGTCTTCACGATGGAATATGTCACGGTATTTCGCGACGTTCTCAGTCGTACCGTCAGGTATCGCATGATCGCGACCGTATCAAGGAGATCTTGCGATCATGCGACTTCTAGCGGCACGAGGAAGAAAGACCCGAAATGCCGTGTGATATTGCATAGTGGTCATAGGGGCTTGAGGGGCAGAGTTTGAAAAACCGCACAATAGTCGGCTGTGCTCAAAAACAAGTATCACGTCTCAAAGATCAGGTTGTGTGTGACTGCAGAAAAATGTTTTAAAATAGTCGTTTTTACAAATAATGATTTACCGGCTTAGGTGGCTCAAATATAGTGATGTCACTACAGTGTCTCTGACCGGGAGGTCCTGCAGTTCGAATCCCGACGGTGCACCGCGGTGGCAGGATTTTCTACACTAGCTACATTGCTAGGTCGAATTCATCCGCTGTTTGGAGGAGAAATCTAGCGGCTGGTTGCTCTGATGAATAGATTTGCGTGGTTTCGTCGATCAGCATCAGGCGAATGCCGGAGCATACCCTAACAAACGGGCCACGGACCGCGCGCGAACTTTCCTTCCTCTTCCCTGTCATAACCTCACTCCTTAGACACAGATACAAGAACTACACTACCACACTTGTCTAGAGACGGGTTGGGAGGTTAGAGCTTGACCCTGCTGGGGCGGTGCCCTGCTGGTGGGAGATATGTTTGGAGAAAAAATCCGCAATCCAACGCGGGTCGGCACCGGATCTCGCAATCAAGGGGAAGACCATTGCAATCTCTCGAGGTAAAACATGCACAATACGTTTGGGACTTACGACCTTAGCAGTTGTCGCTCCCGTAATCATTAATCAATCAACCTAAACCCCTTCGCCACCCAGACGGGGAAGAGCGGATTTTGAGTACAGAACATCGAACAGAGATTTTCGTACCGCTTGGACCTCATTCGCTGCTTTGGATTTCTTCCCATTATGCACATTACACACAGTCATCATTATAGGCACAATGCACGCCGAATTCTATTGTGAATTAATTTGTGTCCAGTGCGATACCCCACGCTCTTCCCTTGGTTCGTCCTCGGGGTTCGGCAGCGGCTATCAGCCGTTGCCAGGCGACTGCAGATATAAATACGACCATGACACGACTCGCTGCGTACTTCATCACTTCGGCGTGCGATTTATCTAACCATCTTCGTTAACGTGTACTTCGTGGGAGTGGATACCTGGTGGTGCCGTGGAAGGGGGCACGGTTCGATGTTCAGAAAGGTAGATGGATTGCAAAGTGCATTACGTGCATCGAGCATTTCCTTTCTCGGTGGACGTAGGTGTTGGGTCTCAGGTTTCTTCTCGATCGTTGGATAATGATTTATTCCGGTCCAGGAGTGAAAAAAATGAGTGAATTGACACACTATTTTGTTCATACTACTGCGAACCAAGAAACATTATTTCGTTTGACATATCATGTGTTTTTATGTTTTCTGACAACGATTAAATCTAGCAAGAATCCATCGAGAAAAGAGTAATTAACTGAGGTGGTTCTACTCATGTCGGCGAAAATGAATTGTCTTAATGCTTTAATTTCATAACTGATATTGTAACTGAATGTAAAGCAGCAAGAATGATCTAGTTTTATCCATTTCAAAACGTGACATTCGCAATTATTGGTGACCCTCTATCCAGCGACAGCCCTAAGCACAGGCTTAGACTGCTTGTGAAGTAATTCTCTGGATCGCATCTAGTCTTTCAAAGAAGTATCCCAAAGAAACTATGGTTCGTTGCTAACAATATGGAAGTCACCAAATATTCTCAGTGCTTTAAAAGGTCTTTCCCGTTCTTTAATATCGTGGAAAAAGATGATTGCCTGACTTCTGCGGCAATCCTTGTACGAGTGTGTCACCCTACTCGTAAACAGATTTGTAAACAGTCAGATTACACTTTCTTTCTTGCAAACTTCTCTATGGAGCATCCCGAATGAGATCCGAAGTCAGGATATCTTCCGAAAGAAAAGGAAAACAGAATTGCTCATAATTGATATGTATAGTAGGGCTCAGTGAAACCGCATCATCTAAATAAATTGGGCATTCTGTATTTTTGTTTTACTGATGTTTCAAATTTTAACCACAAATTAGTAGAAATTGGTAATTATATATTTTATGTGATACGATGTTTCCGATTCCATTACCTTCATAACTCACTCAATTTTTGCAAGTCAGGTGGTGTATTTTGAGGATTATGTTGCAGATTACAACTGTAAGCGAAATGATGCGGGTTCTTTTAGCACTACTGTACATTTTAACATTGTCGATACACTTTCTGCCACTGTTTTGGAGAATCTCTTTCAGACGTTGGTCATCGTTTTAAAGGTGTCAGCTTATTTTTAGTTCAGCCTTCATTTGAAGTCTGCAACTGCAGTTCTCACCTAGCGACGTATGTGTTCTTAGTGACTTTGCACTGTTGTAGTTCACAACGCAAAAAAATTAAATGATTTTGAAAATTTTCGTTCAGTATTTTTTGTGTAAAGAAGAAAGTTGTTACAGATATTTTATCTATAGATTTCATTGTATCCAATTATTGGTACTATTATTATTCTTATTATTAATGGCGATTGTATGTATTATTATTTTTTTACATATGAATGTATTACACGCACGTACAATGTTTTATTCACACTTTGGTAGAACATGGAATGTGCTTCAGTATTATGCAGCGTCTCTCTACATCCTCTTAACAATAATTTTACTCGTATTATATTGATGTCATGCGGCGTGTTCTTCGTAGATGAATATTCCTTTCGTATTTTCCTTTTGCCATTCCCTTTCTCACTTTTCTTTCTCATTCACATTTTCTCTTTCTGGATTTTGAGTGAAAGTGTTGGATTTTGTGTGAAAGCTTTCGACAGTCCGTGTGACGTCGCGTCGAGGGCAGTATTGCTGACGTTGCGACTATCATATTGTGGTTTTCTTCAGGGCTGCAGTGCTGAAGAAGCCTGGGGCTGAAGAAAATCACGAAAGGACGATAGAAACGTCGGCATCGCTGCCCCCGCCGCGGCGTCACCCGGACCGCCTAGAGCAGGGGTCCTCAAACTTTTTAAACGGAGGGTTAGTTCACTGTCCCTCAGGCCGTCGGAGGGCCGAATTATATAGTGCGATTTTTCTAACTCTGCCTCTCAAGTCCCTTTGGCCGATCACACGGCATTTCGTGTCTTTCTCGGGCCTGCCGCTAGATGTCGCATGGTCGTAAGCACTGCTTGATACGGTCGTAATCATGCGATATCGATTATATTGCTTTATTAAAAACAATTTTTTAAAAAAACACCGATGTTTTGGCAACAAAATATCGAAGTGAAGAAAACATCGAAAGCAAAATATCGATGTTTCTGGTGGAAAACATCGCTGTCTTAAAACCATCGATTTTTGTGCCACTCTTAGACACAATAAAAAAATGTTCGGATTTTAAAAAAATCTTTAAACTATAAAAACCCGGCAGGCCGTATAAATGTCCTCGGCGGGCCGCATGTGGCCCGCGGGCCGTAGTTTGAGGACCCCTGGCCTAGAGCCTTCACATGACACTGGCCGCGAAAACCTTCGATTGCATGTTTGATTTCATGTTGTTGGTTTTGTGAGATTTGCAAGCATTTCTTATTCCCACAACTGCCGCTCATAAATTATCTCGCCCATTCTTGGGAACATTTCAACTCGAGCTTCGTGATAAGACGTTAATAGCGCAGTTGGTCATTGCGGGAATTCTCCTTGCGAGGGGAGGGGAGGGGAAGCTGCGCCCTCCACAAAAGCCCTTCTTGCGCTCGTTACGGGAGGCGCAGACCGTAAACTCCGCGTTAGGTATCGACTCGAGCCCGAAATAAAGCGTGACGGAGCACGCGAACGACGGAAAAAGCAGCCGCGCCGGCTAAGCGGGCGAGTGCGGGAAGTGCAGCCCGGGCGAGACGCTTAGACCAGGGGCGGATCCAGCCAATCATTTGTCTGTGTGTGTGTGGGGGGGGGGGAGCATCATAGATTTAAAAAATAATAATAAACGTATTTATTTTATTGTATATTATTTTTGCAGTATATATATGATAATAAATAATATTATTGTTTGAATAATTACATAATGTTAATCTAAATAAATATTAAAATCAATTATGCAACATAAAGGAAGGTAACAAACGAAAATCCTCGACCTTTTGGGAGAGGCCTTGGCCCCCATGCCACCCCTCTGCACTAGATACGGAAAGTCAGGGAATGAAGACATTTGCTATTTCTCGGGAAAGTCATGGAATTTAATCAGTTTTGAGGCAATATATTGTAAAATGTTAAATTTAAAATGTGTAAGCACGTTTCTGTTCATGAACTGCATTTTTTTTCAATTCTATCAGGTTTTTTCGTTTGGTTTCAATTGTTTTATTTTCATCTTTTTTTTACGCGATCGTAAACATATGTTAGTTTTATTTAAATAATGAACGAATTGGAATGACCCGTAATTATCCTCTTCAACCGTCAGATGTTCCTTGTATAATTGTCAAAAAATAGGAATTTTTCCATTTGATTAATTTATGTACTTAACACAAAATGCAAACACTAACATTTTGTTCAATCAAATCGTATAGTTTCATTGGAACTGATGCCAGGAAATAATATAATTTATTTCAAGAAAAGTCAGCGAATTGTCAGGAAGTTTCATTTCTGGGAGTTGGCGACCATCCTGAAGACGAAGCCGGGTTGGCGATGGGAGTGGGCGGGGATCAGGGGCCTAATGGAGCCGAATGGCAGAGGTGACAGAAATGTGGTAGAGAGCTAGACGGGGGATGGAAACGTGAGTGAGGGCTGGTCTGGGGAGAGGTGGTCCAAGGGATGGTGTGCGGACGGCGCAATGCGATGAGTGGGGATTGGAGGTAGAAGTAATATTGGAGAACGATGTAGACGCCCAATCAGGATGACGATGAAAGAAACAACGCCGCAGTCCAGACCGGGTGCAGGTGGATAATCGCAAGAATAGCGATTCAGACTGTATGTGAATAAAATAAGTGCGAAGACTGATGGGGATAATGGCAGTGTCACGGGGTGCAGAAGGGAAGGAGCAACAATACAGTTTAGGCCTGTGTCACACGAGCGTTGTGTTGACGCGCGTTAATCAACTCTCGTCGTAGATTAACATTGTATTTTATGCGGAACGGCCAAAGCGCTCGTGTGCCGTTTCGCATAAGCAGTGTTATTCTACGACGCGCGTCAATCCAACGCTCGTATGCAGAGGCCCTTAGGGAGATGAATCCTGAGGCGCCATTACGGTGAGAGAGAGTTAAATTAGAAAGCACCAGTAGCACCAGGAGCACCAAAAGTACCAGCGATCGGGGACGGTAAGTGCAGCCGGTGCGGAACGATTGTTCTGGCGAGGCCGGGTTGACGACGGTGGAAACGTGACTGTATGAAGAGCGCGGTTGGAGACGGACGCTTCTAGACAATTGTATTTGAAACTGGGAGAACTACTTAATGCGAGAGTGATGTCTGGGCATCGTAGACGCCGGGCCCGGGGAAGTACGAGGGAGAGAAGTAGTGGTGAAGGCGGAATTGAGGACGGAGGCAAAGACGGAGATGCAGGCGGGCTGGAGATGAAAAGGCGGAGCGGTGGATGACGTCAGGTGGCGAAACGCAGACAGAGATGTACGCAGGGTGAATCCAGACTGAAATACGGAGGCGTGATTTCGAATTGGGGATAGAGAGGGTGGTTGGGAAGGCAGAACCCGCAAACCGCGGGGGCGGAGGAGATGTGAGCGGAGACGGAGAATGCCGGGAGCGGTGGCGGAAGCGGGGAAGCGGGGCGGGGCCAGACCGCGAGGGGGTCGGGCGCAGGCGCTGAACCGTAAAGTCATCAGACGCACAGCGGGCGCAGATGCACTTTCCGAGTGCCGCGGTCGACCGCGGCCTCGCCCTCCCAGACGGCGGCCTCCGCCCCGCCCCTTCCCGACCCGCCACGCCCCTTCCTGCCCTGCCCCGCCCCGCCCTGCCCCTCCCTGCCCCGCCCGCCTCGCCCTGTCCCGCTCCGACCCGCCCTGCCCCGCCCTGCCCTGTCCTGCTCCGCCCCGCCCTGCCCCTCTCCGCCCCGCCCCGCCCCGCCTTGCCCCGCCCCGCCTCGCCTCGCCCCGCCACGCCCCTTCCCACCCCGCCACGCCCCGCCCCGCTCCGCTCCTCTGCGCCCGCCCCCGCCCCGCTCCTCTGCGCCCCGCCTTGCTCCTCTACGCCCCGCCCCGCTCCTCTGCGCCCTGCCCCGCCCCGCTCCTCTGCGCCCCACCCCGTCCCTCTCCGCCCCGCCCCGCCTCTCTCCGCCCTGCTCCTCTCCGCTCCGCCACGGCACTCCCCGCCCCTCCGCGCCCCTCCACGTCGGCATCGCTTCCACACCGCAGCCTCCTTCCCCTGGCCCGCCCGCCGCGCCTCGCCCCCCCCCCCCCGCGGTCGCTCATCCGCGGGAGGCGCGATTGACGCGTGTTCCGCCCAGCCGCCGCCGACGGCCGGTCGAAATTCTGCATTTTCGCGACTCGTGCAAGAGCCTCTCTGATTAAGTTACAAACGTTTGAGACGGTGATCGCCAAACCGTCGATCGCTGTCCACTAGTAGCTAGCGGCGCAATTTGTGGTAGATCGCGATCAAGCTCAATGTTGAAGCTCAATGAAAAAAAAAACACAAATTTCATATTCAAAATAAAGAGTGCCGTCCTTCTCATTAACAAGTGTGATGGACAATATATTCTTACATTTATTATTTGTTACTAATTATATTTCAGTTATTTGGTAATGTGCAATTTCATTTGAATTTATTTTTCTTGTATACAGATTTATTAAAATCTGTTTCATATTTAATAGAAGAGTGCATTTATAGACAAACAAATGTCAACTTGAAAAATATCTATCTTGGATTCTTGGTAGCTCACGGTAGGATTGAAAACAGTATGGTTGCTCACAAGCTTCGTAAGTTATCACCGCTGTTCTAAGAGTATGTACTGACAACCTGACTGAGAGTGTTTTATATTGATTAGCAGATGATTTTGTTGAGTGTGCTGTGCTTACAAATGTTCTGACGAACAAGTTCGCATGGCCATTTTGTTTACGGGTTCTTTTTACATAGGTTTCTTTCCTAATTCGTCGCCTTCAAAATGACACAAATGGAGTTCCCTGAATAAAGTTACTTCTTTCTGTTACGAATGACATCAATTTAAAAAGACTGAGAAAGCATTATCTCCAAAATAGTGGGAAATAGATTTTTAAATCGTCGTGTGAAATGTTGATTAAGTTGAGCCGTTGTTAATAAATTGTGTGTATGCTGCATTTCTGTGAAATCCCAGCGAATGATAAATCATCAGCTAATTTATTTTATTTCCTCTGACTTACAACGTGAGGCTACAGGTCTCTGCTGACATTTACAATGGAATATAGCAACTTACAAAATTTCTGAACGCTATAGACTTTAATTTAACCAAGGGCATTAAAGCATTGTATGCTCCTGGCCAGGGGCCATGACGGTTCGAATCTTATTCTGAAACCGCTCTTAGCTACTACATGCGTAAGATTAAGTCGGTAGGGGAAGAGACCTGTGTAAAGCTACCCCCTGTGTGTGACTATATTTCCGCTTTTGGCATGTTCGCATTTGTAGGCGTTGAAATGTAATTTAGAAAGCGGGGTAGATATTTACTTTCCAGACAGAGTAAAATCCTAATTTCAACCCGGGAGTGCTCGCAATAGATCTGTGAGATCCAAACCAGGGCAATGTTATGTTCCTGAATTATTGTGATGCATTAGACGTCTGATATTTCATGTATTCCTTCATTGTACTTTTCTGAGAACGCCTGGCCTTCTATTTTTATCCTTTCGACGAATCATTTCCTTTGAGCATGCTGAAACTTGATCACTGCGCTGCGCGATATCTGTCAGATACGTTGCATACACTGGCGCCAGTGCATTGTGAGCTCCTGGCGTAAGCGGTACGAATCGTGATATTATTTTCTGGTGTGTCCAAGACAAGTGTATGATTTATTAACTATTGCATTGAGAGGCATGTACAAACCAAATAAAATACGTATTTCAGTTAATAGAGCTTCAGAGCATTCCCATTCACGAAAAGTTTCAGCTATATCTGAGAGATACATTGCTGGCACTGGCGTGAATCTACCTATTGCGGGCTCTCCCAGGTTAAGAATTCATCCAACATATTCGTGGTATTATACAAAAAAAGTCTCGTAGCCTCTGCAGTTGACCGTTGTTTACCCCGTGGTTGCTGCAGTTTCGTGACGGGCTCTATAAGCAGTCACTCGCGTGCCTCTAAACTGGAAGTGACGTGAAATGCGGGATCTAATATGGCGTGTCGGTGCTCCCACCGCACTGCCGATTTTCGATTAGCCCTCTGAGAAAAGTAACACTGCCGTTTTTATTAGGCTCAGCTTCGTTTCAGCCGTCATGTTGAGCGTGCACTTAGAATTTAACAGAGGAAGATGCAGAGTAGTGGCGTGGGTGAAATAGTGACAATATGAACGCATTTTGAGTATTGACAAACGTAGATGGATTTCTTGATTTCTCATAATTAAAAATACTTACCATGATACAGATATTTGTAGTATTTTGTTTTCATCCGTACGGGAATCGGGCAAGGAGCTCCGCTATAACAAAGGGAAATTAACCGTGAGCAGCATTCGTTGGTGAGGACTACTGTAGTTTAGCGTTGTAGGGTCTTGAGCGCAATTGTATTTTGTTTAGTTTTTCATTGTTTGAGCATGAAATAGTACTCACACCGTGTTTAGGTCCGACGTACCGCAGTTTAACGTTTCTTATCTACGTGCAGAAAGTGCGTCATGAGTGCGTAACATGTTGTCTTTCGCCTACAATAAGCCTGTCAGCAGTGAGTTAATTACACAAAGCGTTCTGTTTCTATGGTATTTGGCGTCACGAAACACTCAGTATTCACAGGCATATCAGATTGTAATCTGTTTGTAGCCTGTAGGGCTACAATAAAAAGCGAGTTGATTCGTCTGCATTCATGACACAAGCTAACCGTTAAGCCTATTGGCGATAGAGTTACGCAATGGCACATTTGCTTGTCTCTACTTATTTTATCTACACAAAGTTAAGACCTATCTTGTTGCCAAACAACTCAGATAAACACACCAGCTACACTTCCTGTGATAACTCCCTCGCGAACCCGTTGTGGAAGTCCGTTTGCGGGAAGGATGCTTTGATTCCGCTTCCTAAAACTGCAAACCGCAAAGACGTCATTTCAAACAGCTGTTGAAATTTGTTTACAAAGAACTACGGTGCAATGAAAAGTAAAACCAGAGTGCGCAATAAAATAACTTGAGTCCCGTTGTTTATTTACTACAGCTAGAATAATTGAGCTATGTTATGATTAATAAGCCAAGCACCTGCTAGTGAAGTGTGGGATAATCTACATTTTTTGTGTCACTTCTATTAATTTGATTACTTGAATGTGGCGAAGCGACATCTTCTCAGATTTTTAAGGAAATAGTGTACACGTAATTTCCAACCTGTCAATGAATACATTAAACGTAAATGGAAATACCTTGGACTTGTCAGTTCGTTTTGCGCGATGTTTGTGTTTGAAAGTATTATTAAATGCATGTCCGAATGAACTAGTGATATAGGATTACCAGTCAAGGTTAAAGTAATTTGAAACGTGCCTTCATTTTAAATATATGCCGCACAATTAATATTTAAATATTTCCTGCCGTTGGTGTATATTCACACTTTAGAATTGACATCCGTACGTTCATATAGTAGATATAACATACGTAAGTAATTTATGCGGAATAAAAGATGGAAGGAAGTCAATAGAGTAAAGGATGTGAAGTGTATCTTTTGTTTCACATTCTGGTGTGACTAAAGGCTTTGAGAACCGATTTCACAATGGGAGTGACAATAGTACTGAGCGCTGCGCCTACATCAACCAAAGAATTTATTTGTCGTCACCTTTTCACAAACATGTTTATCCGAAGACTTTCCTTCGTTTCAGTCCCTTGTTGAATGAAGGAATGTGAATAGAGTGGAGGAAAGCTCTCAAAGATGACGAGAGCTATTGTGGTTTCGTAATTAAGTTACTAACGTTAACTAATATGTTTTAATTTTGATGAACCAACAGTTCAATTTGGCACGAAACGAAGGAACGAGAAAAACGTATTCATTGGGAAGAGAGGAGGCCCCTACACTGTGCAACCTGGTCTCTGTGGAAGTTTAAGGCTCCATTATATTCTATCCTGATCATGTTAAACTTAAAAAAAAATAGATAACTAAGCGATGAATTTTATTTTTTTCCGTCTAAAAAATTTGAGATACAAATTTTGAGATTTTGTTTGTGACGTGAAATTATATGATGTGGTATCTTCTAGTTCTTAATGAAGTTGATTGTAGTACATTCCAAAGAAAATAATTAAGTATACTTTAGTAGTGTAAGCTTGGAAGCAACTCCCGGAAATCTGTGCTACGGGTCACTGACACTTAGGCAACGAGCCTTGTGTATCGCTCTTCTTGCTTCTTTGTTTGCGGAAGAGCTCCTGTTGGCTGTGTTGGATATACGGTGGTGCACCCTTATATTCCTGCTTTATTTCGGCTTGCTCTGTCTACATTGGCTCAGAAGAAAGCACTCCCGTTGTTGTTGTTGACGGAACAGCTCTTCACCTCCAGAGTCTATCGCGTAGGCTTAAAGCTGTGTCACGAGATTTGCACATGCAGATAGCAAAAAGTGCCGTCCTCGATAGACTATCCTGTGTGGAAGTCACCAAATTTTAAAATTGGACATAATGATACATCGCAAAATTTGTGTGACTGCCAAGAAAATATTTTTTTTGTTTTAGTGAATAGTAAAATTACTAATTTTATATTTTTTTACTAAACTGCATAAAGAATGAGTTCTTAAGTATAATGAAGGAAATAAATATAAAATATAGTCATTTTGAGGATTTTCGGAAACTTGCAATAAAAAATATACATTTGCATTGGCGCAACATTACATTTGTCTTTAAAATCAGAGCAAGCAATAAAGTCACGCAGATTTTCTGTTTCGTGTAAAAACGTTTTCGTTTAGTATGCTCAATGTAAAATTTATTTTTATTTGCAAATTTATAGTTATTTGTAACTGATGTTGAATTATTTTCGTTACTAGAGGAAATTAGAAAATATATTTTTGTGAATATGTGCAATGGACCTCCAGGGTGTCTTTGGTAAGGGATATGTGGTCCTTGGGATCGTTAATGTGACTAATAATGTTGACAGATCACTTTTTTTCAGCAAAACAATACCGTAATTATTGCCTGTTACGAAAAAAACATGTGATTTCGTAAGAGCGAAAAATTCATTTTTAGCATATTTTCAAGTCTGTGGATTTACTTAAAAAATGCACTCGTTTTTTATTATGCATGTGTGATTCACCCCGTGAATTCTTTTCCACGGAAAAGTGCAATAAGCTCACGGAAATCTTGGCTTACTTTTAAATAGAAATTTTTCTCACGCCATGGAATGCAGATTGTATTTTATTACTTGTATTTTTTTGGCGAGAAACGGACAAAAATATTTTAATTTGTCGAGTCATTAAACAAGTTTCATTTCTGTCGGTGGAAGTGTGTTAAAAATAGTGCCCGAATACATAGTGTGCATTCTATGTGATTGCGGGAACTGAATATTATAACTTGTCTCGCTGGCTCGGGAGCTTGGAGTTTCCTTGAAATACTTGCAACTGGAGATTGCGGGTTCGGAACCCGCGTAAAGCGTTGTTTGTATATTATTTTTTATTTAACATGTTGTAGTTGTGGCGTGGTTGATTATTTAACATGTTGTAGTTGTGGCGTGGACGATGTTCAGTACACCTATCTGAACATCGTCCAGTCCATATCGGGTGAGGTGGCTCATGACATCAGCTGATGTCACTGCAGTACCTGTGACCAGGAAGTTCTAGGTTCGAGTCCCGATGGTGGCAGGATTGGCGACACTAGCTTATCGGCTAGGTCAAGTTCAGTCGCTGTTCGGAAGAAACGTCTAGCAGCTGACTAGGTTAGAGGTCGTTAGGTCTAAAGATCGGTAGTTTTCCGTGGTTTCTCCGATCAACACCAGGCGAATGCCGGAGCAGTACCCTAGCAAACGGGCCACCAATCGCGCCTGATCTTTCCTTCCTCTTCCTTGTTCTCTTACACACACACTAACATGCACTACATTACCACCATGCCGGGAGACCGGTCGGGAGCATAAAGCTTCTCCCGGCTGGGGCGGTGCCACGCTGGTGGGAGATACCTGGTTGGGGAAAACCGTGCCAGTGCATCTCGCCGTCCAGCGGGAGAAGATCACCGCCGCCTCCCGAGGAAAAAATGCACTACTCTTACGGGACTGAGATTAGCAGTTGACGCGTCCGGAATCACTAACAATAAATCAATAATCCAGTCCATATATCATTTCCCACCATAATCACCTTCATTTATTGGAAGGCAGAGGCAACCCATCAGCACGCTCATACCTGCCCGGAAAAGGATGAGGAAATGTAGAGCTTTGCTCGCCTATGCTTAGAAACCAGTGTGATCAGATCAAGAGTTTTTGTAGTCATGCGGCCTAAAAAATTCGGTATGCATTCACTCCATAATGATTAATGCAATCGGTTTGTTTATATTGCTTTGTTCTCAACATGGCGGAAGATATATTGCTATAATATTGAGTTGTTGCGACATCTTGGAAAACCCCTACCAGGCAGCTTTTACGTCTCAGTTTGATGCTACATTTCGAGAACCCACTTCTCGGCGGAGTATTATCTTCCTCCGTACCGTAGCCCGTATCTTGAGACGCACTCATCGTTCTTCCCTAGTCTGGCTCGTTGCGTGCGAAGTCCGGCCTCCTGGATTTGTGGTGAGGGGGCTCGCCGCGGGGAGTACCTCGGTTCATTCCCCCTCCACTTCGTCCCTCTCTGCCGCCATCCCTCCCTGACCGTCTCCGCCCGCTCTGCAGTCACGTGCATCGAGGCGTGTTCGTTCCCGCGGCCTATCTCCGCACGCTGCATTTATCACCGCAGCCGGTACGGTCTCACCCGCTGCGAGGCGAGGCCTACCTCTCGCCCCAAACGGTCGGCCCACGCACGGAAGGCAAACGGCACTCGCGGGGCGAAAGGTAGCATCAAACTGACACGTAAAAGCTGCCTGGTAGGGGTTTTCCAAGATGTCGCAGCAACCCAATATTAATTGCAATATATCTGCCTCCACGTTGAGAACAAAACAATCCGATTGAAGCAATCATTATGTAGTGAATGTGTACGCAGCACGACTACACTTAAACTATTGATCTGATCTTATTGGTTTCTAAGCAAGGGTGAGTGAGGATCTGCATTTCCTCACCCTTCTCCGGCCACGTGTGAGCGTGTTGATGGTTTGCCTCTGCCTTCCAATATATGAGGTTGATTATGGTTGGAAATGATATACGGACTGGAGTAATTCCACGTCCTGCGGCTTTTCCCCAACCAGGTATCTCCCACCAGCGGGGCACCGCCCCAGCCGGAACAATCTTTATGCTTCCGACCAGTCTCCCGGCATGTGTGGTAGTGTAGTGCATGTTAGTGTATGCGTAAGGGGTGAGGCTACGACAAGGAAGAGAAAGGGAAGATCGGGCGCTGTTCGTGGCCCGTTTGTAAGGTTACTGCTCCGGCATTCGCCTGGCGTTGATCGGAGAAACCACGGAAAACTACCGATCTGTAGACCTAACGACCTAAAACCCAGCCAGCTGCTAGGGTTTTCTTCCAGACAGCGACTCGTGGGGCGAAGTCAAACTTGAGCGCTCCCCCTTACGAGGATGAAGGAGTCAGCAGTTAAGCTCGTTTACACGGTCCTTTTTCCCATAATTTTTCCGTCAGGAAAATGGATAGAAAAGGAACGGGTTTTCCTACGCTGAACTGTTTCGTTATCGAAAATAGATCAATTGGCGATTTAGACGGGCATTTCGTTTTCTGTATATACTCCGAATTCCTGTGTAATTATAGGTAATACATAAGCGTGTGGAAAATACTTCCCCCAGACCCTACAAAAACTGCTGATGATCCATTGGTTGAACATCGCATCTATGGTAACATTAAGTTGTGATAAGCGCGGGACGAGAAGTCATTGGAATACAGTACATGTGACAACCATTTTAGGTATCAACCTCCAAATCACTTTATAATACTATTCAAGACATTAGAATGTTCACAGAACTGCACAAAAGGAACAAATCGTGCCGTACAAGCAACAACCGAGAATATGACATCAAGAGCGCAGTAGTGAAATTGGATGTTATCTAAACAGAAACATGACGCTTGTTTCATTTTTGTGTTCAGATTTCATTGAATCTGGTCCGTCACTTTTCTATACCAATGAAAAAGCATTAAAAAATGCCCGATAGTCTCAGAATTCAGATGCTTTATTGAAATAAAAATAATTTAATGTAAAATAGCTTGTATTGATGTTTCTCATAAGTGTTTTGCGCCAAACGTTTCACGTAAAATGGTCATAAAAAGAGGAGTTCTGGGCTTAGTCGAAGGAACCGGTGCGGCGGCTCACTGAAATCCTCCGCGCTGGGACACCACAAAGGACTTACGACTAAACAACTAGAGAATGATTTCAGGAGGTATCCCTCAGGTGTGCTAACTTTCCCTGCTGCGATGCTGGGTTCGATTCCCGGTCGGGCAAAAATGGAGATATAACTTTCCATTACAATCGCCTCGATTTTTATACCTGTGTGACGAAAGGAAAGTTAAGGAAGGCCAAGTATGATAGAAACAATGAAGAAAATTCGCAATGCTCGCCATGTCTCCTTCGTCCCTAGCCGTTTATTTCCATAAATAAAAACAGAGCCCACATCTAATAACACAGCTAGCAAAAGTCTGATAATCCCATTCTAAAATTCCAAATACACATTTATGCCTTCAACTATTATGCCTGAGATCTAAACATGAGAGCTAAAGCTTATTCTCCTGAGACTGTAAATTAGCAATCCCTCCAAATAATCTTAATCGGTGTAAAATTTGCATTTCTACGATATTAAAAAAATGCAATTTGTTCTGGTAGAACCTTGAACCTAATGCCGCAAAATAATCACCGAAATAAAACTTTTGTTTACGTGTACTAAAAATATATTTTAAATATTGAACGTCATTACATACTATAATTTGGCGTAATAGATTCAACGGCAAAATTCATTAATTCACACTACTACGTTAATAATTTTGGTGTATCGTTGCAGTTAATGTAAACTCCGCTTCTCTCTAGCTTTGGTAGTTGACCCATTTAATTTCGTGGGTTGGTAGTTGACGACTCGTGAATGGTGTTCGTGTTTACAGCGTGCAGAATATAACTCCGGTTAATACCTTCGTCGTCATGGTGTTTATGACCACTAACCCAACAACGATAAGCGTTCCGCCATTGGGAAACGCGATTCGACTACATAAGAGTTAACGTGTGGGTTCACTCCGTGCGTTCGACGCCTTCACGTACAAAGACCTGATTTTCATTGTATTCTTTGTTTTCGGATTTTGCACGTTGAAGTACCTGCATATTTTTCTGTTCACCTCAAGATACATCTTGGAGAGTGTTGTTGTACGCTATCTCGTCCTCTTTTCGATTGATAAGTTTTATCGCCCACATATGTATCAAAATATTTGATGACATTTGTGTTTACGTTTCGTGATATAAAGCAAGTATTGAGTCACCGTAGGCTTAGAGGTTTTATAAAGGATGTTACGGCTACTCGGTTGGTTTCTTAATGAGATTTATGAACTCAACAAGGATTAACCGCCTTATGATTTACAGATATCCAGTAAATCTCGCTTAAAATAGGATTTATTCTTACCTGTGATGTGGTATTGTTGGATCGATATTTTGTGACCCTTGTTTGTTTATGCTCAATTTTGTAATGGGGGCTCCGAATAATCTACTTGCACCAGATATCCATCCATTTCGCCCAAGAAGTGTTACTTTCTCCCAATTCAGTGAGTACATCCTTCTCCATTAACTCCTTCCATTACATTGTGGGAATAGTATTCTCAAAAGAAGTATTATGTTCTAAACAATATTCCATTCTCAAAGTTGAGTTACTTGTGTAGCTGGAATGGTTTACTAAAAGATCGATAAGATTGGTTTAAGAAGCACGATACAGAGGCATGAGTTATGAGTTGTTCTTAATAAGACAATAAAGTTGAATAGCATTATGAAAGTAAGAGTTAAGTTTAAATTAACTTTACTTTAATATCTGGACTTTCAATGTATTTCATGGTCCACACTCGGGCCCCATCACAGGCAAAAAACACCACCTCCTTGTAATTGGCAAGTATACAAAGAATTACCCAAAAATATTTGTAGATGTTTGGCATTACTGGTTGCTTTTCATTCCTTTGCCTGAACTGATGTCCAGTATTCTCATTACATTCGTCAAATATATTAAACTAGCAGAACCTCTGTAAACACGTTGTCCTGTTCTTTCTCTTTCCCCGTGTCTCTTTTTCTTCACTTTTTCTCTCCCTCTTTTTCCCTCTCTTTCTCCTGCTTTCGCTCCCTCTCTTTTTCCCTCTGTCCTTTTACATCTCTCTCCCTGTCACTCTCCTCTCCTTGCCTCTCCTTTCTCCATCCTGTGCCACCCGCTCCTCCTGTCCTCGATCTCGCCCCGTGTCTCGCAGCAACGCCCAGCAACAATGAAGCTCAGATGTATTGAGAATTGCATTTAACTGATTCGCCATCTTGTGCTGCAGACCCATTTAGTGGAGTTACAACAAAATGAATAGCTAAAAAACCTTCTCCATCGAAAAACATGTAGATGTGCCAAAATTTGTAGAGATAGGTCAAATGGTTTTAGAGTTCATCGATCTGGAACATACCAACTTCCATGTTTATATGTATAGATTTGTATTTCACTTCTCTCGTAAATTCATTTCTTTTTATACCCAAAGATTTTGAATTTTTCTAACTTCGAAAAAACTTTCCGCATTTTGCCTACAGACGCGAAGAGCTGTGAGACTGGAAGAAACCTTGTCGAAAGTAAACAAAAAGCAGAAAACCCATCTTGCAAACCGCAAACCCTAGCGTTCCAACCGGGTGAGAGTTAACGTGCACGTGTACCCCAGATGTTGAGGTAGCTGCAGCAGACAAGCGTTACAGCTCGTAGCAGACGAGAGAGCTGCAAACAAAACGAGAAAGTTCAGATGTCAATTTGCACGTACATCACTCTTTCGAAACTGGCCTTGAATTTCTTGGCTATGTTCAAGTATCTGAGGAAACTAGAATTTGTCTGATAGTAGAAATCCTATACCGGCTCTCCATAAACCCTTTGAACAATGTTTGATGTGGAGGAAATGGATTTCAGTGACCTTAAACTCATTGAAATATCCAGTTATTTATTACCTAAAACGTATATATAATATATGACCTTAAAAATTAAAATACGATTTCATATATGTTTATTTCAAAACGTTTTTGATTTTTTAATATAACAGAATTACAAAATATGCTCCAGAACAAATTGTGAGTATACTCTTAGTACTTACTTTTTGTAGGCTTTCATACTTACTAGCACATATTTGAAAATGTTTCTTTGTGTGTAAAAAACGCGAAGAAAAGCACACTACATCCAAACACACACTATCCAAACAATAAAATCTTATTTATACGACTGTACACTACTTGTTTAAAAGATTCAAACGTCCCCACGGTCTT
Source organism: Acheta domesticus (assembly GCA_031308135.1). Lineage (NCBI taxonomy): Eukaryota > Metazoa > Arthropoda > Insecta > Orthoptera > Gryllidae > Acheta > Acheta domesticus. The sequence continues at coordinate 219,029,258 of JAHLJT010004567.1, forward strand.
CAGTTTCTGCAGAGTTGCGTGGATGACACATACTTTTTTCAGGTTTTCCATCTTGAAACACCTACAGTTGTCGCTAAAGGTAGTTTCGCACCTAGAAAATCTCTCCACATCACATGATATTTCGGAAGCATATTTAAAGATGGTGGGAGACTGCATTGCAGCTTCGCTTAATTGTTTTCAAATATTGCAATATTCCTGGTAATGTCTCTAATTTTTCACGTAGAATATCCAAGCTTTCACTGGAGAGCAATTCGTTCTTTTTGTCAGCCACACGATCACTAGCTCGATCCAACTTACTCTGTAAATGTTGCACAATATCCAGTGCCTCTCACATTTGAGTACTTGCGACATTCAGTGGTGTGATGACATACATCAACACCAATCATGTTCAAGTGGTATCAAAAGAGAAGTTTACGGACAGGTAAAACCATCTTTCATGACGTTTTGTACAGGTACATATTTCACACTAGTCCTTAAACATAGATTGTACGGTTGAAGAGGGGCCTGCCCGCACAGTTGAAAAGGGCCCTGTTTGTCGGTGACGTTTGTTTGCTGTCGTTTTCAGCTCTTCTCTCCATACATCTGCTGTATTTAGAGATATTAGTGTCATTAAAAGTATGCTGTTGTATATTAAATAGTTTTTCTGCCCTAACTTTAACTTTACATAGTTAACAAAAAAGTCCTGCTACACGAACAAAACCTCGGAGTTTCATGCTGATGGAACACTTTATTTTCGGTATCTTGAATCACACTGAGTTAGAGTTCATCCTGAATATTGTGACCACGAATGCGATAATACGTCGGAAGACGTCTTTGTCGGCTTCGAGAGCGTTTTGCCAACCCCGCAGTACAATGGGTTAAGTCATCAAACCGACTAGTGTGTTACAATGATTGTCTATGTTTCAAATACTTTTTAGCATTATTCTTGAGTTTATCTGTTACATTAGCACCTGAAACATTGACATGTTAGACACATTTTAATTTTGATATTAAATCCTTAAAACTAGGACTATTATGCGTATTTAGGCAAAAGTTTATCTAAATATGACCTTTTACTAAATAGGTCTAAATATGACTTCGAAACTTGAAACCTCGCCATTGTCAATTGTTTAGATTACGCCGTTATTAGTCATGTTTTCCTTGTCTCCCCTTCCCCTTTTTTGAAAAGAGTATTTTTGAAGTGCAGTGTTACAAATTCTCTTGCATTGCTGTTTGTGTCTTAAGTTCCATTATATTTCCATCCATCCTTTCTCGGGTCGAGAATTATTTTGGGACCGATGCGACATCGGTCGATGGGACAGTATGAACATTGCCAACCTGTTGCGCTCAATAAGTGTCCACTGATGCGTTTCCTTTGCACGAGGTGAATGTAACTGCTGTGAGTTCGGACATTAAACAGAACAAAATCAAGCATTAGATGAATGTTATTTAATGTTTTAATCAGGGTACCACAAATGAGGTGACAACACAAAAGCAATAGAGATTGTCCTAAATGTTTCTTGGTTCCAATTGGGGAAAAGTGATGAGTATAATGGGAAATAAACGTTGAAGAGATAAATGACTTTCAACGGAAGATTTCGGTAACTTGATAATGAGGGAAAAACTGAAAAATCAAAGAGGGGTTCGCCCCGAATTCGATTTATTCAACTCAAAATCCTCATGGAATGACAGGTTTGAGTAAAGTTACAAACGGTGGGATTTTGTTCCAGATAGCCAAATGTGTAAATCTACCTGCACTTGAAGTGATACATTAGCGGAGCGATAGCCAGCTACAAGAGAATTTAGATAATAAATATGTGTGGCGTGCTTAAATTTGCGCTCATAACGCGCGTATTTCAAGTATTATGCATCTGTACATCCACCATTCGCCCGTCCGTCTCTTCGCTGCGGGGACCTTGTGGAGCGGAGCGGTTTTCTGTAAAGCCCGCAGCTGCAGCGCAGTGTGCACACACAGCGCACATTGGTGTGTTTAGCGCTGACGTCAGCCGGCGAAGCGGAGCGGGTGCTTGACTTGGCGGGGCCCCGAGCCAGGCGCCAAACGCTCGGCTGACACCGCCAAGCCCCTCCACTCTTGTTCCTCTTTCTTCTTCTCCTGGCCTTATTTCTCCTTCTACTCCTACAGCCCCTCTTTCACTTCTTCCTCCGCTTCCTAAAGTCTTTCTTTGTGATTCTTCTCCGCTTTCTGTTGTCCCTCTTTCTCCTCCTCCTCTTACTGTCCTTCTTTCTCTTTATTCTTCTCCTCCTACTGCCCCTCTTTCTTCGCATTCTCCTTCCCCTTCTGTCCCTCTTTCTCCTTATTCTCTTCCTCCTGCCCTTTCTCCTCCTCGTCCTCCCACCAGACTCTGCCCAGGCGTGAGCAGGTGGGTTTGCTTCGCAGCGTCTGAAGAGCGTCTGGCTCACCGGTTTGAAATCGGGTCGGAACCGGTGTATGAGAGTGGTAACGAAAAGGGAATGTCGAAGTGGAATTTCTGGAAGTAAACACGAGAACTCTATTTGAAGGGTTTGGGGCATCAACAAGCCCAGCCACATGTTGTTTGTACTGGATTATGTCTACTAATTCTTTGTTTTTAAAATAGAGGTACACTCTTGTGCAGTGTATTTTACATGCGTACTCTTATTGTTCGTGACCTCTTAATTTTTATATTTTTTTGGAATGGGTAACTTCTCATGTGTGTCACGAAATCCACTCACATGTGATGTTCAGATCTTTTGTCGAAGTGTGACTGTCGCTTTTTCAAACGATTTGTTTAGAAAGGTTGAAACCTGACCTGTTTTTGGTGTACGTCTGCTGGGTTCGTTGAGGCTTCTATCCATGCCTAATGCAAAGCAGTCGGTTCCGTTACGCACTCCACGTCCCTCTCATGGCTGGTCGACGGTGACGGGAATCGGCGTGCGTTTCACCTTTTAGAACGTACTGCGAATTTACACTGATGCCATAAAGCGTGGTCCAGTTATGTTTTTGTTTCCGTGTGAAATAACAGGAAGTTGTAAATTGTATTTGGGTAAATAATTTCACAAGCTTCTTGCTAATTAATCTGTCAGTTTTTAGATGTTAAGGAATAGATTTGTGGAATATAATTAATTATCAATGAGTAAGAAAACAAAAACTAGTAGTATGTACCCTCAAATCAATGTGAGGGCGTTTTTCTTTATAAATTGTTTAAATGTATTCCACGTGTACTGCAGGATCATTTTTTTCTGAACAGAAACCGTTCTACATCAGTGTGGCACACTCAACCTTGGAGTTTGCTGACTGGGTTATTCATGTAGTGCTATAAAGTCATTTAAGTAATTTTGAATCCTATGTGTCATCGATAATATCAGTCAAAATTTAACATCAATCCACTGTTGATGATTTACACAAAAGTACATTTTCTTTGTATTTGCAAAACGTGTACGTAGAAGATAAAGCTACACCTTCAAAATAAATTTTAAAACACCAGACTCACCTGTTCTACTTTAAATTACGTATATTTTAAAAGTAATAAGAAATTTGAAGTCCTGTCACTTTATTGTAAGTACACTGGAGTGCACATTTTTTTCTAATATATAAGGTTTATGTGCTCTGTGCTTCCTCCGATAATGTTTCCAGGGGCATGTATTCACACAAAAGATATTTTCCGTGTGTCAGCAAACTCTGGCAGTGACACTAAAATCGTCAAATCATTTACACAAACCATACGCATGACTTCTCGTGAACCTCACACGATGGAAGCACCTTTGTCTAGTGAGAACCTTTGAGCGACTGAGGCAGATATCGCAACAGCCATGGGCAGAAAACTACAACTAAAATAAACAGAACAATACAAACGAGATTTTATAACCATTTATTCGCATAATTAAAAACAGTGAAGTGTCGTAAACTACAGAGTAAAATTGAGGGCTAATACCGGTTTAGGTGGCCCATGGCATCAATTGAAGGCATTGCAGTGCCTTTAACCGTCAGTGTCATAGCCCGACGGTGGCAGGATATTCGACACTATCGACATTGCTAGGTCGAATTCATGCGCTGTCTGTAGGAGAATTCTAGCTGCCTGCTGCTCTGATCGTTTGTTTTCCGTGGTTTCTCCGATCAACACCAGGCGAATGCCGAAGCAGTACCCTAACAAACGGGCCAGGACCGCGTAGAATCTTTCCTTCCTCTTCCTTGTCCTCTCCTCATCCCTTACACACACAAACACACGCACACATGCACTAAACTATCACAAATGTCGGGGTTCCAGAAGGGAGCTTAGAGCATGTTCCGGTTGGAGCGGTGCCCCGCTGGTGGGAGATACCTGATTGGGGAAAACCCCGCCAGCTGACTTGTAGATCGGTGGCGGATCTCGCCATCCAGCTGAGGAAGATCACCGCCACCTCCCATGATAAACAAGAACTACACTTACGCCATTAATGTCCTTAGCAGTTGAAGCACCCTGAATCGCTAGGTCTCCTTGATAATACAGCGATCTGCAATAGCTTTGTAGCTGCGAGACCGCATCTCATGCTTCATAGACCAGGCGGTCCTAGGTTCGACTCCCGATAATGACCTTTTGGCGGTATATGAGTTCATGACCCCGGATGGAGAGTTTCTCTCGAACGCTAGTCTGCGTTGTTTTTATTTCATTTCACTCCAGCTGAATGCTGAAGCAATTTTACAAACAACGGATGCCGAAACTCGAGTAATTTTTCTTTCCTATATTGTCCCTACTCCCCATCCTTGGGGCCGGATGGATTCGTCTCGATTCATATCCTATGATTGTGACAAGGCAGGTGATAGGCCAGAAGCTGAGCTGGACCGTCACCGGAGAGAGACACAGACAGAGAAAGAGTAAAGAAAGAAAGAAAGACTAAGAAAGGGAGAGTGGGAAGGAGGGAGGTAGAGAGACAGAGAGAGCTCCCGCAGTCCCCTGAGTTGAGAGAATTCCCTGGTGGGAGGCGCGGCAAAGCGTGCTGTGTGGCTGGAGCGCTTGGCGTCCGGAAGGCAGGCGTGAAGGCCTGCGCACTGTCACGCAGCCCAGAACGGGCGTCGTGCTAGCCGCCCTAAGGCACGTAACATGGCAACGTCTCACTTCTTGATCTGGCATTAAATAACACATTACGATGCCCCCACCTCCATCCCAATACTCATCAATAATCGTGTGCCACACTAAGTTACATCTAAAACTTTCAACAACGAAAAAACGAATTTTATTCAAATTCTACACAAATACACTTAATATAACATAAGTTAATCTGTTTTCGTTGTTGAAAGTTTTAGATGTAACTTAGTGGGCACACGATTATTGATGAGTATTGGGATGGAGGTGGGGGCATCGTAATGTGTTATTTAATGTTTTAACAAGGAACACTATATATTAGTGTTCCTTGTTAAAACGTTTATGATCATGTCTTAAAAACTCGAATAATAAATGTTAATTCTGCTCCGAATTAGAAGCATCGACTCATGTGAAGCTCGTGGCCGGTAGCGACTTTTATTCGTTTATTCATTCATTCGTTCGTTCGTCCAGGAGTTCGATACCCGCTACACCCCAAAGAACTCCCTTTTGTATCGGGCGAATCAGATCAAGCATTGCATCCTCCTCCAAGAGGCTAGCGAGCGAGGGATGGTGACTGATTTTCAAAACTTGAAGTCTCGAAAGACGTGGTTATTTATCGAAGAAACATCTTTCTTAGTTCAGTTATGTGTGTAATCTTCAAAGAATATCCAGATGCCTTGACCTTCCGAAAGTTAAAAAAAATCAGACAGGGGTGATTTAATAATATTAAAATGTAACTTGAATGCAGAGGAACCATCCGACAACATTATTATCCCTGGCCGTTTGAATATTGGCCGTCTTCCAGCTGAATACTGCCCTGAAGACAATATAAGAATTAGTGATTGTGTTCAAATTTGGTAAACCAAGGATTAAGGAAACAGGGAGATTCCTAAAAAGGGTTCCATATATTTCGTTCCCTAATTTGTCTTCATGTTCGTTCATCTTTATGTTCGAAGTGTTTGCATTTAACTTGTGCTTGCCCAATGTTAGTGATATTTCCAATACATCGGTTTTCTTTAACCTTGTGCTGTAAATCACTTCGACAGAACAAGCGTTGTTTTATATATAGTCTCAGACTGGATGTTTGCAGAAAGGAAAAACTGCAGTTGAATAACCAGATTGCCGGGAAAGGCTCTGTTGGATACAGCAACTATTGACGAAAACTGCAAAACTTTGTCACATGTGTGACGAGTAAGGGATTGATGATTCTTGTAATATTTCCATTTATTAACTATTGCCTCCTCGAATTGCAAGGATTCCATGTACTTTTGGTTTGCTCGCGAACTTAAATAGAAAAATTCATTGCTGTCAAACAGCAAATAAAATTGCATAATAATGAGTGAAGATAATAAAAATAACTCATAATAAAATATTATCAGTTTTATTCATTTTGTAACTATTCAATATCAATTGTCTTTACAATGAAAGAATGTCTCAAAACATTTTAGAGGTATTCAGATATTTTGGTGTGCGGTGCCAAAACGTTACCCACAGAACCATGGATCAATTTAAAGGTAATCTTTCAAGTTGCAAAAAGCATATAGGCATTTTTTAAAGGGTATCTGCAATACTTACTTCGAAACGTATATTTTCGCGTCCTCTGCTTAGAAGTCTCGGAAAAAATACTGCATAAACTAGAAGTGCTACTTTGTAATATGGATTCGTTTCAATGGCCTAAAAGAGATGAAAAAGAAGATGTATATTTAGTTCTAATATATTTTGATTTTATATATGGTCGTCAAAAAACTGTGACGATAAGTCTAATCTGCGTATGTTTTCTTGAGCTTCAGAATACCTACTCCACTGTATTAATATACATAGTTCAACGATGAATAGAAGTGATACAAACAATGCTTGGGTAGAACCATTTGAAAACTAGAAATGGTCGCTATCGATCAACAGAAAACTTATTTGCATCGTTAAAATTTAATTCACAGTACTTCTAACAAAAAGTCCACATCCTCCACACCACTAACAGCCAAAGGGGGAGATCAACAATACGTGGTCAGAGTGCATGGCATCTGCATTTGTGTAGCTGCTATTCTCCCAGCGTCCCTGAGTTTGCGCTTTCAAGCTGATATATTACGAAATCATGTTGTTCTTTATTTTCGATAAATCGTGGATGTTTAAACTGAATTTACTGTACCTGTATTATTAGTGCGCAATATCCCAACTTATTGAATAGCTTTCTCTCGGAATTTGATGGCTCATGCGACTTGATTTACGAAGAGCTTTTCCCGTAAACACTGTCATCATGCTATCCGGATATGTGGCAACATGAGTAAACGCTAAGGCGAATCCTTCCATCGTCCATCAACGTTCATGGCGCGTGCTTGTGCCTCCCTTCAAGTGCTGGGGCCTGGCGCCACGTGATTGGTGGGGAAGGCCATAACGACGAAGGGTATTGGATGTTGGATCTCATACAGAGGTAACTGTGAAAATAATCTGCATTGTTTCTGTTATTAGGGTTGTGGTTTTGATTGTAGTAGAAAAGCTCGAGATGAAGCGAATAACCATTTTGTTCGAACGTGTTTTATTTTTCGGATGGTTTGTGTTTCTTCATTTTCAAGGCTCTGACGATAAAACGTATAATAAAGTATTAATATTTCATTGGAAATGATAAAACGAAAAAAAATCTCTGAGAAGAAATAAACGGTGTACGTGAAAGTGATTATTCGTCAGTATTTTAGTGATTTCGTTAAAGGAAAAGGATATTACTAGACGTCACTTTTATGTGTACCAGAAACGCAGAGTTGCAGGCATACCTAAAAACTTGGAAAGTGTTGTTTATGAGGAACGAAGTCCTTTGAAACGAAAGAGGGAGCGGAGCGGTTCTCAGTCATACTTCACCTCTTTGTTTGAGGTCGCTGTGCCAGAGGAGTTGCTGCATTTCAATAAATCTACTCAAGCCGGAGCAGTCGCTCCCAGCCCCCTATTTGCTGGGTTTTTTTCTGTTAACTACATCGCCACCACCTTTCCCAGTACAATCATCACTCGCTGGTACTGTCCTTCTGCTTCTCCTCCGCGCTGCGGAGTGCCGTTAAATGAATGAAGAGGTCCGGAAGGGGCGCGGGCGGAGGTGGAGCGCGGGGACGGCGCCCTCGCGGCGGTAATAACAGAAGCTTATCTGTGTCATCGGGCGCGCGCCCTCCCCCCTCCGCCTCGGCGCCTCGGCCGCGCGGCGCCGCGGGATGCCCCCGAAATACAGCGGCGAGATAATGGCCAGGAATAGACCGGCGGCGAACGTGCTCTCCGCGCCGCCCCCCGCGCCGCCCCCGCCGCCGCTTCCGTCGCCCCGGGCGCAGTCCCTCTGCACCCCCTCGCCGACGGACACTTTCCCGCCCCCTCCCTGCCGCGGATTGGTCACCTCCCTGGTTCACTCCTTTCCCGCAACCCACCCTTGTCCTATCATGTCCTCTCCCTCGTCACGTTCTGACCTCTCATCTTCCGACCTCTTTCTCACACACACACACCTTCCGAACTTTGTCTCTCTCTTTCTCTCTCTCTTTGTCTCTCTCTTTGTCTCTCTCTTTGTCTCTCTCTTTGTCTCTCTCTTTGTCTCTCTCTTTGTCTCTCTCTTTCTCTCTCTTTCTCTTTCTCTCTCTTTCTTTCTCTCTATCTCTCTTTCTTTCTCTCTTTCTCTCTCTCTCTCACACACACAATTTCGACCTCACATTCCGATCACTCCCTTTGTTCAGTTTAGTGCGATGGATATTGAGAGAGTAGACGGCATGGAAAGCTCACTACGCATAAACAGCTAAAACCCTCGTACTAACCTGTTGGTTACAATAGAATTTAGGTTACAGAATCAGCTCGTCTCAAAACTTCTAATCTTGTGACCTACCCTTATTTCCCATCTCCCACCTCACCGCATACCACACTAGCCTGCTTGATATATTCTTTCACCCCAGCCTTCTCTCCACTTCTGTCGTTCTAACTTAGGTCACCATAAAATGCTGTCGTAAGTGGTTCATTCTGTTTTCTGTTAACCTCAAACGCTTCACTCCATTCGGTATGTTACCTCTGCTCATTAATTTCATGCAATCCAATTCCACTGTAGCACATTCTCTGCTCATTTCGTTAACTTCGCTCTCATTATAATCGCAAGTGTTGCATTTGTGTCTAATCCTTTCATATTTATTGTCGCTATTGGTATCAAATTTGAATCAGGACACATAATAGCAGAGAATATCTTCTCTTTTTTGTCTATTTCGCCGTTTTCTCAGCGAACGTATATGCCTCTGTTTTAGTTTTTTTACTAATTATTATATGTTTGTACTTGGGCCACTCATAATACACACACACACAATACCTATGCACGTATTTTGTAACATACGCACATATAAGTAAGTAGTCATCGATGATGGATCGTAGAGCCAGTTTCGCTAGTCCCATCTTCGCTGCAACAGCAAACCGGGAAAAACGCCACTGTCGTAATTCTAATAATTTCCAACCAGCCAAATTCCACCACCCTTGCCGCATCCCCGGCGAGCGGCCCGGAAACTTGTGTCTCCTGAGAGGGCGGAAGCCAGCTCGCCAGCCAACCGGGCGAACGAGCGCGCTCTCAGCCCCCGGGGCCCCGGCCGTGCTTTCTCGCCCTGCGCACCTGCTCCTGCGCGCCCACCTCCCCCTCCCCCCCCCCTCGCCCGTCCAACTCGCGCCGTCCGGTTTGTCCGAATCAATAGCCCACTCCAGAACTCTATAAATATGCGCGGATATAATTCCGCCGGTGACGTCACTGCCGGTGGAGGCTCCGCCGCCTAATGGAAGAGCGCCCTGCGGCGCTGTGGAGGGCCGTTTCTCTCGGGGCGCTGAGGGCTCCACGCGCACGGGGCCTCGCAATGTATTTCCAATCTGCGTATGGGAAGTAGGAGGCGATATCAACAACATAACATCGAGGTTCAAAACTAACACACCGATGTCAATCGACCAAGTGTCTCATCGATGTTTTTATTAGTGACTGGTGGACCCGGCAGTGCTTCGCTATTGCAATACACTCCACTTCACGCCCTACTGGTCACGTCATTGTTAATTTCGTTTTAAGATAAGCTCTGCAAAAATTTTAATAGATGAAAAGCCTTTGTCACTAGTACGGGTTAGTTCTTCTCCCTGGTTTGGCCATGGTTGTCGAGTATCCTATTGTTAAAACGTTGCTCATTAAGTTTGGGCATACGTTCGCTATGACACTCTCTTGGTGAAATTTGATTTACCTGTCCAAGATAACGTTCAAACATAATTCCGGCCGATATTTCACAATTACAGGGGCAGAATATGCAACGAAGACCCGCTCTATTCTTGAGGGTGCGACGGGTTGCGTAGAGCTTCTTTTCAGGGGCGCTTGAGTCAGCATAAACGCATAAAATCATCATCAATGCGCGTTTATGTGCGACAGGCATGTGCACAATTCTATTGTACTATATTCCTTGCGCATTTCAAGCAATAAGTTTGTCAGAGTTTTATCGCAATCGGATGAACAGAACGGCAGCGCATAAAATACGAACAAACGTGGAATTTTATTTTATAACTAACGTATATGTAATCTCTAAGATTTGCTATCGCGCGGGGAGAATTCAATTTGACAGTGGCCGTGTCTAATTTATAATTACGATTTTATTGACAAAAGGAACGTAATAAAAACAATTAACTGATCTGAAAACCTGATCGGTCAGAGTTATCTCAAGTGCTCTTCTGCATTTTGCCGTAGAATCCAGGAAGAAGCGAAATGATCTACGCCTCCTGCAAATGGGTTGACCGCCTCGCCATGGACGTAATACGAGGAAAGGCGTGGGAAATACCATGGCCTCTGGCCGATCTGTTGGGGAAAAATAGTCTTCTCGACGAAAGAAGTACAAAGAACCCTCGCTTCGTTCGAGCACATGGATTAACATCTGTTATTTCGTTTTTAAACTTTTACTGTGATTGTGGAACTTTTTCAATCACAAGCGTCAAATCATCTAAAACGTAAAATCATCTAGTACAAATCATCGAAGTCATAAAAAATTGGCTTGAATCAAGCGAGGTTTTGAAAAATAAAAGAATGAAAAGCTATTTATATGCAACATCTCAGGCGCACCCACGAAAACCATTAAAGAGCATATGTTCCTTTTCCCCTGGAGATATGAAACATTTCGTTTCTTTTGTCAAAAAATAAATTTACTTTCAGGCTTCTGCTCGCGAATCTGATTTTGCGGGTTGCTTGCGCGGTTTTGTAAATCTGGCACCTTCACATTGTTCCCACAACGCGTGATGATATATGGGGTTGCTTTAAACATAGTACCTAGGAAGATTCATTGAATTTCTACAAGAAATGAAAACTGTTCATTGTGGAGCGAGTTGCAGTTTTCTTCTTCTTTCAGCTACCGTCTACAAAAAACATTCGTTAAGTTAATTCTGAAGATTGTTTCAGATGTGTGAATGTATTGTGAATTTTAAATATTTTGGCTGTAATTCATTTTTTACGAGTTGTTCGAAATGAATAGTGCGATTTGTTTGAGGGCATATATCATAGAGACATTTATACTAATGTAGGTCGATCTGTTATATTATTCATATTTAGATGTTAAAATTGTTGTAAGTTTGTCCCAATATGGACAAGGTTTCTGAAATACAGTTGTCCCAAATTCAGTTGCATCTTTGAAATTAATTTTTGAATCCTAGTGCCTTAGAATACTTTCGCTATTAGAATACTTTCATAGTCTTCATTCAGGTTAATTCTCTTAGTATGTTCTGGAATTATTTGGAAAAATAGTATGTTCCCCATCAGTAGACCAAAACGCATTGAAAGACACCGACTGGTCTAAAATGGTGGACCGGAAGAGGTATAATCAGGACATACAAACACTCTTTCGTACACACACACACACGCGCACGCGCGCACAGCCACACACATAGGTTAACTGATTACTTTGTGGAGGATGTGCATAATAGTGCTTAATTGTGCTAAATTGTAATTGTACGTAATTGTCCTTGATTTTCAATTGCATACAGCATATGAATCCTAGATCTCAGCAAGTTATGGGAAACCTCCGTGTTTCACACGCTGGGAACAAGAACACGTCGGCTTGCGTACCTACTTCCGCCCTTTACATTCCCTGTCGGGTCGTCGCGGGGAGGCGCGAGCTATTCTCAGGAGTCTCCCGCGTTCAGCCGTCCGGAATTCTGCAGCGATTCCGCTTGTCTTTGCCGCTTGGTCGTAGCCGCACGCAACGAACCACAGTCATCGTTGCCATGCTTGACGGTTCGATCTTACAGCGCTCCTATCCATTCTCCCTGTCGGATATTTTTGCAAACTAAGCGAGACTGAACTCGACTCCCACAAATGAGTAGCGGTGAATAATGTTTGCTTAGGTATTTTAAGATCCCTATTCCAGGGGAAGCCCGATCCTGAGGCGAATTGGTAAATATTCAGGAGAGTTAGTGGACAAGAAATTGACATTTTTTTGAAATGAGATATGTTTTAATTTACCACAAATTGTTTCTACTAATATAACTAACAACCTCAGTTCTTTTTTGCTTCTTTCATTTCATTTTTTAACTTTTGATGGATTAGTGTCTTTAAATTTAATATAATAATCTTCTGAGATTGAATATTCTTGAAACGATTAGTGACGAAAGGGTGCTAGACTCTGTTAACTGCTTGAGGACCTCTTGGTCTCTCTGTACAGCCTTATTATTGGAAATGCGATTCTGATTTGATACACATTTTCTGTCCTGCATTGTCTTTTAGCATCGCAACAATTCGCCCTGTCTCTAGGAAATTAGCTTGTTACACCGCCGAAAGCAGAGGCAACCAACATTCGTAAAAGGCTGATCAGAATTTTTTTTTTTTTTTTTGCATATTGCTGGTTTGGTTCTATTTCTGTTAAATAGTTTTATTTTTTGGTTAGAAATAGGTTTGTCATAGTTTCGATTCTTTTGCAAATCAAAAATGTGGATTTTTTAAAATTTGGCAGTCTTTCTTCTCTTGGTTGTAGATCTTTAAACATTACTGGATTAATAAAACGCGAGTTTTAGTAAAAAAAAAGTACATGCAATAAAACTGTCGACAAGATGACGACGTAAAAGTAAGATTAAAAACTCGCGCAAAGAATTTTATTTGCTTGTAGTATAATAGAATAGAGTACTACATTTCCGAACTGTTCAATTCCGCACTACCAGTTCAATATTGAATATAAGAAATAATTTCATAATGGAGTGTATGTACGCAGATGGTGATATTTACAATGGTTTAATTTAACGACACACAATGCTAATGTTCGCCAAGCGCAAGGCCTGCGCTGCTCCTAGCAAGTCGTCGTTTGCACTCTCCCTTTCGTGGAACAATATCTTGTGACGTGCAGTTTGCCGAGCTGATAAAGCTCGTCAAGCTGCGGTTTCCTGAAAATAAACAGGCCCTGTTCCGTGACACCGCTGGGGATGTGGTTACTGCGTTGCAGCTGGCGCACTACATTCGCATTGAGGCAGGCATGGCCAAAATAACTGAAGAACTTCTATGGGTACCACTTTCAAAGCTATTTGAATTTTCCACGTGTGTGTAGAGATGTTGAACTTAAGAGATACGCTGTTTTACTTTCGGGAAAAAAAGAAACGTTTTGGTAATTTTAAGGCCGGATTTATATGTTAAGGGGTCCTGAGCATGGTCAAATTGCGAGGCCAGCTAATAATATTGAAAAATTGAACACAAATAATAATTATTACGAAAATAAAACGGTAACCTTTGTCAAATTGAATCATAAAATACCTGCCTTTAAATGTAATATAAAATTATTTTTGTTTATATATAGAAAATGTTTTTAAGATTTATTTCCTATTTTTTAAACATTAAATAAATTTATTATTTTTGTTTTATAAGATATAGTTAAAATTATTTTTGGATATTAATGAACTAATATCAATTTATTTAAATATTATTTGGACCTCTATTAGCCGGGTCTCCAAGCACGTTCGTTGGACTGCTTATGCATTAATTCGTCTCTAGGTAATTTAGATCAGCTATCTTTTTTAGATGGGTGGTGTTTAAAATACTCATTTTTCATAATATGAATAATAACTTTCTTTAAATACTTTATTTAAGGTCGCATTAATTTCCAGGTCATTTGCAACAACAATTAACAGTAACTATTCAATCAGAATACAATTAATAGAATACAAATAAGAATATACTTCTACAAATTTCGGAACACTATTGAAAACCTTCACTTATTGATTTCTTTACTCCGTTGCAGGCATTAGTTACAAAATTGAACTAACTTTTGAGGTAAATGTTCGGCAAGATTTCCTTGTAGTAGACCTTTTATTACAAACACATATATTTAATGCGTTGTTCTTTGCCTCCGTAAAATATTATGGGTCCGTCCCTAATAATAGAGAATAACTAACACTGCGTGTAATTCAAAAATGAATACCTATTGCTATAGAGAGATGTGAATCATAGTTGAGGCAGTTTTATGACAACGTAATAATACTCATACGTTAGGCTTCGTTTACTTAACTCTTGGCCCTGGACTTCAGTACCTCGTGGTGAACCCGATATTGGCTCAGTGCCACAGGTTGTGACTATTTCTTTGCACAATTTGCATAACCGGTACCGTGAGCACGTAATTTCACATTCTTAATGCGTTATGTTTCCCACTCTTTGTAACTCTCCCACCATTAACTACTGGCAACGTCTGACAGTCCAAAAACAAAACGAAAGAAAATCCGGCTACGAGTTGATGGTAATACTAAGAACCCGTCTCCTGGAAATGAATGCGCTAACTGATGTTAGAAGAAATGTAGAGTAGATGTTAAAATTATAATTACAATTTACAATTACAATTTCCCTATTATCTAGTTCAATCATAAGTGATCGTATCTGCCTAACGCGCAAGGTAGCTTACTAGTCGTATGATGGAATAAGGGAGGTAAAGAGTTTCCAAATCTTTATTATTATGAAGGTTTTGCGATAAGGAAAGACACGATTAATAATAACAGTACTATCAATAATAATAATAATAATAATAGCAACAATAATAATATCAATAATAATAATAATTATAATAAATATAATAACAAGAATAGTCATCATTATCGTCTTGGCATGTAGAGCCTGTTAAATCTGAGAGCCCACAATTTTAAAAATATTAGTATATATTATGAAATCGTTTGGTGCAAAAACTTCTGAACATATTTTTATAGACAAAAATTATTTTTGTCGTGCTCGGTTTCAGTGCCTAGTTTTTCTGCTATTAAGGTTATTAGGTATCTGTAAATAGAGATGAATAAATTTACTTAATGCGAAATATGTATGCACACTCTCTTCTAAAGAATACAATCATTAACAACATAGATGTTTTGTATGCTGTATACAAGTAATTCAATGTATAGAAGAGCTGTTGCATTAATCGTAATTTATTATCTAGCCTTCCAAACGCGTGCCATCTTTACAATAAACTAATTTAGTTGCTACCAACAAGGACAACTCCATTCCTTTCGCTTATTGTAATCTCTGCGGAGTTTTGGCTTAAGTGCTTGCTTCACCATACTAGCTACGTGGTCGAGGAAGCTACAGTATCTTTTTTTGTGGATTCGATGGCGGTAACTGGTTGAATGTAATGGTTCCTATAATTTTAGTATTTTATTTTAATAGTGACTTTGTTTTGTAATACTTCATGCACAATTAACATGTTTACATTTCATGAAAAGTTCTTTTAAAAACCGTTCAATAACCATTTATATAAGATTATCTATTCCTCAACTTAAAATGATATTAAAGCACAATTAATTAATTGATAAAAACTGAAGTGGTCATACAAATAAAATAATCACATAATACTGCAAAAGTTAAGAATAAACTTTATTCTCCATTGGCTTAGAGGTCTAGGACATTTCTACTTCTTATGAAATCATTCCGTGTGTTTCGGATTCCATTTTTCACGAGAATGTCATGATCAATTACAAAACACACCTGGAGCCTTCCCAAGCCGAAATGTAGACTTTCTTTAAAACAGATATATTCAGTGGCGTATCAACGGCAGGCATGGCACGTGCCATGGGCGCCACTCACATGGGGCGCTATTTACAATATACCCGTTAAAACAAATAACGACTTTCATTTACAGCATCCCCGTAGGGGCGCAAATTCTATGCTTGTCATGGGCGCCTGAATACCTAGATACGCCTCTGGATATATTAAACATATATATTTATATTCTTGTTCGAAAAGTATCTCCCATCAATTCCGGTTGCTATTTTCATCAATAAGCAGAGTTTCTTGTTCTTTAACGTTGCCTTACAAACTGAACTGTCCTTTTTTTCACCCTTGTGAATTTAAAATCTCCGTAGTGCTCATTACTTTTTCGTCCGTCTAGGCATCCCATTAGACTCCAATTCCTGATTCACGGTCTCCATTGTCCCTTTAGCTATCCGAAGAATAATATAATGCAGATCTAATATGGGCAGCAATGCTGAATGTTATATTTCTATTTCACGTGGACTTGCGGGAATATGGAGTTAATAACGCGAAGACCAACGCGAACAATAAGTGGAACACATCATGAAAGTGCAATAAGTCGAAATCAGGATACATTCTGAATGGATCATCTGGAAACACTTGACAAGTGTAGCAACACGATTCTACAGACACACCGCGTTTTCCAAACGTACCTTTTCGTAAAGAAATGCTCTAATTTTCGGCCCTGAAATTATTTGGCATTATATGCTGTTTTTTTAATGTAATGGAATCAAGACATTTCTTTCATTGCAAATGCAAAAGCTAAAAGCTTTTTAAAACCCGGAATAAAAGTGGGAGCTTTTCCTTAAAGAGAAAAAGCTCGTATAGCAATTGTAACCTTGGCCACCCCATAAAAGGAGTCACTTGGAGCATTTAGAGAGCTAGGCGTCCTGAGCACAAGTTTTCAAACTCGCACATTTTGCTTTGTAAGGAAACACATAAAATACGATTATAAAGAATTATGTGAATTATGTGAATAAAGTTACTTTACAATAAAAAGCGAGCATATTTACATTTTAAATGTTTTTCACTTGCGATGTGAGCCGTATCTACACTAAAATTACGCGACCATATTTTCTAAGTGTTAGCCCCCCCCCCCAATCTAGTGCCCTTGACCGAGACCAAGCCCATGTCTGACTCTGGGTGACATCGTGCGTCGAAGCGAGTCATTCATGGTTTCGATGAAACAAGAGGTCGTATTTTATTTTTGAACTCTTCATTACTTTCATTTATAACAAAATACAAACTTTAACGCAAGTTTTTTGTTATTATAGTATAATATGCAATTTTTCAATTATTTTGAAACTACGTTTCTCAGCGTTTCATTAAAGTAATATTTTTCCGAAGGAAGTCCTTACTCCCGTATGCTTTGAATGCCTAATTCAAACTAAGTAAGAGTGAAGGCAGGAAAGCGAAAGTGACTGAAAGTTAGATAGATAGATAGATATTATTTCCGCAGATAGGTTTATGCAACCTGATTGCAGAACACTAAAATTTACATATTGTAATTAAGAATTAAATACAATGTAACTTAAAATTATTTTAAGACAATAATATTAATAATAATATGATAACAACGATGACAATAAGGGCTTTAACGACAATAACCGCATTTATTCTACATTTTATGGCGGTCTATGGCGAAGTTGCGACATTGCGAAGTTGCTCTTGTACAAAGTTGCGACTTCTCCGTGAGCTGTGCAGAAAGTAAAGACGATTTGTCTGCTTTGAGCAAATCTGTCCAATAAGTGATGGTCAGAAAGGCGACGACGAACGGGATCAAGATGTTCCGGCTTCCAACTTCTCTTTTGTCAATGGGAACTTCATCTTAGGAATCGGAGACCACATTGTTGTTAGCTACGAGGGATCACACTTTCGAGGGGATGTCATATTGAAGTATCACGTATGTAAAAATTTAGATAGAACTGGAGGTGGCTCACTCCCGTTCATGCAATTTACTATAAATTTTATCAAATTATTGGCGAATGTCCTTCCCCGAAATAAATATCTGGCAGGGAAGGTTTTATTTTTGTTGTTGATATGAAGAGCTAAATATGTTATTTAGTAACCTCCTATCCAATATTTCCATTGGTTTCGGGTATAGTTTTGTAATTATCAGTTCATGTCCTTATAAATTTTTAGTGTTAATGTGCTTAAAATGTTAGTCAAGGAAAGGCAATGTTAGACGTTTATCATCTAGAATTTATTTTTCACCCATTTGTACTCACTACATGAAATATAAAGTTATTTTTCGTTTTAATGTTGCTTCAATTTTTTGTGCTGACTTTTATTTTGAAAATGATCAATTGTAAATCCTTTGCCGAATATTTCAGACTGTTCTCCGAACAGTTTAAAAATAATATTATAATCCTACCAAAAATTGATCTTTTTACCTCTTGAGCATCTGCAGATTCTGATAGGATTGGAATTAGAACAAGGTCTCTGTCTATGCATTTTCGTAGAGAAACCAGCTTGTACATAATTGGCCCCACTTGATGGCGTGCCATTAGTACAACCAAAAAAAATGGTTGCCACCATTGGTTGCATTAAGGGATCCGCCTATCACCTTAAATTAATTATTAAGAATGAAGCTTTCACAAAATACTATTAAATTGGGCAAAATAGTATTCTTCAGGGATACAAATGTGTCAAGTGCATACTGAAGTAATCCCATTTTACGATACTTAACAAGACATACAAAAATTTAGAAAGCTTGAATGAAATGACACATAAGTGCTTCACTCATTGCAGGATTATTTGTCGCATCTCATATTCTCATCTCGCCTATAAAGTTATCCCTTGCGCCTTGTTTCTTACGTATTTGCACTTGTTCTTCTTACGTATTTTGTCTCGTCGAACATTGGGTGTTGAGTTTATTCGTCGTTTCATCGTCTTTCGTAGTTTTGTTTTTCGTTTCCATCTCTACAATTTCATTTTGCCTTACATCGTAATATCGTATTTTTTTCAGGCCCTGTTTACGAAGCCTTGTGTCGTTTGGGAGGTTGTACTGCACTTGACGTGCTAAGACTGTTTCAGGTAGGCTTAGGAGTGAACTGTGTTCCTCGCTTTTTCATCCTCTCCTAACAAGCCTCAGAACGTTACCTCCATTTGAACGAAACTTTTTACGTAAGCTACTTACAAAGAATTCTCTGGGTAAGCAGTTTGCCGCAGTCCGGCATGTCGGTGCTTTGAACTCGCTTTCCAGCGCTCGTCACCGAATGTTGATACAAGACGTAGCATAACCTTTTTCCGAGCTTGCTTCACTCGCATTATACATGCACGCGTCTGATGCGTCTGGAGTGGGTAGAATAACAGGCTTAGTCGCCTGTTTCTCTGGAAGCTAAAAATAGTTTCGATGTTGTAACTATGAGTAGTCGTTTGTCCACGCATTCCTTTCACCCGTACCCTATGAATTGCGCAACTTTTCCCGTGGACACACTGTTTATGATGTCACAAACAAGAATATCAGAAGTCCCTGGAACTTTACCAACGGTTCGCTCGACTCACCACCTACTTGTTCGAATCGAGCAAATTTCCGCGCTGAAAAACAGGATATTTAATTACGATTCTCTGAAGTATTCTTCTTGTCCCTATCCAACATACATTCTTAATAATGTGCAAATGTTTTGCTGCAGTGACTGCAGTGATGGACAACGTACTAAATTGTATTTATTACATGGTAAGAAAGTTGACTTGAAATACATTCATGTGAACAGAATTTACATTGTTATTGGCACATAAAAAAATCAAATTTAAAATTATTCATTTTCGGAGATGTGATACTCGAAGAAATGATTATTTACTAGATTCGACGACGTGTTTTTGCTCATACGCAAAGGTACACGACGGAAGACGCAAGTGAACTCCACGTTGTATATCATGTGTTCAAAAACAATGTTGACAACCACAACATCGGCGGAGGCGACAACCGCAACGTTCGCGACGACGGCAACGACGAACGAGTGCTGCATAACTGACGCGCCTGCACCTTGGTCTGCTTTAGGTGACGCCGCCCGCCCGCAGGCGAGCAACCCTCCGCTTCCGCCCGCCCCGCCCCGCCCCCCCCCGTCACCGGGCCCATCGGCGTTCCATTATTTATGAAGACGCCCATCACCCTACAAGGAGCGCTTCTGCCGCCGACGGGACATCAGCTGCGCGGCCCCTCGCCTCCGTCCACAGCGCGATCAGCGCGAGGAGTTCCATGCATGCGGATGACGCCCGGCGCCCTCCCGTAGCCACCCGCAAGCAGCTCCACCGCGCGGCCCTCGCGTCTTGACACGTCGCTTCGCCCCGCTCGACGCCCGCAGCAGGATTCCCGAGGCGGCCACGCGGCGGTCGCTCACGAAAATAAAGCAGCGAAGGCTCTCTCTCGCGCCCGCCCGCTCGCGCTCGCTCGCCCGAGTCCTCCCACTCTCGCTGCGCCCAGTGGTCGCCCGCCCGCCCGTCCAGCGCGGCGGTGGGAGGCAGCAGGGAAGGAGAGACGCGGCTGGCGCACGCGGCGGGGGAAGGCCGGTGGGGACGCGAGGAAGGAACGCCGCCGCCGGCGCGTGTGTACGTCCGCCAGGAAGAGGCAGTAAGGCGGCGCGCGCGCTCCCTGCTCGGCCAGTCGTCCCGGCGCCGTCAGCGGGACGGGACGCAGCCGTCGCTCCCGACCCGGCACTTCCCGGCGCCACTTGTTGAGCGTTAGAGGCTCACGAGCTGCCGGCAGCAGGTGGTTTCGCGCACTTACCTCCCGCCGCGCGCTCGTGCGGAGCTCTTGTGACGTGTCGTCGGGCGCTCTGTGAGGGGAAGCCGCCGCCCAGGCTGATCGAGTGGGGGTTGTGACACTCCGCAGACGAAGTGTGTTGTTGTTGTTGGTGGTGGTTGTGACACTGTTAGCTGACAAGCGGTGCCCGTTTGGCGCTGCGTGCGGGCCGCGGAGAGACGCGCGTGTGAGTCGGCTCGTTGTGAGTCGGCGAATCGGGAGCTGCCCGTTGGGCCATCGGAGCGCGTCTGATTGCGGTCGGGCCCCTCCGCCGGCCGGGCAGTCCGCCGCCGCCGCCGCGTCCAGCAGCGTCTGGCTCGTCGCCTGCGGGCGGTCGGAGAGCTCCAACAGCACCATCGCGGGCCGCGGAGCCCTAGGCCTGCCCGCCCATCGCCGGCGTCGCCCCGCCCCAGCGCCCTCGGCGCCGTGGATGCCGCACGCGCCCACCCCGCCGCCGCTGCTGCCGCCGCCGACGCCAGCGCCCCTGGTCGCCGCCTCCGCGACGACGACGACGACGGCGCCTGTGCCGCCCGCGCGCCGCCCCCGGCGCCGCCCCCGCTGCTGGACCACGCCGCCCGCCGCCGGGCCGCCAGAGATCAGCCACCCGCCGCGGCCGCGCCCGCCCCCGCAGCCGACATGGCAGCCGACAAGGGCAGCGGCGCCGCCCCCAACAACAAGCGCAGAGTAGGTGACGCGCGCCCTCGGCCCCGCCCTAACCCCGCCCGCCCTCCAACGCCCCCTCTGCCCCCGCAGGCCCCACAACGATCTGCGATCTAAGAGCTGCTGAGTAACAGAACTCTTTCATTCCTTGTGATCCAGAGAAATCGACGCTTATAGTGCGATTTTTCTAACTCTGCCTTTCAAGCTCCTATGGCCACGATGGAATATCACACTGCATTTCGCGTCTTTCTCTGTCGTGCCGCTACAAGTCGTATGTTTGCAAGCACTGCTTGATACAGTCGTGATCATGCGTTATCTGGCGGCACGCCTGAGAACGTCGCGAAATACCGTCAGATATTCCATCGTGAAGACGGGCCTTGAGGGGTAAAGTTAGAAAAATCGCAGTATAGAACTCGTAAGAATCTTGATGTTCTGTGATCGCACACACCCGTCGCTACTAAGTAAAAGTTGTTTATCTTTCCGTATATCATGTAAAGAAACGGTTGTTGCGGTGCTCTAATAGTGAGCAGTATGTTAGTTAGTTAGTTAATGCCTTATTTTACGTGGCGAGACTCGGGCCATCAGGCCCGCTCTTCCGTCTGACCACGCAAATTTCGCTACGCTCCTTTCACCTAGCGGAGAAAGAAGGTATTATCTCGGGCGACGAAACAGGCTATTTGAATTTAGCTCAGAGGCGTCATTTACGCTTGAGGATCTTTTACATGCAAGTAAATCTACTAACATGGGCCAGCCGGCTTTACTTCCCCTCCACGGAAGGCGTACGAAGGATTTTTTCGCCCTTAAAAATCCACGGCTTCGATCGGGTTTGAACCCGCCAAGTATGTTCGTCGTTTGAACAGTAACATAATGACAAAAGGGTTTTAGTATTTTATTTCGTGTTTTAAACAAATGTACTCCATGCTCAGTTTGCGAAGTGACCTACTCAGGTCCTACATAGGTGCCAAACCCCCCGGCTCCGGGGCCGCAATGTACTGTAATCACCGCTCTCTTCTGATAGGTCCTTTGATGTTCTGTTAGAGAACAGACCATCATCTGCTGTGTGACAACTGTTTTGAACATTGCCATTATTTCAGTAGGAATTAACCGTGATTCAGGGATATGTATTTGAAGCTGAGAACTCGTAGCAAAGTACCCTCCATGTTCTCTGATCGCGTACACTACTAGTTACTAAGTTACGGTTGTTTTGATCCTTACTTTTATGATGCAACGAAATGTACTCATTGCGATATTCTAATATTATCAAACGAAACTCGTGTACTTCGGCGCCTCAGTAATGGGGAGTGTGCTTGTACGACAAAGCGGTTTTACTAATTTCGTTCGTGTTTTAGAGGAATGAACTCCATGCTTATTTTGCAATGTGACCTAATCAGGTCTTGCATAGTAGGTGCCAAATGCCCCCCACCCTCGGCCGCAAAGGACTGTAATCGCCGCCCACTCCTTATAGGCCCTTAGGTGTTCTGATAGAGAACAGACCAAAATGTTTTAACTTACCGAACAGTTTTGAAAATTTTCCCTTATATTCAGAGGAAAGTACCGTAAACCAGAGAAATGTTCCAGAAGCTTAGAACTTGTAGTAAACTACTTTTAGATCGTTTGGTAGGTACCAAATGTTCTGGGCGCTATGGGGGTGCTGGGATTTCCATCTCCCATTCAACCTCCTTCTCGGTAGACTTGTAGTTTGGAGTAATTAAACTGACCAACCTCTAAATAACACTTTCACTTATTCCTCGATTTTTTGAGTTACGTACAAGTAGCGTCCTCCCTTCATTAATGTACTTAGCCCCCTCGGTATTTAGTAGTATTATAGAAAAAATATACTCGGATTGTGATGGAGCCCTCGCCCACTGAATAAAATTATAGTTTCGCTTATCTTGTGTATTTTTCAAGACAATGTAATTGTAGTAAATTATTTAGGCTCTTCAGAGTTCTCTAATGGCACTGTTTTTAAAAGAAAGAGACGAACACTGGTTAAATAACTAGAATTTTTCATTTACGTTCCACATAGTTCGTACATTTCGATTCGTTTCGTTACGTTTTCGTTGTAGTGATGCACTAGCAGTGAAGCAATGAGTAACCTCCGCATTCTGTAAGCAACAGAATGCAAGTAATGTGATGGGACAGAAACTCATTTTCTAACAAACAAAAGTTTAGCTTATCTCTTACGTGTTTTATGTGAGGCACGAACTGTTCGAAAATATTTAGTTAGGTACAGAGCATTTGGCCAATTCGGGAGACTAAATAAAAATTTCTCTTAAAAAACTCTATTTAAAAAGCCAATTTATTACGTCGTCATTTTCGTTTCAAGGATTCGTCATTTGTTTCATACGTTCAAATGAGCATCTTAGTACTATGTGTTACAGTTTCTAACTCGTCGCATTTTTATTTACACTTCTCAACAAGAGTATCTGTGTGTAGGCTTTCTTGAGCAAAATGCGCTAATACCTAGGGGTGGTCCATAAATTACGTGACGTTAAAGGGGAGCGAGGGGGTCTTAGGCAGCGTTACGCTGCGTTACGTAGAGATAGGGAAGTGCGTTACAACGGGGAGAGGGGGTAGTGAAAATACTCGAAATTTGCGTCATGTAATTTATGGATGGCCCCCAAGTCAGTTTCTCGATGTTTCCCCCCAGTACCCTTTGTGTACAGTTCAGGTCAACAGCTCTTTAAAAAATCGTTTTGTTAGTTTATTCTAGAACACCCGTTAACAACGAGGTCGGCTAGCTGGCGGACACAGGACAGCGACTGACTTCGCACAGTGGGGTACATAGGTCGAAAAACTGGCCAACATTATTTTTGTGCTTTTTTGCTCTCTCATTATTCTCCGAATATAGGAATTTGAAGAATAGGTGTACGTGCAATCATGTTTGCCTTCCCCGATACGTTTTATTTTCTCAAAAACGGGAAAATAAAAATTTATGTTTTATACGTTTGATTGCACATGCTCGCTCACACAACTCAGTGTAAAACCTTCCCAAGAAAATTAAAACTTGTTTGGAAATCTCCATATCATTTCTTCCTTGTAGACGATGTTTGTGATTGTTGGATGTTTTTGTCTTGCATGTTTAAGGAGGAAAAGTTTACGAAGTAAGTTTTTCTGGGACTTGCACGTGGATCCTTGTGCTTGCCTTGTACGTACACATTTCATATAACGGTGTATAAAATATTTATCTCAAGACTGCTCAAATCAAAGACATAGAGGAACCATTTGAAAAGTTAATAAACTGACTGCGAGTTGTAATATATTTGGAATTATTTTAGAAAGAAGATACATTTAAATGTATATTTTCTTTCGTAATTCGCACGTATAATTTCGTTGTAAAAACTATTCTTTCATACTGATGAGCGAAATCATGTCCCTAACATTGCCTTCAACACAAGCGATTGAAACGAGGTTGAAATTGAGTTGATGGCTTATTTTTTACTTATGTCACTCGCAAAGTGTTATGAACCATGTGCACCGCACCAATATGAACCGCACCAATATAAAATGTTTTTTCAAATTATTCTAAAGATGTTTTTCAGATTGTGCGCTTTAGCAGTTCTACTTGCCATCATATCCATGGAAAGCTCTTGTAATCATTGTGTGTAAAATATGTAAAAATTATATTTGATGAAACGTGCATATGAATATACAAAGCAATTTGAAATCAGATTGATTAGAAATTTTGCACTACATCTTGTTAGTTCTTTGTTTTTGAGAAGAGTCTAGAAATGGATCTGCATTTTATTACAATACACACACAAAACAATTTTTCTTCTCGCTTGTAGCTATTATAAAGAGAACGAGTTCAACTCTCTGCTTCAAGCTATGAAATATAATGCATTGTAGTAGACACAGAAAAATACCTTGATTCCCCTGAAATGAGCTTCTAGGCGCATAAGGAACTTTGTCCCATTTCTTGCTACCACAAGAGCGATTTTTTCCTCTTTCTTGTATCTAGCATCCAGAAAGTTCAATTTCATATGGCTCTGAATGCATAGTGGAAATTTTATTCCCACTTGCACTTACCGAATGCGAAGGTAATGTTGGTCCCACTTGCAGCACGCGAGCACAATGCATTACGTGCTGCTCCGCGCGACACCTCCCCAGTTTTCGTGTTGTGGAGGTGGCGCGATGCATTGCATTGCCAGGCGACTCCTATCGGGTCGGTACCTGCTCCCTGCACTCCAGCACTGCATCGCCCCTCCCCGCCCCGCGCGGCCCGCCCCGCCCAGCACGCCCACCCGTCCCCGCCCCGCCCCCAGCCCCCGCCCCCCACCCCGTCCTGCCCAGCCCTGCCCGGACCTTCCCCGCGCGCCTCGCCCCGCCCCGCACGCCCACCCGCCCTGCCCCGTCCTGCCCTGCCCCGTCCTGCCCTGCCTCGTCCTGCCCTGCCTCGCCCTGCCCTGCCCCGCTCCGCCCTTCCCCGCTCCACTCTGCCCCGCTCCACCCTGCCCCGCCCCGCCCCGCCTGCCCCACCCCGCCCACCTCGCCCCACCCCGCCCACCTCGCCCCACCCCGCCCCGCTCCACCCCGCCCCACCCCGCTCCACCCCACCCCACCCCGCTCCACCCCGCCCCGCCGCGCCCCGTCGCGTCCCGCTCTGCTCCACACCGCATCGCACCGCCTCGTCCCTCCCTACCCCGCTGCACCCCTCCCCCCCCATCTCCTTCCGCCCCACCTCTCCTCCGGGAGCGGAGCACCTCACGGCCGCGCTGATCTCCATTGCGGTCCATGTACGACGAGTCCATTAAAGGCAGCTCGCGTGCCGCAGGGGAGAGCCCTTGTTCCTCGGAATTTATGAGGCGTAATGAAGCACCGGGCGCTGGCGGCGGCGGGAACATCGCCCCAGGGTTCGAGGCGGGCGCTGATTAGGTCAGCAGTCGCATGTCGCCCGTATTTCAGGCGGGATTGATGCTACGTGATGGACGAGGTCACGGGTGTGTCGGTTACTGCCACGGGGCGTACCAAGTTTCCTTTGTTCTAGCGGCTGCCTCTCAGCCTTCGCCGAATCTCCGACGTTTATCGTTGTAGGATTTGTCTATCCTGGAGGATTGGCAGTCTGTGGATAGCGTCTTAAGGAAGGGAGTGCTGGTAGGACGAGGAAGGAAGCATCGCGCTATGTTTCTTGTGCGTCTGGAATTGACTGGAGGAATCTAAGGAAACGAACGATACATGCTTTTCCGGTCGCAGGGCGAACCCATGACTTTCCGGTCGCAGTCACCCTCGCACTCGGACTCATTCTCTTATGTCTTTAAAACGTTTCTGAGTGCAGATTCGGGAAATGCTGTTCAATAAATTCGAATGGAAAATATATTTTATTAAGCATCTATTGTTGTTACCGTTTCATTTCTTAATTATTGAATGCCATTTTTTTAAACGTCGAAATTGATATCAAATAGTTATATATTTCGTTATTCGAAACTCTGGTTCAAAATTTTTAATTTTGAAAAATAAATCCAAAAAATCAACTTTGCGGAGGAGTGCTTTTATCTCAGTTTGGAAATAAATCTGGTGCCGACTTTGATCGTACGCACAACTATTATATCACACCTTCTTGCATTAGAACACCTCGGGGAACTTCTTGTTTTTAAGTTCCGCATCGCGTGATTAAATCGAGTCGGAAATATCGTGCAGGGAATTGATTACTACCTAATGATGCCGCACACGAAGTTGTTTGGAAATTCCTGCGCAACACTCAACTTCCGGTGGCGCTTATCACGAAGCCCAGACCACACCATCCCGCCCGAAGTGATGTGCTTCTTCTCTTCCCTGAAGAGGCTTCGCCGATTGGCAATTGAGGTCGCCACCCCGCGAATTGGCTTTTCTTTAGTTTTATATTTAAAACTATAAACAGCAAAAAATATCGTTAGCTATTCGTTTAAAGTTGCACGATGCGGGCCACGCTAGCGCAAACTTTTCTCATCAACATCGTGTTACTCGATATCGTAATTTCCATGAACTGGTTGCAAAGAAAGGCACTGAAGTAATAAGAAGATAGAAGTAGATAAATGAGAGGAGGAACGGTCGAGAGGGGAATTTTTGTTACCGGAATGTGTAAAAGTTGTTGATTTGTAATGGATTTTATGATTTTTGTTGTTTGTTGATGTACTTATAGCTTTTATTGATATTGCATACATATGGACCGGCAGCAACATGTGGTCTTATCATTAAACTGTTTTGTTTTATATAATAGAGCGGCTAATGCCATTATCTCTTCTGCCAAATGTGTAACCAGTTTATCATTGACTCACGTCCTCCACTGGGAGCTGTACTATGTATAGTGTGATCAATTAATCATCTTTAAATAAGTTTCGTACTCTTCAACGTAAAGACATTATGGTAATTAGGATTGTCATCAAACCCTACCAAACCCTTTGTTCTTACGGGGAGGGTGGAATGATGTGTTGCAGTAATTATTAGTTCGTGATGGTGCAGAGAAAATTGTTGGAATAAGAGGGGAAAAGAAATTATCTCGACAAATCTGCCGGAAACTGCTTTGTACAGCACAAATTCCACTTGGAATTGGCCGAGTGTAGCGACCAGACTGCTCGCCCTCACTGCATGAGCTAGTGTTCGATCCCCTTTCGAACGAAGAGGAGTTTGTGGTGGACAAAGCAGGTTGTTGGCAGGTTTCCTCCCTGTTTTTCATTTTCCATCGACTCTCAGTCCATTTTCTCAATCTTCATGCTAATGTTTACTGTCATCACAACCTCTGCATGCTCTGTATCATCATCATCATCATCATCATCAAGTGAAAACAAACGTCGTGACAAGGGAGATTTTAAGATTTGTGGCTTTGAAACTATGCATTCTTCCAGAAAATCCATGCCTTACGGTATTTCTTATATACAATACATAAATGACGAAAATTTACAATCTGATCCATGCTTGAAAAAATCAGTAAATACAGTATAGAGTTGTTTGTAATTAAGTTAATATTATTGCAAATGAACTTATCTTGCAATAAGTCACCCATAAGCGTTTACCATATCATTCTTAGCAGAAATACATAAAAAACTATTTAACGATAAAAAACTAGTACAAAATAAAGGAAATTTTAAGAGTGTATTTACTAGTATCAGAGCGTCAAGGGAGAGTATAGAATTCTATTGGAGGCGGGATATTTCTTGACTATTTTCGAAGTTTGGAGTTGAATGGTTAGGATGCATTTCCAGCTTGAAATATCGCAAGCGATAAATAAAAAAACACATGGTGCGCCCAAGGGGTAAGAGGGGGTTTGCTCGATTGCCTAGGCTAAGAACCTCCGGAAGACACAGAGACAATGCAGCTGAGAATATATATGTGTGTGCGTGTTACGAAGCATTTATATGGAAACATCTTCCGAGAATGAGTATGTATTGCTCCATGCATAACATCGCGTCCCCCCCCCCTCTCTCTCTCTCTCTCTCTCCGCCAATGGAGCAAAATGGCCTCCTGGTCACTAAGTGCGGCCGGAATGTATTGTAATAATGCTCGATTATCGTTGCGAAACCTACCGGAACATGATGACACGTGCTTTGCAATACATTCCGCTTGACGAACCATATGATTTAGAAGTGTATTCAGAGAAACTGTGAAAGCATTGTTCGATGCGTTATGCATGGTAACGTTTCTAGCCCGTCGATGCACCGATGAAGAATATTACACTTAAACACTTAAGGGGCCTCTGAGGCCCCCCTCCTAAATTTACAACGTACGACGGAAAAATTGAGGTAATTTTTAGTAGAATTAATGATAATGGTATTTTGTTCTTCACGTAGTTTACAACAGTAAGACTTTGATTATGATGTAATTTTTATTTGCAATTATTCGAACTAATAAAATATTTAGTGATCTCCTCAAATATTTCTTTCACATTTTGTATATACACACTCTTTCAGCCCATTTTGTGCGGCCATAAATAAGAACAAAAAAATTATATATAATTAGTAATAAACCAAAATATTTCTTTACATTTTTATTAATATTTAATTTGAAAATTTTCTAACCTTTCCCGTTTACTTGTGGAAATTCTATTACTGGCTCCTATGGATACACTTTTGTGAATTTCGAAAACATTTAAGCAGTTCAATGTTCTTTTCTGTGTTTTGGGATTGTTAATCATTGATTTTGTTTCGTTTTGAAAGTTTTTCGGTAGTTCATTTATGAAAATCCGTCGCCACTAAGTGACATTTTCGTTCTAGTTTTTGGGCATCTTGGTGTAATAAATATTGCGTCGGTTCTGCAATATCGTTTACGTTGTGCGAGAGATGCATTGGTCATCGGCATCTTTGAGGTCTTGACGTGTACTAGTCATCACCATCTGATCCATCACATCTACTCCAATCTTTGTTTTGTTATATAAGTTCATTTATGGTTTCATGTTTTCAAGATTAATTAATTGCTGATTGTGATTTATGGACATGTAAATAAATATTTCCTTTTGCTTTGGAAGACAGAGAAAAAATATTAGTATTAGCAGACACAGTAAAAAAAATGTTTTTTTTGTTTTCAGCTCATTTGGAATCTCTTTTGTGTTTTGACATGAAATTCTCAGCAGGAACTCTGTGAGTAAGAACGTAAAAAAATATCCACAGAAATGTTGTATTCTCCTTTCCTCAAGGGTTGGGTCCGTTCTTTCACACTTGCAGCCAAATCTTTCACCAAGGGCTCGTCCTTTTGCCTACCAAAATATATACTGCAGTTGAATGCAAACCCGTTCTCCATATCACAACACCAGAATTTTTTATGCCATATTTATCAGGTTTATTCCTCATAGACGTTGTGGAAGATCACCGCCTTTCGTTTCTCATCAAAATGCATGCACCTTCGAATGTTTTCAAAAATACGAATATTCATTGTTGCTGTGAAAAACGGATCACTTCTTTTACTCAAAAACAAATCCCTTCTGTATACAATCAAGCTCTTTTCAATACAATTTTTCACACATATTCACTGAAGTGAGATTAATTTTTGAAGGTCGCTACTTCCCGCACAATTTAGAGAACGTATTCACACTTGTGACAGATACAAAACTAAATTTCGTATTGAAGATCTGCTAACTTAAAAAAGATAGTGGCGAAAAGTGAAAGTATAATAGAATTTCACTGTCGTAGTCCATTGTCGATCGTGCAATATTTTTTATAGAGATATTTTCAACGAAGCCACAGAACAAATAAGGGGCCTTTCAGGCCCCTTAAGTGGAAAGTGCGACTACCTACAGATAAAGCTAGATTTCTAAAAACCGATTAGTTTCCGTCTCTTCTCCTTGAAGAATTAGTAACAAAAATGATTGTTTTAAGATGTCAAGAAATATTATTAGCCACAAGCAAAACACAACAGAGTTACAGCAATGAGAAGATGTCAAGGGGCCTCCGAGACCCCTTAAGTGCATCGACGGGCTAGAAGTACCTCTTGGATATGTATTTAATGGCAAAATGAAACGGCTTGGAATATGAAATTGCAATACTTTCTTTCTTATAATTTACTTCAGCCATGAGAATTGATGTTTTGAGAAGGAACAGTAAAGAACCTGGCAATCGTATTCGTACTCATAATCTGCATTCATTGCTTGAATCATAATTCACCGGATGTTGAATATTTCTCCTTATATCAACTTTCATTGCAGTACGAAAGTAGTACATTTATGGATTATTTATGTGTTATTTCCTAAAATTGCTTACTTGTTCTTCGTTCTGTCACAGATAACTTGTTTCTTCATTTTACTTGGAAATTCCCATTGCATGACTGCCATAATTAACGATAGTACTTTCTCACGGTCTTCCTGAATTTGTTCTGGTAAGCAGTTGCGTTATGTAGGAGATTGTGACGAAGTTACGTACATGAAGAAAATTCATGTTGAAGTTTAACAGATCGACTGACGTCTTAATGAAGAATTAAAGGAATTAAAGAAGAATTCTAAATGCCTAGCTCGCGCGTGTCAACTCGGATTTTCGTCAACTCTTGGAAACGGCACATACGTGTGATAATACTTGTTGTAGAAATGTGACAGCGTAGCAAGAATATCCAGAAGCAAAGTGTATTGAAAACACGTGTCCTTGCGTCACTTGGTTCACGTTCAAGCCATATCGCTAGAAAGAAGACACTCTACTCATTTAGATACAAACATGGGTCGGGCACTTATGCAACCAGTTGTAAACTCCGACAAAAGAATTCAGATTGTTGGGTAAAACACGTGGTAAAATCTAGTGATCTATACATTCGGTAACTAAATCACTGACAAGTACAACACGCCAAGACCGCAGAAAAGCTTGAATTAACTCCCAATAAAATTATTTTTTTCTTTCCTCCCACTTCCACCCCTGCCGTCGACGTCGAATCTCATGGGATTGAGGAAGTGACACACCGCACTGCTGGCAGTGGAGTTCGAAATCGATGCAAATAATAATAAAACTATAATTAATAGATTGTAGCTGAAAAACGCGACTTATCGCTACGATATGGAACTTCATCAGAGCTAATGATGAAAGCTGTGTGCTTGTGTGTGTGCGTGTGTGCATGTGTGTGTGCATGTGTGTGTGTGCGTGTGTGCATGTGTGTGTGCGTGTGTGTGTGCGTATGTGCGTGTGTGCGTGTGTGCATGTGTGTGCGTGTGTGCATGTGTGTGCGTGTGTGCATGTGTGTGCGTGTGTGCATGTGTGTGCGTGTGTGCATGTGTGTGCGTGTGTGCGTGTGTGCATGTGTGTGCGTGTGTGCATGTGTGTGCATGTGTGTGCGTGTGTGCATGTGTGTGCGTGTGTGCATGTGTGTGCGTGTGTGCATGTGTGTGCGTGTGTGCATGTGTGTGCGTGTGTGCATGTGTGTGCGTGTGTGCATGTGTGTGCGTGTGTGCATGTGTGTGCGTGTGTGCATGTGTGTGCGTGTGTGCATGTGTGTGCGTGTGTGCATGTGTGCGTGTGCGTGCGTGTGTGTGTGTGTCTGTATGAGAGTTCGTGTATTTGCCCTCCCCCGTCCAGTCGCCCTGTGCCCTTCCGTTGTTCCCCCTACTATGCACTCCATTCCCGTAGCCCGGAACTGCCGAGTCGCGCTGTTCCCCGGCTCACTCCTTGCCTAAGTGCCCCTCGACGCACTCTCCGCCCGGTTCCCCACACTTCATGCTGCCTTATTCTCCCCCGTCCCAGGTTGCTTCACGTCACACTGCTTCGCCCCCCCCTCCGCATTGTCTTACTCCACCCGCTCCACTTCGCCTTATCACGTCTTGCTCCGGCCCGCTCCAACTTGACACTTCACCTGTCCTTATTCTATCTCGTCTCAAGCCGCCTCGCATTACCTAAGCACATTTCGCTCCCATTCCCCTGGCCTTACACCGCCACGCTCCAACTGGCCTTACTCCGCCCCTCTGCACCATGCCTTACTCCACCCCGCTTCGTTCTACGTGGCCTTACCCCGCCCCCCACTCCGCCTTGCCTTACTCCACCCCGCTGCACCATGTGACCCCGACGGCTCTATGTGGCTGTAACCCGCTCCGCTCCAACTGGCCATACTCCTGCTGCACCTTGCCATACTCCGCCCAGGTCTGCCTTGCCTTACTCCGCCCAGGTCCGCCTTGCCTTACTCCGCTCAGGTCCGCCTTGCCTTACTCCGCTCAGGTCCGCCTTGCCTTACTCCGCCCAGGTCCGCCTTGCCTTACTCCGCTCAGGTCCGCCTTGCCTTACTCCGCTCAGGTCCGCCTTGCCTTACTCCGCCCAGGTCCGCCTTGCCTTACTCCGCCCAGGTCCGCCTTGCCTACTCCGCTCAGGTCCGCCTTGTCTCACGCCGCCCCGCCGATTACCGCTCCACGCCCCGCCCTCCCCGCCCCTACCTCTCCGCTCGCCGCGCCGTGGGTGCCGCCCAAGCAGGAAGTCGCGCGGCGCGGCGCGAAGGCTGCGGTCCGAGGACACGTGTCGCGACCGCGGCTAAGAATAGCCCGTCGGCGGGGTCATTAGCATGCGAGGCGCAGCGGCGGAGGCGGCGGCAGCGGCGGGCGCGTCCGCCCCCCGCGACAACCGCCTCGGCAGTCGACACGTGGGCAAGTGGAACATCGGACGCACGCTCGCCGCTCGCCACGTATCTCACTCGCTGGGAAAACTCGACTCGCTGGGCAAATACGGATGTTAGGGGGTTTTTGCACGCCGTAGTGGACAGCTCTTTCGATCTTCTGCGCATGCGCAGTTTAAATTTCGCAACAATCGTGCATCTGCGCATGCGCAAAAGATCGATAGTGCTGCCCGCTAAGGCGTGCGAAAATTCCCTATTCTGCATTACGTACAGAAATCGACTGACTGCAACCTCGATCTTCTACGCACGCGCAGATGCACGAACGTGATGCGAAAAGTCTCCATTTTTGCACGACGCCGTAGCGTGTAGCAATCGACTGCAGTTTTGAATCTCTGCGCCTGCGCAGTCGAACTCGAAGTGATTGAGGGGCCTGCTATTCCGCCGGGTTTAGCGGGCGAATAATATCACATGCTAATCGATCACTCGATCATGCTGTATCGACTTTGTGCGAAACTCTCGCGGCAGTGTGTCTATGAACTGTGTATTCCCATGATGCAACCTGACGATAGTGTATACAATTATCTATGTATATGGGTACTTGTTCTTCTTTAATAACGATTATATTAATTTATTTTATAACAATTTTGTGTATAAAGATCGGTGGTTGCTTGGCAGCTCTAGACGAACAAGTACGAATCAAGAGGATATGGTGATATTTACTCGGATGAAATGTCGATATACAGTCGGATTCAGTTTCCAGTCGAGGCCTGCTTGCAGGAAAACAGAGCGACTTCCCTTAACTAATATTGTCTACTATCGATACCCACAGATACCTACATATTACAATAAGAATAGACTTTTTAAAGTGACTTCTCCCCTGTTGTTCACAAGGCTGATTGACTCCCGTTCCATATCCAATCCTCAAAAAATTTTCCATCAGACTCGGGATTCGAACCTCATGGGGAGGCTGGACAATTGTTCCCATTAGTTTGTCTAGAGTTTTGGCTATGTACATTACCAATTCCACAATTGACACCACCCTCGCAGACAGATGAGGTAGTCTTTACCGCAACTACTACATGGATCTCATGCCTGAATGTTTGTTGTTGTTGTTGTTGTTGTCGTTGTTTGATAAACGAGTGATCATCTTCCTGAGGTGGTGGTACTGATATATTCAGGACCTCCTGCCAAACGCCCCCTTCCCCCACTGACCAGAACGCGCGTGTGCGGCCGTGTTATTCCACGTGGTCAGGGATGTTTTTGTCGAGGACTTGTACTGCATTACTGTTATTGATCCACAGACTGTTTGCGAATCGTTAGGTGCGAATATCTAACTGAAACTTCGTTAGAGATCCTAACCGCGGGCTCACCGTTGAGTGACAACCCCACTGACAGCTGCACCGCTCGCCGCTATCAATCCAGTTGGAATCGGTACATCCAGTTCAACGCCGATCCATCTCGTCGATACCCGTCTGAGCGAGTACAAGCGCCTGCTCCCGCCGGGAAGCGGCTAGCCCCGCCCCTCCCCTCCCCGCCCATCCTCTCCCCGCCCCGCCCCGCCCCGCCCATCCCATCCCCTCCCCGCCCATCCCATCCCATCCCCTCCCCGCCCATCCCCTCCCCCGCCCCGCCCCTCCCCGCCCCGCCCCTCCCCGCCCGCCCCTCCCCGCCCCGCCCCGCCCATCCCATCCCCGCCCATCCCATCCCCTCCCCGCCCATCCCCTCCCCGCCCCGCCCCGCCCCTCCCCGCCCATCCCATCCCCTCCCCGCCCATCCCATCCCCTCCCCGCCCCTCCCCGCCCCGCCCATCCCATCCCCTCCCCGCCCATCCCATCCCCTCCCCGCCCATCCCATCCCCTCCCCGCCCCTCCCCTCCCCGCCCCGCCCCGCCCATCCCCTCCCCGCCCATCCATCCCCTCCCCGCCCATCCCCTCCCCGCCCCGCCCCGCCCCGCCCCGGGTCGCGGGCGGGGTCGCGGCCGCAGTGATTTTCCGCCCGCTGCTGTGCCGATCGCGCCGAAGGCTAAAGGCTTCCTCTGTCGGCGGCGGCGTCCGCGGATATCCGCGTCTGCGGTCGCAGCCCCGCTTAAAAACAAGTGGAAGCCAGACGACCGGCCGCCGAGACCCCTTTGAAGAGCCGCTCAGGCCGCCATCCACGCCTGCTGTCGTGGTGCTCCACATGGTCGTGGGAATGGTTTCGTTCACGGTTCGTTTGTTCGGGCTGAGTATAAGGATAATGTATGTTGCTTTTGTTGTTGTCTAATGCTGGTACTCGGAACACTTAGCCAGCTTCCGATATGGGGTGTATTTTTAGGAATTTAAGCATGTACGCAACGCTACAAACTGTTCTGCAAAAACATTGAGATAAAATAATTAAAATTTTAATAAATTACTTTTTGGAGGGATTACTGAACAATCCACTGTTGTCAAATGGCAATTGATGTCGAATTTGATGTCATTTTGATATCAAATGCGAAACGCCTTCACTCATCGAGCTTCACGCTGGCGCCCAGGCATGCTGTGAAGTATTGATCAGTGTTCCGTTTGAAAAAGCGATGAATACGATGGGCAGCGTTTGTGGTCACAAACAGAAATTGATCTTCAAACGTAAATATTTGGGTTGGAGGGAGACAGGACACCCAATAGTTCCCTGCGGGTTGAATCACGGTTCACTTTTAAAGCGGGCGTGCGGGAGGACCGCCACTGGTGGGCGAATGTCAACAGGATCCAGAAGTGAACGTAGTGTGTGCGAAAGGCCTAACCGACATGTCGTAGCCCAGTTCCGATCAAGTACTGAAATGCATACATTGACAGTACTCAATCCAATAGGATATGACTGCGATTTTGCGTGTTGGGTGAATAGCACCACGCCTTGAAGCGATTCTCAGTCGAGATGGGAATTTTCGGAATATACTGTTCTTACATTGTGTGGCATTTGGGAAAATTGTTCTACAATACATATATGTATTACCTTCGACCAAAAATCTAATTCATACACCACATTTAAATTTGTTCGTTTTCGAAACTGTTGCAGAAAACGCCCTACAGTCTTTCTTGCAAAATGTTGTTTCCTCGAAAATGTAAAATGGTTATTTCTTGATACTTAACACTCCCAACATTTAACAATACATTATGATGTTTTATGTTATAGTATAAATGCTCGTATACTTATCATTAGGAAGATATCCTATAATTAAGCATTTCCCTATTTGCTTGAGTATTCTAAATTCCATTATTCGATAATGAATGTACAGACGCCCAACATCCAGTATTGTCTTTGATCTTTCGTAGTGATACGTTGAC
Organism: Acheta domesticus; assembly: GCA_031308135.1. Classification (NCBI taxonomy): domain Eukaryota; kingdom Metazoa; phylum Arthropoda; class Insecta; order Orthoptera; family Gryllidae; genus Acheta; species Acheta domesticus. Next base: position 219,065,951 of record JAHLJT010004567.1, read on the forward strand.
TTGCTCTGATAGTGCGTTAATTTAATTCGAAGTTGATTAACTTAGAACCTCTGAAGGGCATCATTCCAGATCGCATGCAAATGAATCTGTCACCCAAACACAGTGACACACTGCTTGTAATCTTCCTCTGTGCAATTCTTCTTTCTTCAGTAGTCTCCTGTACTATTGAGATTTTGCTTATAATGGGTCCATTAGAAGTAGTTTAAGCGTAGTTCCACAACGCAAAATACACACTCACCATTCGCGAAACAACGGAGATGAAAAACGAACAGAAATCCCTCCTCGCTGAGCCATAAAGCTTCGAAATGCATTCCGATTGCATGAGTTTGACATGTGAAGTGCATCATACCGGAGAGAGGTACCGCAGAAATTCTCCGACATAAACGCAGTTGGCGGAAATCTGCAGCGAAGCCGCATTTCATGGACGTCAGACCCGCGGCGCTCCCATCTCCCATTTTGCGGCAACGCTGCAATTTCCCGCTTGCTCCCATTACCTGCGCTCAAAGATTTCTTCAACAATTTCGTATCTTGCTGCCGGACTTGATGGCGCAATTTAAGTACACGGGCGACTGCTGACTGCGTGTTAGAGTTTCGCTCAATGCACAGATGTTTTCAGCTAGTGGTTGTGGTGTGGTGTTCTTTCATTCCATCGCGTGTGCTGTTTAAACTAGCTTTCATCCAAAAACATTCGTATCACTCATCTCTCATGATCACCCCTATAGTCGTCTCATCAGTCGTCTCTTCAATAATTCCATAACAGTTTTCTCATCAAATCAGCAGACTCGTCAACTATTCATCAGTAATCTCAACAACTCATCAGTCGAAGGCAACCTATCACAGTAAGCCACCTCCCTCACCTACGCTCAGTACTTGAATACGGCAGCCTCGATCAGCTGCAATGGAGTGAAATGAGTAAAGATGATCCAGCAGAAATGAAAACGAACGTAAACGGGAACAAACCTTTGCATTCGGTGCGGTAACATTTGTGGGCAAATCTATTGGATGGTAACCCAATATTGATTAATCATTGTCGCAAAATACATAGGAAACTAGAAGTCATTCTCTGTCCGATAACTGGCAGAAAATTTGATTAGATGAGTCTATAATTTCCGTTCGCAAATCATCAAGGACTGAAATTCAATTTCTCGTATATTTGCTCGTGAACTAAAGTGAATTTGAGGCAGATATTTGTATAAAGCAATCACGACTATTGCTCGGTTAGTCATATTAATGGCAGCCTGAGTTCGTGGAAATACGATGGCGCTTTGTTATATACCCTACCTATTTTAAGTGGACCAAAAAATGCATTACTCGAAGGAAGGTAAATACCCCAGAGAAAATAAGCATTATTTTTAAAGTGCACGATGCGTTATTCGTTAAATAGCACATAATGATGATATTGACAATGAATGACTTGTGAAAACGAAGGCAGAATAAGATATAAGATGTGAAAGAAACCCTAAGAAAGCGCCCGTTCCGCAATCAAAATTCCATAAGGAATGAACGTTCTTTAACACTTAATTTTCGTGTAGTTATTTTTCTATTTTTTCGATTTGCTTTGTAGTTTCTACCACTCTGGGATGACGTCAGTCTCAACGTCGGTAATCATGATACCATCTCTAAAAAGGGGGCGTTTCATGTCATAACATTTTTTTTCGCAAAGGTTGTTAACCTTAAAGGTACAAGTATATAAAACTACGCTGAATGGCTGGTCCATTCCCGAGACGGGATTCGAATTTGCGACTCTTCAACTAGTGGGACTTGCGGCGATTCTTAATTCTGTTTCATTAATTCCATTCACTTATTTCCCATTCATAAAAGAAGAGATCTCCAGAATTCTGTCGCCATAGACATATTCGGTCATTGGATAAGAACTGTAACACAATTCAAAAAATTAATTTTGCCCTAAATTGTTTTAACATAGCTACATATTCCGCGGTCGAAGACTGCGTGTCTTGAATTTAAAAAATATAGTAGTACGACCGGCGGTGCCCCGCCAGTGGGAGATACCTGGTTGAGGAAACCCGCAAGCAAAAGTGTAAGTTGGCGCCGGATCTCGCCATCCAGCGGGAGAACATCACTGCTACCTCCTGCGATAAAGACATACCCAACACTTACAGGACGAACGTCCTTAGCAATTGACGCACCCGGTAACGCTAATCAATCAATTAAAAAGGACGAGTAGTCGCATGTCATGCGCACCTACGATAATCATCGGATGTTGCAAGCAACGGCAGCGCCAGCAGCCGCCGCCGCCGCCGCTCGGTGTAGAAATCATCCAGGCCGGGGCGGGGCGGGCTCGGCGTGCGGGCAAGCGCTTATCAGCGGGGCTAAGAATAGCCGCGTGCTGTCGCGCGACCGGCCAGATTAGCCGCGCGGCGACGCCGTGCCGGCGGCGGCCCCGATCGACGGCCCTAATCGCCTTTGTTTTCGAAGGCGGCGGCGGCGGCCGCTGAGGGTGATGCGCTGGTCTTCCGGCTGCGCGCTGGAGTGGAATCGCCCCTCGGGCGGGGCATCGTAAGGCAGGCCTCGTGCCCAGAACAGGGGCTCGAGTTAGTGTAACAGTCCAGAATCGCGCACCGAGACGACGCGCCATGTGAGGAGTGTAGACTCCGAGAGAGGAGTGGCGGATCTGGGGGAGGGGGCATGGGGGCCAAGGCCTACGGTTTTCGCTTACCTTCCTTTATTTGGCAAAATTGAATTAAAAATTTTTATTCAGACTTTTTCAAATACAATTTCTAATACAATAGTTAACAATTAAAGAGAAATATTTAAAAAAATAACAAAAAGTTAAAGGTTCAAGAAGAGAGAGAGAGAGAGAGAGAGAGAGAAAGAGAGAGGGAGAGAGAGAGAGAGAGAAAAGAGTTAATTTAGGTTAGAATTATGTAAATATTTAAAACATAATGTACTGCGATTTTCGTAACTTTGCCCCTGACAGGAATCAGCTGTTTCGCTGCCATCCAATCGGGAGCTTATATTTCGCGACAGTGACATCACTGTGGTGACGTTCAAGCTCCCGATTGGATGAAACCGTCAACAGCTGTATTGTTTTTATGTTTTTACTTGACGCGTCGGCCCGTTTATGGCCCATCCTACCAGCAGCACCCCAGCCTCGGGGTCATGGGTTAAAGGAGTACGTGTGGTTAGCACGAAGACATCCCCACGACGTATTATGGTCTTCTCAACCTGAGAAGTGAATTTTCTCATCGTCACACTCAGCAACATATACTGGAGCATTGCAAGGAAAACGCACACTATAATCTTGGCTGGCCAGAAATCGAACCCTCGCTCGCGTCATGGAAAACGAGCACGCTGACCAATGAGCTAAACAGCCAGGGCTAGTATCATACACAACAAAAATGATATACAATATAATAACAAATGTTTATTATTTAACAAAAATCTGTGATAACCCTCTACAAAATGATCGACTGGATCAGCTCCTGTGAAAGAGGGAGCCCGGTGTTGCCACCGTTCGCCAAAGTATCGCCCAATCCTGGCAAATAATACTTCTGACTCGTTTTTGTATTATTAGTTTTCTGAAAATGTATACGAAATAATTAATATTTTAGTTAATAAACACTCTCATCTTTGTGATTGTTTTGCTTGCAGACTTTTCAATACTCTCTCTTTGAGCTTATTGGGGCAAAAGCAAATGCTACTCGAAAGGCAACAGTATCGCGATTTCAATGCGGCGCGGGGAGCTACTTTCAAAGGAAAAAAGGGGTGAGAAGGGGCGAAGGCAGGAACTACCCCGGGAAAGTACTGGGCATGTTTCGGTACACAATACTCTTAATCCAGCGCTTTCGTTAGGCGTTATGGCGTTCACACGAGTTTGGGGTTCGTGTTTCCTTTTGGATAAACGCGAAAATCTATTGCTACAATCCTGCCGGAAAACCTACCACCACCGAAACTAGCCTACTCCTGATTCTTGGTTGAGCGTTTCTTCAGTGTCTGCGTTTGTGTACATTACGGGTGACTTTCCAAAAGGGAACTAATTCTGTGAATGTGAGTAAGAACTAAAAACCTCAGTTAAAAATATTTTAACTCTTTGTTCGCAGATTTTTTGCGTGCTTCATTTTCTTGTTAACTCTTTCTTCTAATAACTGCTGTATTGGTTTACAATCGATAATCATGAAAGTCTACCCTACAGTACATAATTGTTAGATTCCATTTGCTCTTCGTGAATTAAGAAAGGACTTGAAGCGGATAAATCGGATCGCAGTGTATGGGAGAAGGCAACCAAAAGCCGACAAAGAATGTCAGCCCGCGAAGAACCGTGGCTGAAAAACGGGGTCTAAGGAGTTGGCTGTAGTTCGCCATTACTGCAGTCGTGCTCTATTAACATAAAATTTCTTTCCCTCACCGCTCGTTTAAAGCGAAGAAAGGAGTCCGCAGCTAAATTGCTCGGTGTCGCGTTGGCAGAATTCTCGCTTTTAAGGAATTTGCTCGGAACGAGGAGACATTTCGTCCAGGAAAGCAGTCCTCGTTATTCGTTTTGCTGTTTAACATCCCGGAGCGACCCGCTCGTAACTTGGAGCAGAGTTTTCTAGCCTGCATATCGGAATTCATCTCACGGTCGATGATTGTTTAATGGAGCTCTAGAATTCTCAACAGTATTAAAACTGCTAATGCTAAAGAAACATTATCTAACCATTTAATAAGGAAAATGGGATTTAATTAAATATTTTGTGGAAGTATTTTAGTTGTTTGAATCTCCTTAGCCCCACTCCGTACATTAACCTACCTCTTTCTCTGGCTACTAACCCTTATTGGTTTTGTTCTGACATCCGAGTGAACTATCAGTTTGTCGTTGACGTGATGGTCCTTTGGGGGATAAGGGTTCAGCCATTGCATGGCCCTAGGAAGAGTGGAGATGTGATAGGAAGGAATGGAGTGTGGTCAGTTTGTTAAGGCACTGCTTCTGCTTCCGCCTAGAGTTGATTCGAAAATATCCGATCACACCAGCTGACCTATAGAGTTTTCATCGCACCAGTAGTCAGTTTCGATACAGCGTCAGTCGTTTAGCTGGAATCGAAAATCTTGCCATTTTTTGACCAAAGGATTTCCCGGTCTGGGAAGCTTCTGTTGCGGACCTATCTTGGAATGAAGACAAAAATGGGTACTTGCAGAGTAGGACACGCGTGTGTATATGTATATATATATATATGGTGTCCATGGAGGAAACTATGAAACTTCGAAAATAAGCTCTGAAGTCAATTTTAACCATATTTTGTTTAACGAACTCCTTCGAGATTTTGAACGGCTGAGCCCCAATAAGCATTCAAAAATCGGTTTGAAAAAATATTTTCTATGCAAAAATGTACATTTTAGACACATACAAACACTCCAGAAACTTGTTAATTTATTATTACAAAATAAATTAATGTATTTGTTCATAAAGAAAAATTGACACAAAGAGAACTCAATTAACACAATCCAATTGATTTATATAGTCGACCCAACTACAAATACATAGGCCATGTCGAAAATCTTCCTTCGGGCGTGTATTATTAGTCTCAACTCAGCGTGCGTGGACATTCTAATATTGTTAAGCGTTTATTTACAAACAAAAACACTTCGACCCGTGCGTGCGAATAAATGAGGCAGAACGTCAAGTATTATTGTAGTTTACTTTTATAGAGAAGAAAGGACCAGTTTGACAAGACGCAAAACAAAAGAACATAATGTTGAACGATGGCCTTGTAAGAGGTAGTGTCGAAGCCCCTTACAAGTGATCCAACTGTAAATGAACATACTGACGAATTGAGCACATGGACATAATCTGCAATTTTGTTGCCAGCTGTAGCTGTCAAAGCGGTTCCTTCGCGCAGTAATCTCTCTACATGTTTTTCAAATCTGTACGTTCCTCCTCGCACACAATGCAGAGTGGGGGTACCCGATTAGCTAAAAAAAAAAAAAAGTAGTCTAAGAATCAGTGGCCCCTGGGAGTCCCAAAAACGTATTTTAAGTTATGCCCGATGGTAACGTGTTGCAGGTTGCGTGTACATTTGCTGGCATCTTTATTCCACAATCCACAAAATTCTACATTTTTCGACTTCATCATTCGATGCAACCCTGGAGAAGGAGATTATCTACAAGTAGCAATTGTTTAGGAATGCGAATGGTGCGTTATCAACCGAACAAAACCATAGAGTTTCCTTAGCATATTAATATATTGAAATAACTGTCACCGTTTTGGACCTTTAGGCACACCATTGTCTCGAAATGAAAGAATATCCGTGGCAGGGAGATAGCAGCGTTGTGTGAATATGAATCGGGCCTGCCTCCCGCCATCTCCTGTAAGAGTGATGCAGCTGCCGCTGCCAAAGGCTTGGCCCTGCGCGCTACGAATGAATAATTGATGTGTCCTTGAGGCTGAGCTCAACGCGCGCAGAGAATGCCGGTGCACGCGCAGGGCACACGGCACTTTGTCGCACGTCCCCTTGCATCTATTCTGGATAACGTTCATGTGCAGTTACTGTCGTCGGTATCGATTCCAAGTACTTGCAGGCTATTAATACTCGTGTGCTGCAGCATATTTTACTTTTATTCTGCATGCCTATTAGTGAACTGATGAGTAAATAAATTAATGTGAATAGTTAGGAAGCGTGCGTGTAATATTGTGTTTATGTTCTAATACGTCGGATCCTTATGTGGTGGTAAGAATTCGCTTACCAAATGATGGGGCAGGTCTCTGCTGTTCGTAATGTAAAGCCCTTCTGACGGTCCAAATACTTCTCGTGAAAGAACACTCAAGAATGTACCCTTCTAAAATCATATCTTTGAAACTCCAGGCACTCGCTTCTATGCACCATTTCACGAGTTCAAAATTTGCATCTTTGTTTGTAAAAAGTTATTTAAGGTACCTGAATTTGGGGGTGCAAACTACATTTGCTTTACAATGAACAATGAAACTATTTGTAAACATCCCAATAAAGATAACAAGAACTTGATGGCCCTCACAGTTTCTAGTTACGAGTGTCAAAAGAATAATCATGTTTCAAACGTCCAATAAAGTGCCGGTCGAAAAAAACAGCCTTCGGGACTTTAGATTCGTCACTTGTACAAGACCCCTCAATTATAAGATTCACATATTGCTGAAACACATATTCTCAGTCATTCCAATTGAAGGTAAGGGTTCATGGTTACTCCCAAGTTCCGAATGAAGAAAACTAAGAACCTGACAACCGTTTCTCACGGTGCCGACGTTACGCTCACTTGATGATAGCCAAAAGGATCTCTGCCGATCGCCGGTGGCAGATATCGCTTAAGCAGTAGTGTCGTAGCGTTCTCCGCTCGAAACATCGCGGGTTCGAGCCTCGGGCATGGTTGTATTTGTGATCATCCTTTCATCCCCTATCATCATATCATGTCATCTTCATAGTTACCATAACGTTAAACCCAAAAGTGTGACCTAGATGTTGATGCGACCTAAAAAAAATTTTAAAAAAACAGTAATTATCTCTTTCAAGCGTTCAAGAAATTCGTCGTCTACAATCGCAGCCGTCGGAACTCGGAAGCGCCCACGTGCCCCGACCACACGAGCGCCACTTTTTCCGTCAGAGCGCGCGGCCAGAAATAACACCGGCCCAGACGACCCGGCACGTCCTGTCCCCGTTTGGACATTCCCGGGCCGTAATCGCTCCCGTTCATTGTCCGAGGGGGAAAGAGGAAGGAGAGGGGATGGGAGGGGGGCGGGGGAAGGGACGCGAGCGTCAAAAACAAAGGCGACCTTGGTGGAAGATTCCAGAAGCGCGACGTCGTGGCGCCTCGCGCCTCGGGCATTTACGCAGTGCGACGCGTGTGTCTCCGCCCGGACCGCACCCCCCTCCCCCGCCCCTCGGCGCGGCGCGGCGGCCGGCGCGGCGAAGCCCCGTCATGGCGCTGACGTCAGCCCGCAGCGACCGTGCGGTGGAGCTCCCAGAGAATCCTTTCTGACACTGGAGGCCGGCGAGTGGGAGCGGGCGCTTTGTTTTGATCGAAAACGTGATAAAAATAAAGTGATGTAGGGCTGTTAATCTGATTTCTAATTTCTTCGAAGGTCCATTAACTTTTTAGGCAGACACCCAATACAACAACATTTATTAAACCATCTTTACAACATTATTTGACCATTGTTTAATAAATGTTGTTGTATTGTGTGTCTGCCTAAAAAGTTAATGGACCTTCGAAGAAATTAAAAATCACATTGAAAAAAGGGCAGTCTTCAAATGGTTTAATTTGAAATTATTCTGTGCAAAGTAAAGGTTTGTTAATCGCTTGCAGATTGACGATCTGGTTTTATTTATGTATATAGCAGTATGTATATGTGTACGTATGTATTTGGAATTTTAGGGTCGGATTAATCCCACTTTAATCAGGTAGCGGTGTTCCCAGGTCTGTGCCCTGTTTTTATTTATTATCCACGACTGGGGAAGGGAGACAAATGTGACGGACATGACGTTTTCCCATCACTATACCTAGAATTGGCATGCCTGACCTTTTTCTTTCGTCGTACACCTGTAAAAACATACCGTTTTGTATTTGAAAGCTTCAACTTCATATTTGTTCCGGGTGGGAATCTAACCCGTAACCCTATTAAGTGGGTTCTCCCGGTAGACCAAATAGAAAGTATCGTAAATGGAGACTGTATGATAAATAACGACTCGTTGCAATATAAGAAATTTAACAATTGTTTTTGTTTCCCAAATTATTTGTTTTGTAATTTTTGTCTTTCCTGAACCATGAGATTCTTCGGAACCACTATTTGTAGTAGTTATTCAGAAATGCAGTGTTCTTTCATGAACATTGTTTCACTTGATACCCACGTCTTCGTATCATACGTAATGGTACATGTTAATGAAATATCGAGCATGAAAATACGAAGCCGTATTGTGATGTGACACTACAGTGCATTTTGATGGAAGGCGCGCTCCATTGACTTGTGGAAAATTTATATTTCGAGAGTGTAACCCGGTCTTCCCTACTTTTTTTTTCTTTTGCCATTCTTCACATGTTTCAGGATCTATCGAAAACTAAATTTCGGCATGAACGTCATGTAGCACTCAGACGTGTTTCTAGTCGTGAATACTGCGATATTTTTCGTACACAACTTAAGAGAACCCTAAGTTCACAAAACACTTTAAGAAGTAGTTTGTGAAACTTCTGTCATTTAGGAAAATTTCGTATTAAAATAATCACGATAATCTTGAAGAAAGAAGAATAAAATTGGGTAGACATAAGAGAATTGCATAAGATAGTTAGAAGATTTCCTTTTATTTCCCATTTATTTCCTCAATTGAATATAACAATCCAGCATATTATTACAGCTGATGGTAACGTGGAATTAGATTTATAAATTTCATAATAATTTATATCACGTAATGAGGATAACAGATGAGTGACTTATGAGAAAAATAATTTACGGCGATAACGATGCAGAAGAATGCTTATATCTGCCTAAATACTGCCGTTCAAAATAATGATGTAAATGCTCAGATTAAATTGTTTTGAGTTTTTATGTATAATGAGCGAGCCTATTAGCCGTGACTGCCAGATGCAGAAGGAGAGTTCCGTTTCTTCGTAAGTCAATATTAGCGCTAATGTGTTCTCCAATTTCCTTGACAGCAATGCGTGCAGATTAATGATTGCGATTACGCAGGTTTATGATGTTTTGTGACATTCAAGCATCAGCTGCCTCAAGCGCGTTATCTCTTAGAACATATCGAGGACTTCAAATGAGTTTGTTCTGGAATTTATGTAATATTACTGGCATTTCAACAGTTATGACTTATTCTCCAATCTATTCATTCAGGTCGTTATTGATACAATACCCGCGTCTTTGTAGGTGAAAATAACGAGCACGAAACAAAGCAGTGAAATGGGTGTTGTTCTTTTCAAAATTCAGTGAATGGTTAGGTTAAATAAAAGCAGTTTTAAATAAGGTTAAACGCTTCTATGGAGTTCATGTCATCGCTGTCTGGTGTAATTGAAACCGGAGAAACGAAGCAGAAGGACTGGAACGGATCTGGAGGACCTGAAGAAAGAGAGGCAGGAGCGCTATTGATGTGACTCTGGCAGAATAGATCGCACGGAAAATGGCGGAGATAAGAAACGGAAAAGGATTGGGGGTACGGACGGGAAGGCGGGAATAGCTAGGGATTTGCCGGGTGAGAGGTTGGAGTAGCTGGAGGAATGGACGGGCGGGAAGGCAGATTAGTTGGAGGAATGGGCATACAGGAAGGTATAGTAACTGGTAGGAAGGTAGAGTAGCGCGAAAAAGTAAAGAAACTAGAGTAATAGGGCGAGAACTGAGAGAGAGGGAATGAAGGGATAGCTGGAGGAATGGACGGGAAGGAATGCCGAGGTAGTTGGAAGAATGGGCGGCGCGGGAAAAGGAGTAGCTGGAGAACTGGACGGTCTGGAAGCCAAAAGAGCTGGAGATCTGGACGGTCGGAAAGCCAGAGTAGCTGGAGAATTGGACGGTGGGAAAGCCAGAGTAGCTGAAGAACTGGACGGTCGGAAAGCCACATTAGCTGAAGAAATGGACGGTCGGAAAACCAGGGTAGCTGGAGAAATGGACGGTCGGAAATTCAGAGTAGCTGGAGAAATGGAAGGTCAGACAGCCAGGGTAGCTGGAGAAATGGACGGTGGGAAATTCAGAGTAGCTGGAGAAATGGAAGGTCAGACAGCCAGGGTAGCTGGAGAAATGGACGGTCGGAAATTCAGAGTAGCTGGAGAAATGGAAGGTCAGACAGCCAGGGTAGCTGGAGAAATGGACGGTGGGAAATTCAGAGTAGCTGGAGAAATGGAAGGTCAGACAGCCAGGGTAGCTGGAGAAATGGACGGTCGGAAATTCAGAGTAGCTGGAGAAATGGAAGGTCAGACAGCCAGGGTAGCTGGAGAAATGGACGGTGGGAAATTCAGAGTAGCTGGAGAAATGGAAGGTCAGACAGCCAGGGTAGCTGGAGAAATGGACGGTCGGAAATTCAGAGTAGCTGGAGAAATGGAAGGTCAGACAGCCAGGGTAGCTGGAGAAATGGACGGTGGGAAATTCAGAGTAGCTGGAGAAATGGAAGGTCAGACAGCCAGGGTAGCTGGAGAAATGGACGGTCGGAAATTCAGAGTAGCTGGAGAAATGGAAGGTCAGACAGCCAGGGTAGCTGGAGAAATGGACGGTGGGAAATTCAGAGTAGCTGGAGAAATGGAAGGTCAGACAGCCAGGGTAGCTGGAGAAATGGACGGTCGGAAATTCAGAGTAGCTGGAGAAATGGAAGGTCAGACAGCCAGGGTAGCTGGAGAAATGGACGGTGGGAAATTCAGAGTAGCTGGAGAAATGGAAGGTCAGACAGCCAGGGTAGCTGGAGAAATGGACGGTGGGAAATTCAGAGTAGCTGGAGAAATGGAAGGTCAGACAGCCAGGGTAGCTGGAGAAATGGACGGTCGGAAATTCAGAGTAGCTGGAGAAATGGAAGGTCAGACAGCCAGGGTAGCTGGAGAAATGGACGGTGGGAAATTCAGAGTAGCTGGAGAAATGGAAGGTCAGACAGCCAGGGTAGCTGGAGAAATGGACGGTCGGAAATTCAGAGTAGCTGGAGAAATGGAAGGTCAGACAGCCAGGGTAGCTGGAGAAATGGACGGTGGGAAATTCAGAGTAGCTGGAGAAATGGAAGGTCAGACAGCCAGGGTAGCTGGAGAAATGGACGGTGGGAAATTCAGAGTAGCTGGAGAAATGGAAGGTCAGACAGCCAGGGTAGCTGGAGAAATGGACGGTGGGAAATTCAGAGTAGCTGGAGAAATGGAAGGTCAGACAGCCAGGGTAGCTGGAGAAATGGACGGTCGGAAATTCAGAGTAGCTGGAGAAATGGAAGGTCAGACAGCCAGGGTAGCTGGAGAAATGGACGGTGGGAAATTCAGAGTAGCTGGAGAAATGGAAGGTCAGACAGCCAGGGTAGCTGGAGAAATGGACGGTGGGAAATTCAGAGTAGCTGGAGAAATGGAAGGTCAGACAGCCAGGGTAGCTGGAGAAATGGACGGTGGGAAATTCAGAGTAGCTGGAGAAATGGAAGGTCAGACAGCCAGGGTAGCTGGAGAAATGGACGGTGGGAAATTCAGAGTAGCTGGAGAAATGGAAGGTCAGACAGCCAGGGTAGCTGGAGAAATGGACGGTGGGAAATTCAGAGTAGCTGGAGAAATGGAAGGTCAGACAGCCAGGGTAGCTGGAGAAATGGACGGTGGGAAATTCAGAGTAGCTGGAGAAATGGAAGGTCAGACAGCCAGGGTAGCTGGAGAAATGGACGGTCGGAAATTCAGAGTAGCTGGAGAAATGGAAGGTCAGACAGCCAGGGTAGCTGGAGAAATGGACGGTGGGAAATTCAGAGTAGCTGGAGAAATGGAAGGTCAGACAGCCAGGGTAGCTGGAGAAATGGACGGTGGGAAATTCAGAGTAGCTGGAGAAATGGAAGGTCAGACAGCCAGGGTAGCTGGAGAAATGGACGGTGGGAAATTCAGAGTAGCTGGAGAAATGGAAGGTCAGACAGCCAGGGTAGCTGGAGAAATGGACGGTGGGAAATTCAGAGTAGCTGGAGAAATGGAAGGTCAGACAGCCAGGGTAGCTGGAGAAATGGACGGTGGGAAATTCAGAGTAGCTGGAGAGGGTGCAGCTGGAACGATCTGGAAAGCGAGGACTCGCCCCGTCGAGCCAGGTTCTCCACTGCCCGCAGCGCCGCGCTGTGCCACGCCCTCCCAACTAATACTCTTAGCGGCGCGCGCACCGAGCATCCGGCGTGTGGGCGGAGCGGCTCGGGTGACAGCGCTCGTCCCCTCCCCCTCCCCCTCCCCCTCCCGCGCGTATTTTTAGGAGATGTGTGCCCAGGGCAGAAAGACGATATCGTTTGGCTTTGAGCGGTCAGTGTCGGCGGAGAAGTTGCCGTGCTACCCCACAAAATTGAATGACATTTCGCCTGCGTGTATTCTTTTAATGCGTGAGTAGAAAGTTATATTTCTGGTATGATATCCCCACTTAATTTTCTCCTTTTCCTAACTCAGTAAAAAGTGAACTGAAGTGTGCGGTTTTCCTTAGGGTGTTTTGTTTGTTTATTCGTGGCATACTTTTCGTGTGTTTGCCTGAAGCGCTATTTCGGGTTATCCCGACAATGTATTCCTTCACTACGTTTTTCACATTTCATCGCTGTTCCTATAGTGTTTGCGTTTCTTCTCCTCCAAACTAAATAATACTTTAAAATATTTTTGTCTAAACAAATTTTTTGGCACACTCGTGATAGCAACCTACTATTTTTTTCTAACAGCGCATCATTGTTTCTTGATTTGAGTTTGAAAGTTCTTTCAAAATTTGATTGATTGCATTGAAATCCTTAATGAAAGAAAATATTTTTTGTAATTAACTTACGTAACATTTTCAACTGAAGAACTCTGAACGTCATTCGAATAGTCGTAGTTTTGTAATGTGTTATTTACGCAAGTCATTTCTAGATATGAATTTCCTTGTTTGACAATATTGCGCCACCCTACCCCACCCCACACGGTGCTCGGCGAGGGTCGTTTGTTTGCGCTGCCCCCAATGAGTGCGCATGCGTCGTGACCGCGGTGGCCTTGGGGCGGGTGCTTCGCCCTGGGGCTCCGTACTTGGAGAGCAGCAGCCGGCGACCGAGCGACTGCCATCGCCTCGCGCCTAAGGAGGAACGGAGAGAACAGGCGCTGCCCACAGTCAGTCGGTGGCGCGCGCGCCTTTGAGGATTCGCGACGCAAACCGGCTCGCGGAACCTCCTCTCCCCCCCTCCCCTCTCCTCCGCGCGCGGGGTGTGTGGAGGGGAGGGGAGGGCGCGGGGGGGCGTGGCCGGCGAGCCCCCGCGCGGGGGCCTCCGATTCGACGACCGCCGTGCCGCGCCCGCGCCGCCGCCGCCGCCGCCGCAGCAGCAGCACAGTGGTCCCAAAGTGCAGCCAAGACACGCCAAATAATATCACACACCCGGGCCTTTTTTCCTCTTGAGTTCTTTTTACTTCATACGTCACCCGCTCTATTTTTGTTATTTTATTTTAGTTTTTCCTTTATTATTTTTTTGTTCGTGTTTTTCTCCCATTTCTTTTTTTTTTCCTTCGTTGTGGCCCTAGCCTTATGTTTCTTAGAGCTTTTATTCAGCCGACAGCCGTTAACCTTTTCGCCCCGATGGGACGCATATTCGACCATACATTAGACACCAACATACGTGCGGGCTCCTCTGATCTGGGATTAGCAAAACGCGAGTCCCTCCGCGACAACACATACATGAGAGGCAAGGACCAAACAGCTTTACCCACGGCGGGACTCGAACCCGCGACCGTTCGGCCCGAGGCGCTGAGTCGGTTCACGCTCTCAGCCACTTCGGATATGCAGGCCGGCACATTTTTGTTTTAACAAACCAGAAATCGCGGTTAAAACGCATTGCAATGTTTTCTATTGTTTTATCAATTTTTAATTCTTCTTTGGAAAATGTACTGCAAGAGATGCGCGGTAGCCACAGAGGTGCAAGAATATTCATGGGTTGGTAGAGAGCAAGACAACGAAAGGTGAAGAAGTAATGCGCGATAAATAGATTTGTTATGTTATGTATTTCTGATGTGTATATAGGTTCCATTTCACAATTTTTAATATAAAATTCCAGAATTCCAACATTTCCATTCTAACTTTCTCATTTTCTTTTTTTTCTCTGGTTTCTGGGGGAGGGAGCATGGCACTCTGAACCGACATTGGACACGTAAATGGTTCTTCACCAGACAGCGTTTACAAAACCTCGTTTAGCCTTTTCCCCCCTTGATTTTCTTTTTAATTTCATTCGACACCCGCTCTATTTTTTTTTCTTTTTTCGTTCGTTCCTAGTTTTATTATTTTTTTGTTCGTATTCTTAAATTGTTCGCTTCGCCGTGGCACGCCATTCGTGCAGTGTGGGCCCAGTGCGCGCCGCGCCGCGCTGCGTAGCGCCGCTGGCGCGCGGCCCTTGAGCCAGCGCCAGCGCAGCGCCAGGCGGAGTCCCCAGCCGCAGCCCCGCCAGCGCCTTTGTGCCGCGCCCAGCGCAGCCTCGCGCCTCAAGAGGCCCAAAGCGCGCGCGGTTTGGCTCTCCTCCCGCCAACTGGGAGACCCCATTAAATTCCCGCTTTCCATTATGCACAGGATTTTTTCCTGGGGCAGGGGTCTGCCGACTTATTTTATTTTAAAGATTTTTGTCTTTTACTGTGAATGCAATTTTTTTTTTAATTTGTTGGCTTGTGCTTAATATTCGTAACGTTACCATTGATATGAAGACCTCGGGGCTATAACATGCTATACCACTACACGTAAGTTTTGAGAAAACAGAGAGTTAAGATTTAGACATTGCATTGTACACATTGGGGTAAAGAACATTAATTTATCAATTACACTCTCATCTTGGGGCGAATCTAAAATAAAAACCCAACATCTAGATACCTATATGCGACATCCAAAATCACTAATATCTCAATTTCATCAGAAATGTGGGATAGCATGTTATTGCCCCAAGGTCTTCGTATATTGAACGCCTTCATTAGTACAGAAAATTCATAAAAGCTGTATTTGTGAATGAGTATCATTGGCTTCGGGGGGGGAGCCCCATGAGTCTATCCACGTCCCCGCGGGTGTGCAACTGCCATTATGAGATTTATTATCGAATTTAATATCATAGTAGTTTTGGCACCTGTGATATTTTTTGAGGGGACTGCCATATTATTTTGTTAGGCGGAACTGCTAAGGATGCGGGAGTTGACGTAGATGGCCAATCGTATCGAGGAGCTCGGTGTGGCCATTTGAGGCCTCTGATTCAGTTTAATACGCAATGCGAACCCGACTCGGGTGAACTCGCCTTGAAACTTAGAGGTCGTCTGCCACTACCGCTCGCAAGGAAATGAATCCCGGTGTGAGAGCCACAACACTGAAAAAAAAACTTGCTTGCAATTACTTAAACTTTTTCTTTCCATCGATGTACACTTTTGTGTTCCAGGGAAATTGTATGTGCCTTTAGAAATCATTTATCCAGTTTTCATTTTTTAAATTAATACTTACTTGGTCATGTATTCTGACTATTTTCAACCTCTAAGAAAAGACAAATTCAATTCAATCCATACCAACCCATGATTTCTGATACTTGAAAGAAAATCACATAAGATGTCTCATTTTTTTGTGCGATGTGGGTGCAATTACGTGATTCAATTTAGTACGGTCGTCATGCAAGTTTCGAGTGGTGGTCTTATTTCCTGTTACCTTTTGATAAGACTCCTTTTTAGGCGCTCTATTTGTAGGTTGACCTAGAATAAATAAAAGTACACCCACAATCAGTATAGAGGTAATTTTAAAACACATCAATATCTGGATCGTGACGTCAACCACATGATAAAAATCATTGAGTCTCAGCCACGAGAATCCGTATCCCATGTCGTAGGCGACCCACAGTTGGAGTCTTCGAGAACCACTGCCTTATATCGGAGACCTCCGCGCAGCGGCAATTTGCATTTCATTCACGGCCCGTGCTCAGGGCCTCCCGCTCCCAGCTGGATTCGATACGTCGCAGTGCGCCGTAAAAGAGGAGCGCCGTTCCCCCGAGAACCGTTTCGAAACAAAGGCATTCCGCCGGCGGCGGCGGCGGCCTTCGCGCCCGCCCAGCCACTTCGCGCGCCGTTTCTCTTTCGGCGCCTCCCGCGCGCGCGCTCACGTGGGACACGCGTGGAAGGAAGCGCAGCGTCGCGCCGCCGCCGCCGCACCTCACCGCGCCGCCCTGACCCGCCCCGTCCCGCACAGCCCCGCTCCGTCCACTCCGCCCGGCCCCGTCTCGCCCCGCTCCACCCTGCCCCGCCCCTTCTGGCCACGCCTCGCTCCGCCACGCCTCGCTCCGCCCCGCCTTGCCCCGCCCCGCCTTGCCCCGCCCCGCCTTGCCCCGCCCCGCCTTGCCCCGCCCCGCCTTGCCCCGCCCCGCCCCACCCCGCCTTGCCCCGCCCCGCCCCGCCTTGCCCCGCCCCGCCTTGCCCCGCCCCGCCTTGCCCCGCCCCGCCCCACCCCGCCTTGCCCCGCCCCACCCCGCCTTGCCCCGCCCCGCCTTGCCCCGCGCCTTCGTGCTCCGCCCCGTCCCGATCAGTCTCTCCCCGCTCCGTCTCGCTCCGCTCCGTCCCGCCGCGCCGCGTTGTGTGGCGTCGTATTTTTAGTGACCGCCGCGAGCAACACTCGACCGCCGTTTAGAAGGTCGACGCAATCGTGTTGTTCCACTCGAAGCTCTCGAGTGCACTTGAGTTGTAGCTGAGATAATGGACGTATTATTTTGTGTTTCCGGGGGCGTCACCAGGTTAAGGTCGTTAGCCCTGTAAGTGTAGTGCATGTTTTATCACGGGAGGTGGCGGTGTTCTTCCCTAGCGGGGTGGAGCGGATTGGGTGCTGACTTACACTTGGCGTGTGGGTTTCCCCATTCACGTATCTCCCAACAGCGGGGTATCGCCCCACCCGGATCAGGCTCTAAGCTCCAGACGTGTGTGGTAGTGTAGTGCAAGAAAGTGTAAGTAAGGGATGTTAAGACAATGATGAGGAAGGAAAGATGGCGCGTGATCCATGGCCCGTTTGTTAGGGAACTGCTCCAGCATTCTCCTGGTACTGATTGGAGAAACCACGGAAGAAACCGATCAGAGCAGGTGCGCGCTCCAGCGGCTGAATTCGATTTAGCTATGTAGCTAGTGTCGAAAATCGGTTATGGCCGGTCTCGAAACCGAGGACATCCCGGTCAGTCGGTCAGAAGCAGTGCAATATGTTGATTTAGGTAAAAAATAAAAGGAGCTTAGTCTTTTTTGTTTAACTTGAGAAAATAATAAATGAACTCGATATATAGTTTGCTGCATTTAAATAATCGCATTTCGTGAACAAAAATGTGTCAAGTGTTTCCACAGAAAAACGTGGCCCAGGGAAAAAAGCAAAGAAGTCTCTCATATCCGATTAAGATCCGATCGAAAATACCCATTTGGGACAGATACCTTGAAAAACGTTTTCATTGGAAAAAAAGTGAAGTATTCAGATAGACCATCCTAGCCTATTGGATCTTCCTGTTACGCGAAGGCATTTTCACCTCCTAAGATTTCGAACTTCGAAAGTAGCTTAGTACACACGGCTAAATATTTTCCACAACCGCTTCTTTCCCTGGATTGGGCGTTTATTAACGGTCTATAGTTGTTTTTAAACCGGGCGAAACTTGGCCCACCGCAGTATGACGCCGTCCCATCTCGGAATCAACGAGAGGTGGGCGGGAATTCTAAGGCGCCACGTCCGCGTTCTGCGCGTATCGCGAGAGGCGGTGCCGCTGGCGCCCGCGGGCACGAGGCGCGGTGTGGCGTGGAGCGGCCTCGCGGCCAACCAGCGCGCTTCCGGGTCGCCAGCGCCGCCTCGGGAAAGTCAAGGCCCGCGCGCCGCCGCCGCCGCCGACTACCTGACTCCGCGCCGCCACCGCCACGAATTCGGTGCTCCAACTCCGCTGCGGTGCCTGCCGAGAAACGATGGAAGAGTCTTGTGGAACTGTAAAGGAGCCCACGCATGCTCGGGATGCGAGACAATTTCATTTGTTCCCTCTCACTCGTTCCCTTTCAGTCGTTCCCTTTCAGTCGTTCCCTTTCAGTCGTTCCCTTTCAGTCGGTCCCTTTCAGTCGGTCCCTTTCAGTCGGTCCCTTTCAGTCGGTCCCTTTCAGTCGGTCCCTTTCAGTCGGTCCCTTTCAGTCGGTCCCTTTCAGTCGGTCCCTTTCAGTCGGTCCCTTTCAGTCGGTCCCTTTCAGTCGGTCCCTTTCAGTCGGTCCCTTTCAGTCGGTCCCTTTCAGTCGGTCCCTTTCAGTCGGTCCCTTTCAGTCGGTCCCTTTCAGTCGGTCCCTTTCAGTCGGTCCCTTTCAGTCGGTCCCTTTCAGTCGGTCCCTTTCAGTCGGTCCCTTTCAGTCGGTCCCTTTCAGTCGGTCCCTTTCTGTCGGTCCCTTTCAGTCGGTCCCTTTCAGTCGGTCCACTGTACTCCATTTAAACAGTTTCACGCGTCTTTTTTCCCGAAAGTTGTTTCAGTAGTATCAAGCCTCCATTTTGTTCATCTGATTGATGTAGTGGTTTGTCTTGAGCGGAATTAGGAAAAACACCATCAGAGCTGTAGAATGCCCTAGCGACATGAGGTATTTGCGCCATTCCCGTAAAGCTGATATCTTGGCGTAGTCTCCCTTTTTACCTTCCTAGTTGGATTTAGGAAGAGCAATTCTAACGATCATGCCGGAAACTAATTCTTCAAGAATCATTTTTTAGTTGAAATAAACATTTTCTTATGAAAAAAACTTGCTGAAAGGATATAATGAGAAGTGAATGCATAAGAAAGAACACGTCCAGCAAAAGGAAAAGAAATCGAATTAAATAAACCTGTCTGTTGTTGTCTGGGACATTATCCTTTCGTTATTAGAGATATTATTTCTCCCTATCGTGTTTTGTTAGTCAATGACTTTGACTTTGCACAAGTCGCCGATAAGAGGCAGTATCATTATCACAAGGAATATTATCTCGTTCATTTTCCTACCATTTACCTCCGGAAACCCAGACAGCGACATGACGTGTTGCTATGTGTACGAAGTGTGCTGTGAACGGCATACATTATATGCGAATGTGACAGACAATGCCAGGATTCCTTCTTCAATCCAAATGAGTTTCTTACAAGAACCGAATGAGTCCAAAATTCCATATTGTGAGATATTTCACTTAGTTATTCCCTACATCTGGCGCTATCTGCTGGCCGTTTCCTTTTAGTAAGTGTCAAACACATTGAATGGTATAAGGCAGGGGATAAATTCATTACTGCGCACGTTTAAGCTCTGAAGTTTTTGGTACCTCCTGAAAAATCTCGAGTTTGGACTAGTTTGGTTCTTGTAAGAAACCCTTCCAATGCATTTAATTCAATGAAATTATCATTTTTGTCTCTTATTCTGTACAGCCAACAACCATTAAAATGAATTTCGTAAAACGTATTTGATTGTCACCATCCATTCGATTCTCGAAAGCAGTCACAATTGCTTTGAACAATTTGAATTTGAAATACAATTTGAATTTGGAATTTTTTCGCTTCATATTAATTCATCTATTCAAATTATATTTTGAATTAGGCATTTTTCACGTTTTTACTTTATTTTCTCTTCATGTCGCTTTCTCCATCCTCTCAAATTCTCCTATTCGCAGGCAACTTCGCCTCAGTTTCCAGACTCCGCCGTCATTTCGCGGCAGTTTCTAGAACGCGCCCCGGATGTTTCGAGTGCAGTTGGCCTTCTCGGGCCGTTAGCTACTGCAGTATCCCCTCCATTATCAACGACAGGCACCGCACGGGGCGATACGAGTCCATTAGCACCGAACGATATATGGGAGCTACAGCTGCCGCGTACGAACGGTTGTCTCGTAAATCTGTCTTCACTTCTGTTTCCGCGTATCGTGTGGGACGGTGAAAGCGGTTTAATTTTTCGCCTGGGTGCAGTCATTTGCTCTTTATACGTAAGTGGTCAAAATTCGAATCCTGCCTCGGGGTGGATGGTCGAGTGTGTGTTAGGCATGGTGGGACTCTCCCCATCACCATGTATCACCATTTAATTCTTTTTCGTTCCTGGCCGTCCTGAATGGCACAGGGGCTTGAGGATATTTGCAAGCAAGTATACATTGCATTCGGGGGCCCTGTTTGTGGCATGGTGCGCGTTTCTAGCACAGCACTAAGCGCAATGGACCCGCGAGCTATGCTGCTCCAATTTAAAATTTACATTGATCAATGAGGACTCACGAGTCACACCAGTGCCATAAATGGAGGATAGTGTATTTACTAGAGTGGCTGCCTCTGAGGAAAATGTCTCTGGACCGGCGCGAGGGGAGGGCTGATACGTCTTTTAATCCAAAACTATAAGAGCATTTTAGTGGCATAATTACCGAATAAGAAGAAAAAATAACATAAATTTGTAAATATAGGTAAAAAAAAAATCGAGGAGTACGATTCTTTTCGCCAACTCTCAGAAAGCGAAGCCCAAGTAGGTCTACCCTAATACTGTCTCCGAATATCCAGCCCGACGAAATCCTGTCGTGGCGACGTGTGTGGATTTAGTGAGTGTATAAATAGCTGCGCTTGGCTTCCAAGGTAGTCAAGCCACTTTCTACGGAATGTGGGCCCGCCCGGTGTTGTGTGCTGCTGTGCGCCGGCGCCCGGCGGGGTACTCGCGGGCGAGCGTTTCCCCCGCCGCTGAATGTCAACATCGCTCTCTACGCTCCCGCCCACGTGAGCGAGTCCGAGTCGAGAGGAGCTTGGTTGGTGTGTCAAATTTCGAAACTGTTGTGCATCATGCGACATGAAACCGCCAGTTCGTTCAATGAATGTGTCAGTTGGCCTCTTCGAAAAGACATCTTCAGAAACGGCTGTTTGTTTATAGCGTCTTCCCTTTCGTCTTCCCTCTCGTCTTCCCCCTCGTCTTCCCTCTCGTCGTCCCAACATCCATGGTTTGGTGTCGACCAAGTGTTGGGAAGAATACCATGTGTTATAATAGGCCTACAGATACTAGGTTTAACTTAATGATTTCAAAATGATACATGATTTTCGTGAAATGATAATGTATGTGATGGTTCACTTTTTTTGACACTCCACGATGACGTGAAAACTTTGCCCAATACGAACACGTAAGTTCATATCCCTTCCGCAAAGTTGTTGGTACAGACGTCAACGCTAGGTCGGAATGAATAGGAATAGTAGAAATAATTATTTAATTATAATTTTTGATAACTAGTTCAAACTCTGTTCCAAGTCTGAATGATACATTTTGTTATTAACATAAATCTTAATTGTCTTTTTTTACTTTAGTGATTTAGAAGTTTTCCGAGTACTCGTAAATGTATGGACGGTTTGTAGGTTTTGTGAGGTAGAAAAAAGCTGTAGTTTTTTGCAGTAGTAGATTTGATTTCTAGTACATTCTCGCCGTCATGAAGTCGATCTGAAAATTAACGCTGGTCGCAAAGAAAGGAAAAAATCACAACTAAAATAGTTTGAAGAGACAAAGTCAGATTTACCTTTCTCGAAAGTTGGATTGTGAGCAGTGTTTCTATTGGCCATTGCGTCGACTTCTATTCTCTGAAAGCAACTTCCACATGTATCCGTTTGTCTTGTTGTCTCGAGATGTCACCTCTCATCGCGCGTTGCCAGGGCCGAGCGTCGAAAGAATCTCATTGTTGCCTGGAAGCAGCGGATCGGCAGCTGCGTGGCCGCCGGAGGCCGCTGAAAGCGATTTCTGGAGTCGGCGTCGGTTTTCTTGCGCCAGTCTTTTGTGTCGGAAACCCGCTGAGAATTCGCTCTCCTCATGACATTGGGTCACCCAATATCAAGGTCTTCACGCTTCGTTGGTCCTCGCTGAAATACTTTCGCCGTTTGATGCATTGGTTCGTGATGCTCGTGTAGATTATCAAAGAAATTCGCTTCTCTAAATGGCCAGCAGATTCACGACCTGCTGAAAATTCCCGCTTCAAAAGGAACTGATGTACAGAACCTTTTTATTATATATTTCTAATGTAGATCGTCTATTATGAGGTCATCAATTACCCGAACCGTCAATTATCCGAACTAATCTTTATTTTTTAGCTTTATTTTCTTGTAGTCAGTTTTGAGTTACAAGTTCCGTGCGTTTTGTGAATTACATTTTGAAATATATTCATACTTAGGTCTTACTTCATAAGCAATTTTTATTTATTCCCTCATATTGTAATGTATCAAATTGTAATCTGTTTTCGATTACCCAGAATATTTTATTTTCTGGAGAGCTGAAATTTTAGTGTAGATAAAACGCGCTCAGCAATAGAGTTTTGTAGGTTGTGTCATGAAAATATTTCAAATGAGCCGAACTATGCGCATTTTGTTACGGAGAAGATTTTTTTCTACTTCTCCTTTTTTAGACAGTGTGATCTTTTTCAATTTTATATTTAATTTCTGGTATCCTTTGCGTGATGAAATAACGAGCGTGCAATAAAATTTACGTTTCAGTTGTCAGCCCATACCGTCTCCTACTGTGCTTACGTTCTTCAGCGTCTGCTGGGTTAATATTTTATAGTCATAGTAACATAGATCGCGTACGATGAGAGGATATTCAAAGCGGGTGGATACAAGCCTTGGCTTTTTGAATTGGGAAGGAATTAGGACAGTGGTAGGGTTTAGGACACATCACAGGGGTTGGACTCGCTCCTATGAAACAGTCGTTTCTCGGAACAAATTTCACATGAGATTGTCCGGGAACCAAACCCGGACCTCCTGGGTGAATGGCAAGTGACTTTCGCTCTGGTTCACAAGGTGGCGTAATATTTTATATTCCTCTATTAAAATAAATAAGTAATTTGTTCAATCGTCTGAATCACGGCTCATGACAATGGTCTGAAGCCTAAGCGATTGTTGGTTTTCTCGGAAATGCCAAGATGTCTTAGATTTGTGCTTTACACAGTTGCTTCTTATCGAACCGTGGAATCCTCTAGAATTTAATTCGTAAATAGTTACTGGTCGAACCCGATTTGAAATATTGTTCTGGAGAAGTGATGTTTCATCACATTACAGATTGTTCAAAGCGATTCTTTCAGATTTTTAAATGATCTCTGCAAAAAACTCGTAAACTTTCACAAATTTAGAGTTTTTTTTTCGAATTTCAGGTCATAACAGGAAATATTGTGCACATTCCACCCCACTGCCTTAACCTGATCATGCTTCGCCCCTTCATCTGTCTTTAGGACTCCAACACTTCTCTAGAGAAAACGAGAGTTCCGGAATGTCTGGACCACTAGCGACATAAACATGTAATTTAGAGGTGATACACCGTCAACCTGTCACCCATTATTATGGTCACTATAAGATTTGATCGTTTCTGTTTCGCGGATTTCTGTATTTACATTCCAAACATCAGACGCCTATGAACATTACACATTACCATATGATTAACACTTTCCCCTCCTCCCCTGAAACCGAACGTATTTTTTTTCGAACGGTCCCCTGGCAGCCGTGCGACTCACAGCCCTCCGCATCCGCCGCCTCGGGGCATCGGCCGTCGGCTGTTTGGCACCGCGCCGGTCTAATCACCCACGCGTGCCGCGCACGGCCCGCCCGCCCGCCGCCTCACCTCTCACGGAAGGCTGTTAGCGCGCCCGTGCGCCCGCCCACTCGCCCATCACGCGTGACGATCGCACTTCGACGCCCAGCGCCCGACGCACGCTCTGGGAACCCATGGGCCAACGCTTGCATTTATTTCATTTATTTAACATTAAAAAACAGTTAAAGGTAAGTTTCAAAGAGTTCAGACTGTCTAAAGAAGGAGAGGAGGTAGAAAACAAACTAGACTTCTCCGTAACAAAACGTCCATTCTTCGGCTTATTTTCAATATTTTCATGACACGAACTGCAAAAACTCTTTGTTGGTCAGTGAATATTAACCACACTAAAATTTCAGCTCTCCAAAAAATAAAATTTTGTGGATAATTGAAAATAAGATTTGGGCGTAAGGGAAAAAATAATTACTCTAGTATTAATACAATATTTTGATTTGAATGTCTGAATCGTTTATAATGTGAAAGTATGAAATATTTCAAAATGTGACTCATAAAACGCGTGGACATTATAACACGTAATTGACACGTATATGAGGAGAAGTGCAGTCTGTCCACGGTTTTTTGGGCAGTGTAATCTCTGTCCTAACGATGTCTCTGTCCTCATATACGAGTTCACATGTAGTTGAATTATGAATACAGGTAGCAACGAGCGTTTTCGGTAAGAATTGATATGAAAATATTCGTTCCTTTTGTAATACAATCTACTTGAAAATGCAAATCACCTGTAGATTTTAGCTTTTTTCCCTAGTGTTCTACGTAAAGGAATTGACTTACTACAGCGAGAAAATGGAAAACGACTATTTGAGTATCTACAATATCCACGTGCACAGAGAGTGAAGCTACATTTATTCCAGGTCTGCTGATGATCAGCGGCATATCCAGGGGGCACGGGAGCCGTAACCCCCGTCCCTTTACCATTGTTTTTGTAATTTTACTCAATTTATACAAAATAACTACCATATAGATCTTTTCACATCCAAAACAGGATTTCCATTATGAATGTACTCTTTACTTAATTTTTTTCCAGTAAACAATTAAAAAAAGTATTTCAAAAATATTTATGGAGGTCCAAACCGAATTCGCCCTCCCCTGCAAAACTTTCTGCATCACCCCTGCTGAAGGTGGTCCTCTGGGCATCCTCGCGTGCCTCAGGGCCATCACAGCCCGCGGAGCGTGTAGCAGGTTACACCTCGGGATTAATTACTAACGACTTGACGCCAACGATACGTCTGTGTTGCGAGAGCGATCGCTTGTAGGAAAAGTAGACGTGTGGAGGTTTGCAGGCCGTAGTCTCTGATCGCATTCCTTCCTGATTTCGTCTCCGTTTGGAAAGAGGCATGGAATGTTTGAGACAACTAAAACGAATAAGTGGACAGCGTTATTGTGAACAGGGAGTCTCGTGGAAAATTGTTCCGTTGGCGTATATATCCCGAGTGCCAGGAGATGTCTGGCTGCGCAATTGTTCGTCCTCCGTGTTTGGACTATGCTGTACGTTGAGTACCTCCTCCAGTCCACATACTTAATATCCAAGAATGAACTGAGCGATCGGGAATTGGGCAAAAATATGACTTTGCCCGTGCCGTGATTTTCATATCGCCCGTTCGCCCGTTAACAAGTTTCCGCTCCAACCAAACTGCAGGCCATTTCCTCTCAAAATGAAACCGAGCGAGCAGCGCAGGAAGGTAAAGCGGCAAAGGGAAGCGAGGGCGGTTTCAAACGAACGCTCCGCGGAGGTTGGCGAGGGCGAGGGCGAGGACGGCGGCGGCCGCAGCGAAGCGGTCGGAGGGCGCGCGGGAGGAGCGGAAAAGTTGGCGTGCGCGCGTGCTCGTTTCGCGCCCGCCGCTAATTGCGAGAGACGCCGTGGGTTCGCCGCTCCTCCGCCTGCTCCTTCGCCAGCCTGAACACCGCCTGCGCCGCCCCCGCGTCGGGCCACCTTGCCACCCAAACCCCACCCTTGCCGCCCCTCATGCCACCGGGTTCAAACCGTTCGCACTCGCCCCCGGCACGCACCCACCCACCCCCGTCCCCTGGCCGGCCCGGTCCCCTGGCCGCCCGTCCCCTGGCCGCCCGGTCCCCTGGCCGCCCGGTCCCCTGGCCGCCCGGTCACCTGGCCGCCCGGTCCCCTGACCGGCCCGGTCCCCTGGCCGCCCGGTCCCCTGACCGGCCCGGTCCCCTGGCCGACCCGGCCCCTGGCCGCCCGGTCCCGTGGCCGGCCCGATCCCCTGGCCGCCCGGTCCCCTGGCCGCCCGGTCCCCTGGCCGCCCGTGCCCTGGCCGACCCGGCCCCTGGCCGCCCGGTCCCCTGGCCGCCCGGTCCCCTGGCCGCCCGGTCCCCTGGCTGCCCGGTCCCCTGGCCGCCCGGTCCCCTGGCCGGCCCGGTCCCCTGGCCGGCCCGGTCCCCTGGCCGGCCCGGTCCCCTGGCCGGCCCGGTCCCCTGGCCGGCCCGGTCCCCTGGCCGGCCCGGTCCCCTGGCCGGCCCGGTCCCCTGGCCGCCCGGTCCCCTGGCCGCCCGGTCCCCTGGCCGCCCGGTCCCCTGGCCGCCCGGTCCCCTGGCCGCCCGGTCCCCTACACCACCAACGCAAATCTCTCCGCAACATCCTCTTACCAGTCTGTTCCTCTTCCCTAACCTCCTCGCCACCTCACCTCACTTCTCCACCATCTTCTGCCATCTCCTCTGTCTCCCTACCTCCCCCGCATGCTGCACCGCCTTCCCCTTCCCCCCGTTCCCGCTCCCGCACTGCCCGCCCGCCGGGGAGGTCGCCGCGCCCGCGCCGTGGGAGCCTGCGCCCGGCTCCTCTTTTCTCTGGTGAACCCCGTGGCAACGACGCGCTCACGGCGCTCGCCACACCGCTGTAATTAGGCGCCTGGGTTCAGTTCATTACGCGGGAATCTGTGCTTATTGCGCTAGTAATAGGGGGTCGCGTTCTCTATGGTTAGCATTGTAAGCGAAAATTGTTGTTCCTCTAATTTCCTTTCGTTGGCTTCTAAACGAAGGCAAGGTTTTGAAACGCTTTAGATCGTTTTCAAATTTACACATTTTCACAAGTTCTTCATTCTATTTATTGTAGCTTGTATAAAAGCCTAAAGATCAGCAAATCGCTCTGCACTTCATGTGTGGATGCATATGACGTGAATATTTAAATCGTGTGAATTATCATTCATTCCATACTTAAAAAACCTAGTCTAACTTCCCTTTGAGCGGTCGCCAATATCTCCTTCAGGTTATGTCATTAGAAGAACTGCATGCATTGAATCGATAAATGGTAATCTGTTAACAAAGCCATTTAATAAAAGGACGTTGAATGACGACTCGAATCTCATTCGCATGCACAAGAACGTTGTCTGCGCCCGAAGGTTCAACTCCCACTCTGGCGGCACCTACGAGTGCGGGAATCCAGGAAGACCCCGGACGCACCGTATGCAGCTCGCGCAGTGCTTGCGTCTTCGCACGATTTCCCGTTGGGAAGAGTACGGTCGTTTGTGACCGAATATTTCGAATACGCGCTAAGGCACAGGCGTGTTAGTACTGCGTACAGCGCATTCTGGCGAACACCGCGGCAGAACTGTATCAGATGTACGAGTACTTGAATTATTTTAACGAACTGAGCAATTCAGTATGGGCATAGACAAGCGTGTTTGCCCATAAACCCTAATTTAGGTATGAAAAACCCAAATCTCCGATTGAATTCGCTGGAAACGTAGGAGAAATCAATGAAATGGGTTACTGGTAGTTTCAGCCAATCACAAACCGATATAGTTCAATATGAGTATGACTGTAAATTTCCTTTTAGCAAATATACCTCTCACGTCACGTCATATGTGCATCATATTAAATAGAGCTTTCAGCTCGAAGCTAATCTAATACCTTACCTAATCCAATAACTGTCGTCTATAAGTTACAATTTGAAGATGAATTGCTAGTGTTGTAGAATGCAGTGGGACCACCAATATTTGTTAAACCCGTCGGCTTTTTACGCCCGAACTTTTCTTCCTTCGAACACGGATCTACTCCAAGCGTACCATTATGTTGCCGTGCTTTGCCTTAAACTTTCTTCATTTGAATTACTTTCTCTTACTTTTTGATACTTCTAGCGTACATATATTTCGTTTCACGATCGATTGTTTAGATATTTAATTTCCTTACGTGGTCTTTCGTTAGCTGTTTATATGGAAGAGATATAATCGTCTTAATAAGGTCGCAAACGTTTCGAAATTTTAAATGTAATTCCATCATCAGGAAAACTATAATTTAATGTGTATTTATTGAAAAGCCTTGTTTTAATAGTGCGGTTACTTTTATTTCATTAACTATGTAGTGTGAAAGAATAATCTATTCGTTTTCTATATACAATGTGGTAGTGCCAGAACCTAGTGTACTCACGTGATTAATATTAGTAGGGTACGCGAGTCATTTGCAATCAATATTGTCATGTAATAATGGAACACTTATTTACTTCCCCTAAAAAATTGTATTTTGTGATATATTTGTCTCTTACCTATCATCCTAATATTTATAGTTAGAATTAGATCATGGATTGTTTCTGTATTTCGTAGCCCCAAAACGGAAAGTAAAATATTCTGAAACGTAAGCAACTAATATAGATTTATTTATATCCAACTAACATCCTGTTAACGTAATTCATGATTCATCCACTGGCTGTGTTCTTTGTCTTGTATCATTTTGCAACCATCCGCCTGTATGTGTGTCATGACATGATCCATATGTAACATCTGCCGTTCCATTTATGTGTTGCTTCATGCATTGTGTTTCCGATTCACATCTTATCGTATTCATTTTCCCGTCTTCTCGTTGCCATTATTTTCTGCTTCTCATTTCCAGTACCCTTGCTCCTGTCGTATTGGTCATTGAAGTGCATTAAGCGATTGCCTAGACCACCCGTACTACCCGCCCGTCATGTATTTCTTGGCTTGCTTTGATTCCATTGACGGCAGCTCTTTTTGTCTGTATCTATTATAAAAAGTTATAGATTTTTTTTACTGTTCTCATTGACCTCCATTCTCTTTAGTTATTTTTAACGTTTGCCTCTAACTTTTTTCTTTCCTCTCTACATCTTCCTTTTCCATTTTCGTTTTATTTTTCCTTAGTTTTCGATACACTGTTTTGGTATCCTAATTTTAATCCATAAATAATCATTGTAATATTATTTTTGCGAGATGTTTCAAGAAAAGCTTTATCAGTATTTTGATGTAAAAAGCGTTGGCAATATTGCGTTCGCCGAGTTCAAGGATGTTTCATGATATTCGCTGAGGCCAGCGTGTCACCGTCAACTTGGAAATGCACACGCCAAGCCAATGGAAGTGGCCGCATCGAATTGATTCTTTTATGACAAGCTCATTTACCGCAACTACCTTCAGTCGTTTGACTTTATGAATCACTACCCAATTCACGTTTTTCATACGTTTTCCATTTAACCATTTGCTTTTTGTCGACAAAAATAAACACTATTTATCCACGATTTCGTTACCAGGGCCCTACAATAAGAGTTTTTGTGCCGAAAATTCGCCTTTTCCTGACGCACGATTACAATACTTCCTCTTCTTACAAAGTATTTAAACATAGCTGCTTTTCAAGGTTACGAGCTGGAAAGAGAGGGGGACGTTTTTCAATCGGGAACCCCAGTCCAAAAATGTAGGTTCTAAAGGATCTCCCGATTGGATGACAATGTTCCCATCTCCCTCCAGCTTGTGATCTCGAAGTGCAGCTATCTTTAAATCGAAGTATATACTTGGCGCGTATTATATTTATTTCTTGGCGCGTCAGGGCCTGTCATCACGATGGAATATCTCACGGTATTTAGCGTCGTTCTCGATCGTGCCACTAGGAGTCGCATGATCTCGACTGTATCGAGCAGTGCTGGCGACCATGCGACTCCTAGCGGCGCAACCGAGAACGACGCGAAATACCGTGAGATATTCCTTCGTGACGACACGCCCCCACGCGCCAGGAAATGAAAACGCAAGTCCAAGTGCGAGAAAGTAGAAGCACTCGCTCCTCGGAAGCTGGGAGCGCGGCGGCCGTCTGGGTGCGCGTCCGCCGCGAGGCGAGGCGAGGCGAGGCGAGACGGCGGCGTGGGCGCGCCGGTTCGTGACCCTGGTGCAGCCGCGCGGCGCTAGCTGGGCGTCGATGCGCTGACGCCAAGGTCCGCGCCTGCCCGCGCAATCCGCGCAGGCTTTCTTTGCTGATGTGGAGGAAAAATTGCGAAAAATTGTGACCTCGCGTGAAAGAGCAGTAACAGTTAAGAGTTGACCTAGTGGAAGGAAACATATGCTACGTTGGTTTTCTCTTATCCTACTAAAGAGTTTGTGTTGGATGCCACACTCATTTCTGGGTGTGGCGAGGAAGCAGGCGTTCGCCTTTCATTTGCTCCGTACTTTAATTTCCTGGGCAGGTGATTACAGCCTTTAAGCCTTTGAAGTAAGCCTTTGCCTTTATGGAGGTTGACTGATCATAACGTTTGAATAATATCGATGAATGGTTCTGCATGGGATGATGTTCAGATGATTGATAATTTCGTGATTCTGGGAGTGTCACCTGCTATCTTTGGTCCCGTTAGTATACTTTATTTATCACGGGAAATGGCCGTGTTCTTCCGCCGGATGATGAGATCTAACGCCGTTCTACTCATAGGCTTGCAGGGTTTCCGTATCCAGATATCTCTCATCAGCGGAGGCCGCCAGGACAAGCTTCTGGCTTCGACATGTGTGGAAGAATAGTGCGGGTATGTCTAAGTAAGAAATGAGGAAAGGGGAAGGAATAGGATGGAACGATCACACGCGGTCCATGACCCGTTTGTGAGGATACTGCTCTAGCATTCGCGTAGTGTTGATCGGAGAACTTACGGAAAACTACTGATCAGAGCAGCCAGCTGTTAGAATTTTCCTCCAAGCAGCGGCTGAATTCGAACGAGCTACCTAGCCAGTGTTGAAAATCCTCCCAGTGTCAGACCTGGAACCCTAGGAGCCCTAGTCAGAGGAACTGCACTGCAATCAGTTGATGGCCTGAGCCACCTGAGCTGGTTGATCCGATGAGACAGTCTGGATATGAGAAGGCCAACCAAGCCGCAACCAATGGCGGAAACATACGTCCCTGACGCGAACCCGTAATCACAGCCTTTTTCTTCAAGTCTCTGTGCCAATGAGGCGACCGGCTAAGAGTTCATAATTATTAATTATAATTAATAAAATATTTAGATATTTTGGTACGGAATCGATACGTTTTATGATGTTGCTTCTATATCTATCACGACGAGACAAAATGTAAATCATTTTCCAACTGTTCAGTACTTCTCGTAAATAATTTAATTCTAGTGATTGGTTGATAAGAAGGAAAAACAACAGGGATACGAACATGTCGCACGCATTGCGACGAAACAAGTATTCTTCTGTCGAAAAATGATTAGTATGTTGGGAATTTGATGTAGTCATTCAACGCTGTTGTATCTAAAATGTCTTGTGGGAGGAGACGCTTATTCATATTTGTCGCTCAATCCAAGGACACACAACGTCGTCCAATCAATAATTAGTAGGGAAATTGCCATGGCCACAGCTTCAATTAAATCATTTGCTTCAATGAATAATCAAAAGCATTAAAATATCTTAAATGGTCACCACAGCTGAAGAACATTTTGTAAATGCACGAAAATTTCTAAAAGGTAAATTTTAGGATACAACTGTCTACTTCCCCTAATAAAATCTCGTAACAGAAGACTACTATTAGTCACAGTAACCTTTGTTGAACAGCCAATTTTCTCTGAGCGAAATTAGTATACCTACGTACTTCTGTAAACGTAGTAGCGGTTCGAGTCCGTATCTTCTTCGCTGTCCGGGTGATGCTGCGTTGCCGGCTGAGAGGCCGACGTTTCGCCTGTGATGTTGCACGCCTCCTCAGGGCAAGGAGGAAATCCTTGAGGTCTGCGACGCAGTCACCCGGACAGGGAAAAAGATAATTGGCCTATTTGCAGTGTCACTAAAATCATTTAGCATTTGACCCATTCCAAGAACGACCATTAAAAATTCAGTTGCCGCCGGTAAGCAATTTTTTCACGAGCTATGTACAAAGGAACCAATTTTAATTGTTGAAAAATAATGGTCTAGTAAATACATTCAGTTACTAAATCCCTTTAATTACTTTCTTCAGATGAAAATGGATTTGTTGCATGGGTCTTAATACAAAATTATTGAAAATTCGACTAGAATATGGTTTAGGATAGAGACCACAGAATTATGAAAACGTGCACAAAATTCACTTCTCCCCATAGCTCGTCACACACAGTTTTTAACTGTTTTTGACGTAAATAAATAAATTAATTAATTAATTAAAGTAACAAAACTAATAGTTAATTTAATTATGAAATAGTCTGTTTAGAATTACACATTTTTATTTTTTATTGTTTCTGCTTATTTTAAAGAAACTGATGGATTTTTTGTGATTTAATGAAACAAAAAAAAAGTACATGCCCAGATTTTTCTGCGGCCATCGATTGAGTTCATCCAAAATTTCTGTGTCCAGTAATCTTCTAAAACGCATCGTGACTTGGATCGCCTTTCACAATCACCATTTAGAAGATCATTCCGCCTATTGTAATAAGCGCTCGCGCGACAAGGCGATTAATTATTCCGCACACAGTTTAGAGTCTCGCCCGCAGTGAAGTGGGCGGTGGCCCAGCCCCCCCGCTGTGAACCTGTGTTCGCTCGCTGACCGATCGGCAATGCTCGGGACTTTCCGTCTATGGGCGTATGCTCTCAAAGTAGGTCCAACCAATCCATATTCGAGTAACCTGCGTCCGTCCGTTAATCACGGTTACGGCCTATCCAACCACCAATCAAAGGACGTGTCAATCGACGCGTCTCAGTCTCGTGGTGGGAAGCTGATGATTTGTTTTAGGATTCTTGCAGAAAATTCAAAGACGTTTCTCCAAAAACTTGTGTTTTTACGTCTTTACCGCTGCCATCTCGCAGAGAGATCAGGTGCCCGCCAACGTTACCGCCTCGGTCGACACCAGAATCTGCTGAGATAACATCTAAATGTGACGCCAGAGGGGCGCACTAAGACACCCAGACGATGAATACCACAGGTCTCTAGAAATTGTATTGTTCGAACGTCCGTGTTTACGGTATGCGGTACTGGGCGTGGATCTCTCGGTAATTATCCTACGGGATGGTAACGCTGTCGTTGGACCTTTTCCTTTCGTTTTGTGTGATAATTTTGTTAATATCCGTATCATATGCCATGATGCTAATAAGATAATCCCTTTTTGTAGGATAATTTCAAGTACAAAATTATATTTTAATATAAATCTACAAGAATGTAACAGTAAGTTATAGAATACAAGCGTGCACATACACAAATTTTCTTTAATAAGTCACCTAATAATACACTGAAAGAAAGTATTCTTCAGTACAACTCTTCTGGGCGCGCTCGGATTAGGTTTTCCAAACATAATCCGTTATTCTGGCTAGTGGCAGTAGCCCGAAAGAACACTCGCCAAGAAGTTGCAACCGTAGATTTTTGTATTTTTATTTATTTAATTTGAATTCTTAATACTTATTTTTTACGCACCACGCCTGAGGGCGAAAGAACCTGACAACTGTATGTTTAGAGTTTTCTTTGTATTTAGAACTTTCGTAGTAGAAATTTTGACATGAAAATATTTTTAAAATAGTTTAATGCGTCAACAACGCTAGTTCAAGTAGTACAGAGGAGTTACTCTAGGAAGGGTCCAGTTTGACAGGTCTAGAAACAAATGTATTGCAGGCGATGACAATGCAAGAGATAGTTTTGTCATACACAATGAACTGTAAACGAAAGCACTGACAAAATGAGTGCATGGACGTAACTTGCAGTTCTGCTACCACCAGTGTCCAAACAGTAGCTGGCAATGCGATCAGTTCTGATAATAATCTCTCTGTAGTTATGTATTTGTTCCTTTCAAAGTTGCACCTACTCCACATAAAAGCCATGCATGACTTGCGATTATCAAGAAGGCGGAGGTCTGTTTGTTGTATCGTGCCGTCAGGTAAGCTTGAAGGGAACAACTACATTGTCAGAAAATAATAAAATAATTTTCATTATTTTAATGTAAATTACATTAAAGACATTATCAAAAACACATTAAATTTAATGTGCACATTGGGATGCAAGAGTCAAAGTTTTATGATCATAGCCGGGAGGAAAGAATTAATGCTCTTGATGGGCTGATGATAATGAATATATGATATAAATGATGAGAGGCACGGGAAACGGGAGAACCTCTACATTAAATCTACATTGATTTTAGCTTATGTATTCAATTTAATGTGCAAAAATATATTAAGCTCTTTTTAATGTACAAAGAACTTAAGTTTCATGTACCACACATTAAACTACATTAGATTTAATGACATTTCTGCCAGTGTAATATGTATTTCGGCCCCCTGCGACGACGGGGGCGGGTGGGGGGGGCGAAGGGCTTTGGTGTGTGCGGGCGTCAGTTAATCTCCCTCGGAGAGGCCGCACTCCGCATTAATTGGACAGGCCGTGTACCCAGCGCGAGCTATGCCCGTCATTTGGGTGGATTATCCTTAGGCCGCTTTCACGTACAGGTCGCGCCAGAGCATAGCACGGATTCTACTCTCTTTGGTCACTCCTTTTTTTTTCCTTTTTGGGCCTATCGGCTTTTGGGATGGAGTATGGTGAAATGTTTGATTAGAAATCGGAGCGTTTAGATTTGTTGAATGTGCGTCAGTGTCTTTCAAAAATATTTAAACTCTCCTGAAGGATATTCTCGTATTTCTAATGGTTGTTTTTAAAGATACAGAAAAGTGTGCAGTTTAGTCTGAACAGTTATCGTATGATTTATTGAAAAATGTTTTACGCAATGTAGAAAATGTTACATAAAATATCACTACAACTAGCTTTAATTAAATCGTTCACACGTGTCCGCATGGATTTAACCAAATTTTCAGAAATCATGGACCTTCGATTGTCTTCATGGTATATCAGTGGATTGAAAAGTGTTACGTGTTACTTTTCATAAATGACCATAGATTACCAAGAGGATGAAGGTCAAGAGATTTTCTGTCCACTTCTTCTTAGGGGCAATCTTTTTTATCAAAACGGAACGTTAACCATTAAGATAATGATATTGTCACTCGAAATGTAACTAAACTAGTTGCCGAAAACAAGACACAGATCTCACAATCTCGCCAACTCAACAATAATTTCTAGTGAATCAATTAAATGTATTCATTAATCACGATCGCAAATTATGTCGACTGTATGCTGAAAATGAAATACATAGAGGGTTCACATAGAGAGTGATAGATTAATTTTCTCACAACTGTAACTGTAAATGTAATATCTTACAAATGAATTTGTATGCAAAATTTAGTTTCTTACAAAATTTATTTACAGTTTGACCAAATTTCATTTAGAAAATAATTTAATTAATTTAGTGAATAATTTCATAAGTTATGTTTTCAAATCGAGCATGGTTTTCGTATTTTATATGTTGCTATTTTTTTTAGCTATTATGCTATGACGACTATACCCTTATATCACAATGGTGACACTTCTCTCTATTTGGGCAAAATCCGTATTAGTACAATGTAACGTAACCTAACCGTTGTTACTATCCCCAGGGAACTTAATACTTTTTCTTCCATGAGACTTCCAGTCTCTCCTCTTCAGGAACATCATCGTTACCAATTGTTTTCCTCGGACTTCCTAGAATACTTCTTCTTCTCGCTAGTGTCTTGTCATTGCTGTGTCGTGCCAATCTTGGTCTTCTTTGATGATGCTTGTTTTCCCATTCCAGCCTCCTCTCCTTCTAGCCCCACGTATTCTATTTTTTAAGACTTTCCTTTTTTCGCTACTTATTTTGTCCCGCCTGGTTTTTCTGACAATTCTTCTTAACACTTCCATCTCAGCAATTTTCAGTGTTTGTTTGTTTGTGCGCGTGTTTCTGCATCGTTTGTTTTGACTTGTCTTATCACTGTTTTGTAAAATCCTATCTTTTGTGTCTGTTCTTAGGTTCTTGTGACATTCTGTACTTTTTTTACTTACTTACTACGGTCGCTTTTCAACTACTAAGGTCGTATAGCGACTACTGTAAGTAACATTGGGGGTAAGGAGACGGTATACGGACACACAAAGATCCATGCACCGGGTGGGATTCGAACCCGCGACTCTTCAGACACGAGGCAGCTACAGCTCTTCAGCCTTAGCGACGTCTATCCAGGCGGGCCGTTTCATTACTTCATCGTTGAGTATTTATTGGCTAGTTACTTCTACCCCGATATAATTTCATACACAATATATACCCGATATAATTTTCCTCCGCAATATATCCTTCTACAACCAATTGCACCATAATGGAAAATGGTTGTAGCCCGATTCCGGAAACTCCTCGGCAGAATTCTCGTAGTCCTTGAACCCTGTCGCTGCCTGATTTAGATCGTCGTCCGTCGTCCCGTGTCGTCCTAACAAGTGCAGCTATCAGCACTCTGCCGCCAAGTGCGGGCTCGTCCTCCGCAGCATCTCGCGCAGATTCTGCAGCTTCAGTCGAAGCGTTCGCGTTCACCACTTCGCAGAGCGCTTGTCCGCGCGGCCAGCCTTTTAGGGTTATGACACTTCGTGGAGACGCGGCCCCTTGCCTTTGATGGATCCCCCCACTGGAGTTTCGGTTGGTTCTGGATGCGTTCTTTCCTCGTTCCATTAACGTTTTTTCTGGCACTTCGCTTCTTGGTACAATCGTGTATTTTTGGAGTTGGTTTATTTTCGGTTCGTTTGTTTATTGGACGATCTCTGAACTTCTGTCGGCACTACAAGCGCCCCTGCGATGTGGAGGGAAAATTACAAACAACCAGTGTTCGCACTGCGAATTTCAGCCAAGTTGTTGAGATTCTGATAAAGTACGGTGCACTGTAATGTGACCAGTGAGTCACCTTCAAACTTTACCTTGTGGTTTATTGCGTTGGAAATTAAACACATGAAGGAAATGAAAACAATCAAAGTTTTAAAAAAATGTTTAATTGAGAACATAACGATCAACTGAATGTGTAATGTTTCATATAGTCTGTGTCGAAATTCGAGGGTGATTTCGTGAAATTGTTTTCGAAGGCTGGACCAGCAGAACGCAATTAAACTTACATTAACTTATCGCATTTGCTTTTAATAGTCTCATTTTATGATTACATTCATCTTTTAAAAAGGTTTATCAGTTGGCTTGCCCCCTATTATCTGTGGCGGCAGCATTGGAAAAGTTGTTCTGTGATATTGATATCTGTTGCACTTTCGGAGAGGTTACGACGAGACACGTAGTTACATAATCGTCAATTATTATAGCAATGGGGAGGTTTGTAGAAGAGAATTATCTCCGTGAACCCGAAATATCTTTCCAAATCGGAGCATTTGACGTATTGTTTTGCTTTCCTGCCTAACTAAAAAAGAATATAGAATATTGGATTGTTTACTCACCATTGAGTATGTCACCTACGTGTTTCACCACTCTAAGTGTTTCACCACTCTAAGTAAGTGCTTTGTTTCTGTAAATAGTCGGTTCAATTATGAATATGTAACTTTTGCTCTTGCTCACATACTTTTAATTCTAAGTTCGTATTATATATCACCCTTATTGTGTTCGTGTATTAATCCTTGTATTTGATTTTGTTGAATACATAAGAATAAATCGTTAAAAAGGCTTTAGAATTATTCCATTTATTCAATTTTGAACCAAAAAGTATCAGTTGATGAATAATTAATTGCAATTTTTTGTTATTATCTCATGTTTTATGCTTCTCCAAAATTCGTCTAATGAATATTAGAAATACGATTAATGCCAGTGATTATTAGTTTAAAGAATGTGCATTATTAAGTCTCAAAATTTCCGAATTGATTAATTAAATATTTTTTAAATAAATGTTTCTCTTAATCCTATTTACTTGTGAATTATTCTTGAGTCAATACAACCTGCTATGTGATCTGACCGGCTATCAGGTTCTGCGATGGATAATATAATGGTTGTGTTTCTTGAGTAAGGACGCAGCAATTATAAACCGAATACTACGCAACGTTTAAGCAAACCGGCTCGTTCCGGCTTCCAGCGCAGAACACACGCGTCGCCTCCACACCATTACGTCAGTGCTCTCCGCGTCTTCGGCCATCGATGCGAAGATCGCCGTTTCCGCCTCCTCCTCTTCCACTCACACCGACGCCCTCGCCTTCGTCAGTGCCCCGGTCGTCAGTCTCGCCCTCGTCAATTCCATTCAATTATGCCTATGCCATCAGGCTTACTTTTCGTGGCGAGGCGCAGGCCATCAGGTCTTCTCTTCTGCCTGAACTCGCAAATTCCGCTACGCTCCGTCCAGCGTCTGGCAGAGAAAGGGGGTATCGCTTGATATCGCTGGACAAAGAAGTAAAATAAAAGGGGGTTTCGCTCGGGCGATGAAACAAGCGATTTCAATTCTGCTCAGAGACTTCTTTTAGTCTTGAGAATCTTTTACATTCAGTAAATCTATGGGACAGCTGGCTTTACTTCCTCTCCGAAGGAAGGCTTTACGAAGGATTTTTTCGCCCATACGAATCCACGTCTTCGATCGGGGTTAAACCCGCAAATTTGAATATAATAGTTCGTTACGCTGTTACACCGCCAAAGCCACGACGCCAGTGTCACCCTCGTGAGTGTCACCCTCGTCGGTGTCACCCTCGTCGATGTCACCCTCGTCGGTGTCACCCTCGTCGGTGTCACCCTCGTCGGTGTCACCCTCGTCGGTGTCACCCTCGTCGGTGTCACCCTCGTCGGTGTCACCCTCGTCGGTGTCACCCTCGTCGGTGTCACCCTCGTCGCTGTCACCCTCGTTGGTGTCACCCTCGTCGGTGTCACCCTCGTCGGTGTCACCCTCGTCGGTGTCACCCTCGTCGGTGTCACCCTCGTCGGTGTCACCTTCGTCGGCGTCACCCTCGTCGGCGTCACCCTCGTCGGCGTCACCCTCGTCGGCGTCACCCTCGTCGGCGTCACCCTCGTCGGCGTCACCCTCGTCGGCGTCACCCTCGTCGGTGTCACCCTCGTCGGTGTCACCCTCGTCGGTGTCACCCTCGTCGGTGTCACCCTCGTCGGTGTCACCCTCGTCGGTGTCACCCTCGTCGGTGTCACCCTCGTCGGTGTCACCCTCGTCGGTGTCACCCTCGTCGGTGTCACCCTCGTCGGTGTCACCTTCGTCGGTGTCACCTTCGTCGGCGTCACCCTCGTCGATGTCACCCTCGTCGGCGTCACCCTCGTCGGTGTCACCCTCGTCGGCGTCACCCTCGTCGGCGTCACCCTCGTCGGCGTCACCCTCGTCGGCGTCACCCTCGTCGGTGTCACCCTCGTCGGTGTCACCCTCGTCGGTGTCACCCTCGTCGGTGTCACCCTCGTCGGTGTCACCCTCGTCGGTGTCACCCTCGTCGGTGTCACCCTCGTCGGTGTCACCTTCGTCGGCGTCACCCTCGTCGGCGTCACCCTCGTCGGCGTCACCCTCGTCGGTGTCACCCTCGTCGGTGTCACCCTCGTCGGTGTCACCCTCGTCGTTGTCACCCTCGTCGGTGTCACCCTCGTCGGTGTCACCCTCGTCGTTGTCACCCTCGTCGTTGTCACCCTCGTCGGTGTCACCCTCGTCGGTGTCACCCTCGTCGGTGTCACCCTCGTCGCTGTCACCCTCGTCGTTGTCACCCTCGTCGGTGTCACCCTCGTCGGTGTCACCCTCGTCGGTGTCACCCTCGTCGTTGTCACCCTCGTCGGTGTCACCCTCGTCGGTGTCACCCTCGTCGGCGTCACCCTCGTCGGCGTCACCCTCGTCGGTGTCACCCTCGTCGGTGTCACCCTCGTCGGTGTCACCCTCGTCGCTGTCACCCTCGTTGGTGTCACCCTCGTCGGTGTCACCCTCGTCGGTGTCACCCTCGTCGGTGTCACCCTCGTCGGTGTCACCCTCGTCGGCGTCACCCTCGTCGGTGTCACCCTCGTCGGTGTCACCCTCGTCGTTGTCACCCTCGTCGGTGTCACCCTCGTCGTTGTCACCCTCGTCGGTGTCACCCTCGTCGGTGTCACCCTCGTCGGTGTCACCCTCGTCGCTGTCACCCTCGTTGGTGTCACCCTCGTCGGTGTCACCCTCGTCGGTGTCACCCTCGTCGGTGTCACCCTCGTCGGCGTCACCCTCGTCGGCGTCACCCTCGTCGGCGTCACCCTCGTCGGTGTCACCCTCGTCGGTGTCACCCTCGTCGGTGTCACCCTCGTCGTTGTCACCCTCGTCGGTGTCACCCTCGTCGGTGTCACCCTCGTCGGTGTCACCCTCGTCGCTGTCACCCTCGTTGGTGTCACCCTCGTCGGCGTCACCCTCGTCGGTGTCACCCTCGTCGGTGTCACCCTCGTCGGTGTCCACCCTCGTCGGTGTCACCTTCGTCGGCGTCACCCTCGTCGATGTCACCCTCGTCGGCGTCACCCTCGTCGGTGTCACCCTCGTCGGCGTCACCCTCGTCGGCGTCACCCTCGTCGGCGTCACCCTCGTCGGCGTCACCCTCGTCGGTGTCACCCTCGTCGGTGTCACCCTCGTCGGTGTCACCCTCGTCCGGTGTCACCCTCGTCGGTGTCACCCTCGTCGGTGTCACCCTCGTCGGCGTCACCCTCGTCGGTGTCACCCTCGTCGGTGTCACCCTCGTCGGTGTCACCTTCGTCGGCGTCACCCTCGTCGGCGTCACCCTCGTCGGCGTCACCCTCGTCGGCGTCACCCTCGTCGGCGTCACCCTCGTCGGTGTCACCCTCGTCGGTGTCACCCTCGTCGGTGTCACCCTCGTCGGTGTCACCCTCGTCGGTGTCACCCTCGTCGGTGTCACCCTCGTCGGTGTCACCCTCGTCGGTGTCACCCTCGTCGGTGTCACCCTCGTCGGTGTCACCTTCGTCGGCGTCACCCTCGTCGATGTCACCCTCGTCGGCGTCACCCCTCGTCGGTGTCACCCTCGTCGGTGTCACCTTCGTCCGGCGTCACCCTCGTCGATGTCACCCTCGTCGGCGTCACCTCGTCGGTGTCACCCTCGTCGGTGTCACCCTCGTCGGCGTCACCCTCGTCGGCGTCACCCTCGTCGGTGTCACCCTCGTCGGTGTCACCCTCGTCGGTGTCACCCTCGTCGGTGTCACCCTCGTCGGTGTCACCCTCGTCGGTGTCACCCTCGTCGGTGTCACCCTCGTCGGTGTCACCCTCGTCGGTGTCACCCTCGTCGGTGTCACCCTCGTCGGTGTCACCCTCGTCGGTGTCACCCTCGTCGGTGTCACCCTCGTCGGTGTCACCCTCGTCGTGTCACCCTCGTCGGTGTCACCCTCGTCAGTGCGGCTCTCACCTTTGCATGCTTTCGCCAGCGACGTCTCCAGTCACGTCCCCCACCTCCGCCAGAACCGCCGCCGACGTCGGCTGCGCGTCGCGGGGTGGCCGGCGTCGCGCCGGCGGCAGCGTCGCGGCGTCGGCGCCGCCGCCGCCGCTGCCCTCGGGGTCACGCGGGCGGGCGCCCGGGGCGGCGGACTGACGGTTGGCCGGACGGTCGGCTGGCCACCGGCCAGGCGCGCCCTCGCCGCCGCCGCCGCCGCCGCCGGGGGCGTTCGATAAATGTGTGCGGCGGCGAAATCGCACGCGGCGGCGGCGGCAGCGGCGGAGCAAGGCGCCCGCAGTCGCGTTGAGATCTCCGCCGCCGTCGCCGCCCGGGACCTCCAGTGCGCAGTGGCTGCTCTCGTTGGGCCACCCGCCGTCCTCCGCGTCGCGCTCCCTTCGTTCGAGACCTCCGCATCCACAAGTGCCTTCGCCCGATAACTCTGTTTTTTGTGCGGGTCGCGTATCATGCGTTTG
Source organism: Acheta domesticus (assembly GCA_031308135.1). NCBI lineage: Eukaryota > Metazoa > Arthropoda > Insecta > Orthoptera > Gryllidae > Acheta > Acheta domesticus. The sequence continues at coordinate 219,107,944 of JAHLJT010004567.1, forward strand.
CGAAGAGTTCCATGTCGCTGTGGTGCTTTGTGATAGATTGTAAAATCTCTCTTCAGCCGTCGTCGTACTTAAAGGATATCGGGAATTGTCAACCAACTGTTCTTTACCAACAGGATCATCGACTCTTTGGATGCGCTGTCAGTTTTATGCAGCTTAATCAGAGGAAACCATGGAGAATGGTGTTGTGAAGGGGCTATGTTAACAAGTGACTATCTGTAATCGTGAAGTGCCGAATAAGAATAATTTACTATAGTTCGTTTTTAATATCCTGTGTGCAAAAGTATGTGGTATTGTTTTTTGTACATGTTAAAATACGAAGTAAATACGTCCTAATTTTGTACAGAATTTTAGTGGACGTTCAACTGTTTGATAGCTGAAGCGATCCGAACTGAAATGTTAGCGCAAGTCCTTCCCGGCCGTTTCTGCTGTGATCAACAGTGTCCTGCGAGGCCCCTCGTCTCTCCGTGCTCTCCGGACACAGGGCCCTAAGCGCGAAGGTTCCTGGATCTCTAGTTGCTATGGTGAGATATAAAGACTCCCTAAACAGGATGGGGGTACATTACAGTCTCGGCTGTGTGGTAACGGATGGATATCGCTAGCAATGAACCTTAGGTCGGGATTTCAGTGATAATTTCAAATGTTTAAATACTAGGGAATTTTTTTCTAAGATGCTTGCTTTTCTGAAGAATGTAAGATATTCAATGAGAAGCTGTCCGTAGTTACTTAGTAGGAAATATACTGGACTCCTGTAATCGATAGCTTAATATCTCACTCCAGTATGACACGAAATCTTACAGAATATTAGATGACCAACTGAAACAGTAATGATAGGGATAGAATGTATATAGTCCAGCATGCCGCGATACTCAACAAATTTAAGTAGTTCGTTGTTTCTTTCCTTTACGCGAATTGGATGGTCACATATGTACCTTGGCTAGTTAAATTACCCCTCAAAGTAAATTTTAGATCCTTAAAATAGGAACTTACAATTTTATTCTGCCCTTTCCGGCCTCCGAATGAGTTTCATCCATCTTGATTCTAAGAAAACCTATCGCGAAATCCTGAGGCACTATTGGCGACGACATGAAATTGACTGTTAGACGGGAAACACTGGAGAAGAGTTCACATGACATTCAGGACTTGGATTTGGTACACAAGTCATTCTTTTTGTGACGTGTTCTAACAAGTAAACTGGCCAAGACTAGGGGCTACTTCTATTTTTTCGTGGTAAATTGTGAAATGATTTTGATGATTATCTTAGATAAGTGGTGTTTTGTCATTGCCTATCTCGCTACAATCACCAGATGTAAATAGCTTAGCCATATGCGGGAGTCTAAGACATCTCTGACGGAAAACTATCACCGCCCCAGATGCCTGATCTATTAGCATCGGACACGAATCGTTTTTCTTTCCAAACACGTGTCTGGTAAATTTTGTATATTCTTATTACATTGTATCTTCCAAAAGATCCTCTCTTGTGCACCCTCCAGAAATTCAACTCAAGAGTTGCAGAAATACGGAGTAGTTCGCCAAGGCTGCTTCTTTGAATGAATGTGTCTCAGGATCGATCGAATCTTCGTCCGCAGAATTTGAATGTGGATATGGAAAATCACAAAATGTATCGGGAGAAGTGCATTCAGAGGTGCGGAGTCGGATATAACCTGAACGGCAACTGGGTTCTCCACTTATTTGCTCACAAGTTCACAACCGTCGCCCCACATCTTGATTAAGATTTAGAAGTTCTTTCAATCTGAATCTCCTGAAAGTTATAACATGATAATATTAATATTTTGTTTTTCGAATACGAATTTTTATAACAAGAACACCGATTATTTCAGTCCCTTGGAATTTCTGTTTACGAGGGTTTACTTAATACACTGTAATAAAACGAGTCATTTAATGATATTAATGCTTGTCTATTGGAATGTCGAATTCTAACTGACTTCAAATTAATAAAATGAGTAATATTCTGCGACTCCGATGCAGCAGTGTGATTCGCTTGCATTTCGGTAATTCGGTTGTATTTAATAAACCGCGAACTTATCAAATTAAATCTCGATGCAAACGGCCTGTAAGGAAAGCGCATTCTATGGATCAGCCCGTTAGGAATTAGTGTCGGACTGATTTATAAACACAGTAAGGTTTCTTCAGGATTGAAAATTGATTATCAAACAAAATATATTATTTAATATTTTATAATATTTAATTTTATACATGCAAATGCTACAATTTTTTTTCTTTTTTTACATTAAACAATTTTATTTTATTTATGGGGCTATAAAGACTGATCATACTATTTGCTCCTTAGTTTTCAAATCATTCTCTGGATGCGACATTAGCGAACCCTATTTTCACTCCCGTGAAAAATGTAGATTTAATTAACAATCGCTAGTGTATAAGGGCTGAATGATAAACAAACTCCATCACCTACAGTTCCTACTCTGAATATTATCTATTTATCAGATGTGTAATTTTCAATAAATGTAAAAGTCGTGTAGTAATTAATGATAAAATCAAGGTTTCTCGCAACTGCCCACTTTACCGTAGCACGGACTGTATTCTCCGGCTGCGCTGAAACGGCTTGTCTGCGGCGTGCAGCGCGCGTTCGTTGACTTCGCAGTTAGGGGTTCGAGTCCCGACGGTGACAGGATTTTTGGCACCAGCTCATCAGCAATGTCGAATTCAGCCGCTGTCTGGAGGGGAAATGAAGCGGCCGACTGCTCGGATCGTAGTTTTCCGTGGTTTCTCCGATCAACACCAGGCGAATGCCGAAGCAGTACCCAAACAAAAGGACCACGAATCGCTTGCGATTTTTCCTTTCCCTTCTTTTTCCTACCCTCACGTCTTACACACACACACACACACGCGCGCGCGCGCGCGCGCGCGCGTGCCACAATACCAAAGATGTCGGGAGCCCAGCCGGACGCTCAGTGTTTGCCCCGGCTGGGGCGGTGTTGTTAGACACTGGATGGGGAAATTTCCCGCAAGCGGACGTGTAGCCTGGCGCCGGAACTCACCACTCATCGGGGGAGATCATTGCCACCTCTCGTGATAAAAGCATGTACCACACTTGTGGAACTAATGACAATAGCAGTCGACGCGCCCGGAAAAAGAATATAATTAATACATGACTCAATGCGGTCGTCAACGCGCCCAGACAGCTGTTGGCGAGCCACCTTGAGGGCAGGGGCTGCGCTGAGGAAAGTTGGCAAGCCAGTTATAATAGAGAAGGCAATTGCAAAAATATTCCACTTTCGGAAGGTTGTTGTGTTGTGGGTGCATTCTTGAAATCCTGTAGTCTCTTGTTGTTTCGTGGAAATGGTTCTACAGAAAGGATAGCAGAACAGAGTACAAGCATTGTGCAAATGTTCGTTTGTACGTTGTAAACCTTAAGCATCTTCGTTATCACATAATACTAATACTGCAATAAGATAGTAACAAAATTCTTGGCTGAAATTCAGTCTGTTAAAACTGGCAGTAAACCGTTTAGACTGTAGAAGAAACACCTCACAACATGCCAGAGCAGTCTTTTGTATCAACTATGTGAACATGTCCTGAATTGGCACTTCAGAAAACGCATTATTCCTTTTGAGTAGTCGAGTTGTAGAACAATATATTATATTTGATTTGTCGTTACAATTTAGACGACTGTAATGTTTCCGCTAAATATTACTAACCACAAATCGACACATCGGCTGTCCCCCAGCGACCATCTTCAGCGTATTTGCATTAGGAAATGAGTGTGTGGACGTTTCGACACCGCTCAAGTGAGCAACAACAGTCAACACATCGTCGGCTGTCGGCGCTACGTGATGTATTCCGTCGCTCTCGTCGTCGACGCACGCGGGCCGCTGACCCCGGCTGATAACGCCGGTGCCCCCCACCCCTGCTCCTTCCCCCACTTCCCCTCCCCCCTGCAGCCTTCGCCGCTCCTGCCGCCGCCGCCCTCTCCTTCGCCTGCTGCTTCCTCCTCGCCTCCGCCAACAATCGACTCCCCCTCCCCCCCCGCAGCAGTCCAGCTCTCCAGCGTCCCACCGCCGCCGACCCAGCCACCGCCCCCGCTATCTACACCGCCCCCTCCCTCTCGCCATGTCCCCCCCCCTCCCCCCCCGCGTCGAAGGCAGGTCCTGCTCTCCTCCGACCCGCGAGGCAGGCAAACTGGCACGCGAACGGCGGGTTGCGGCGCCTAATCTAACTCGGCCGGTCACGTGCGGCGTCGCGCCTCTGCCATTGCGAAAGCCCGGATCAGCCGCGCGCCGCCGAGGCCCCTCGCGTTTCGCCCCGCGCCTCTCGCGTCTCGTCCCTCGCATCTAGCACGTGCGGACGATCGACCTGCAGGCGCTGCCAATTAGAGCGGATGAAACGTTAAGACACCTGTGTTCCATTTAATCCACACTGTGTTGTTTTTTCATCGCCAAGACATAACACTCGTGTATTATTATACTCGTACTTTAGTGCATTTGGTGGGCTACTGATTATAATATTGTTGACGTATTTTGACAATATTTAATGTTGTTATTACGACTAATTCAGTCTATTTCAAACAAATGTATCTATTTAGTACAATGTCGAACGAGAATGTCGCGTCAGAAGGAGGAAACAATTCATTCGAGATATCGAGTATTTCGACGTACAAACGTTCACACTCAATAGAGGGTGTAAGGGGAATTACGACTAGAAATCGAGATATAACATCCAGTGTTCAAGTTCATAGTATTAATCGTCGTTGCCAAGAAACAAGGCACATTTCAAATATTTTTAAGTTAAGTGAAGAGAAATATTTAGAATATTGTCTACTTTTATTATTAAAAATCTAATAACGATAGCTCACAAGAAGGACGATATTCTGAATAAAACGTCTCGCAAGACACCGGCCGTGAAATCGCCTTCACACCGAAAACATTTATCCCTCAAAATGACAATAACTGAATGGGTGTACTTTTCGTGTCTACAGATTATGTGTCTTAAATGTTCGTGCTACGTTTTAACGGGGCTATAGCCTCCGCCATTGCGAGCAGGTTTCTTGGAGCGACGTCATCTCCGCGAACAGTGTTTAAGGTTGCATTCCACTTGAAACAAACAGAGGTGGCCGCTGCGCGCCCTTCTATTTCGACCGCGCTAATTTTACTCGGCGCTCGCGCATGCACCGGCCGCCGCCGCCGCCGCCGCCGCCGCCGCCGCCGCCGCCGCGCCGCCACCGTGAGGAGGGGGCGGAGCGGAGAAGGGTCGATGGCCGCCGCGGGCGTGTCGCCGCCCCAAGGCCAAGGCCCTTGCGCCCCGCCCCGCGCCCACTCTGCGCCGCCGTCCCGCGCCCCGTCCCGCGCCCCGTCCCGCGCCCCGTCCCGCGCCCCGTCCCGCGCCCCGTCCCGCGCCCCGTCCCGCGCCCCGTCCCGCGCCCCGTCCCGCGCCCCGTCCCGCGCCCCGTCCCGCGCCCCGTCCCGCGCCCCGTCCCGCGCCCCGTCCCGCGCCCCGTCCCGCGCCCCGTCCCGCGCCCCGTCCCCTCACGCCCCTCCCTCTCACGTCTCCTCTCCCTCGCGCCCCCTCGCCCTCGCGCCCCACCCCCTCGCGCCCCACCCCCTCACGTCTCCTCCCCGTCGCGCCCCTCCCCCTCGCGCCCCTCCCCCTCGCGCCCCTCCCCCTCGCGTCCCTCCCCCTCGCGCCCCTCCCCCTCGCGCCCCCGCCCCCACTCCCTCCGCCCCACGCCCCACCCGCGCCCCACCCCGCCCCGCCCCGTCCAGCGCCTCGGAGCTTCGTTAGCGATGGGCGGCTCCCCGCGGCGGCCTCTGCACGGATCGCCTTGACCTTGCCCTTGCGCTCGCGAACCCCAGCAGTGGTCTCGGGAAATTCTACTCCCATGTAAATGCAGCTTCCCTTCAAGATCACGGGCTGGAAGGATAGAGGGTCACTACCATCCAATCGGAAGTTTCTTAACCACTTAAATTTTTGGCATTTGTTATCCGCTTATAAGCGTCGCCAGCAAGCTAAAGGCTTGCATCGATTCTAAATATGTCACTCACAACTGGCGTTCGGGCGGTACTCAAATGAGTGTGGGTGGCTTTGGTCTTTTCATATTTTTCGTCTTTTGCCGTTGGTCATTATTCCGTATTCAATTGTGCTTCGTTGTGAAGTCCTATATTTTCTCCGCGTAGATTCGTTAACGATGGGCGGCACCCCGTTGCGGCCGCTGCACGAACCGCTTTGGCCAAGCCCCGCGCTCGCAAACCCCGTGCTCTCGGGAAATAACACTCCGAATTGCATGTAGAGTCCCTTCAAGATCTGGAGCTGGAAGGTGAAGGGGAAATTGTCAACCAGTCGGGAGATTCGATACAAAAAAATTAAGTCGTAACAATGCTTCCGATTGTATGACAGTGTCCCTCTCTCCTCCCAGTTCGTGGCCTTGAAGGAACACTACAATTAAATTGGATAACAATGCTGGTTAATGAGGAAACTTAGGCTACAGTGGATAACAATGTATCATCAAAGGCCTTATACCACATCTTCAAGAGTCTCTCTCAAGTCTGGCTTGCTTTGTTTGTAAATCTGTCGCTTGCGACTGCCGCTAGCCAGGCTTGCGAGCGGTACTTAAATGTGTATGGGTGACTTTAGTCATTTTTTCGCGTGATATTTATACTTTCTCGTAGTTTGTTCATTCTGTATTCAACTTCGCCTCGTTACTAAGTCGTGTATTTCCCCTCGGACATTCGTTAGCGATGGCTGGCACCCTCGGGAATCGCTGCATGAACAGCGTTGGCCATGCCCTTGCGCTCCCGAAACCTCGTGATCTCTGGGAATTAAACTCTGATTTAAAATGTCTTTCTTCAAGGCCTTGAACTGGAAGGGGGAGAGGAGCACTGACATCCAATGTGAAGCTTCTTTACCACTTCAATTTTTGACATTGAACAGTTTTTTCAATTTGGAATTTGTTATCGGTTCTAGTCTAGGTTTGCACATTAAAGAGCATATACACCTTTAAGCGTCGCTAGCAATCTTGGTCGTAAATCTGTCGCTCGCAAACGGCGTAAGCCAAGCTTGCGAGCGGTACTTGAATGTATTACTCGTTCACTTTACATTTGCAGACGGAGCGCTGCGATCTGTTTACATGAAGTCACCGCCGACTGAATGAGAAACGCGCGTCTGCAGTAGGTACTGGCCGTTTAATATGATATAGATGGCGGTGAGCACCACACAGAACCCCGGAGGGGCAAGAACATAACCATTAAGCAGTAGATAAGTGCAAAGAAGAAATGAAAATATCGTACGTGAATGTTGTGAATAGCGTGTGGTGTGATCTATTTTATTGTATATTATCTTAATCATTTAAGAGCGCGACTCCAGCTCACTGTCAGAAAGGCATAATTCGTCAGCTGTGTCCGTAGCGCTTGTGCTGCCTTCAGAGACAGCTGATTGGTCAGATGCTGATTGACATCGGGGCCATTCGTGTATTCTCGGTTGTGTTCGGGCCTTCATTTTCAAAACAACATTAGTTCCTAATTCTCCCGTCTGCAAATGTAAAGTGAACGAGTAATATATGGGTAGCTTTAGTCATTTCATCATTATCTACATCTTTTCGTCATATGTTTGTTCTCGTAATTCCGTATTCAACTTTGTATCTTTCCGATGCCACCTATTTAATCACCATAGTATAAATGGTTTTGGTCATTTATTAGAATGAGCACCAAAGTCGAAAGTATTAAGCACGAACTGATGGAGCGGTGTCCCTGCGCTCGCAAAGCCGTATCGTCCGTGGAAAATTGGCGTGGGTCGTTGTGCAGTTCGCCCTCTCCCTTGAAGCGGGAATTTCCCGTGACCACTCTAGTCCAGATTTGCATATTAGTCATTAGGGAGTTTTTGCACGCCATAGTGGACAGCGATCGATTACAATCTCGATCTTCTGCGCATGCGCAGATGCACAAAAATGGTGCAAAACCGAACTGCGCATGCGCAGAAGATCCATTGAGCTGTCGATTGCTTTGACGTTCGAAGGTGGAAAAACTCCTCATTATACCGTGACTCATCGGTATGTCTCAGCTTTCCCCCTGGCGTTTATCCCTTCCCTTGTTTTCATTAGCATTTCGATTCTAAATTAGCTGCCATGGTGTCATTAATTTTTATTTCCCATTTAACATGACATTTGTCAATGCAATTTGTCATTTGTCTGATTTCCGAAGACTTCTGATTTCCGAAAAGAATAATGCAACTTCTTATTTCCTTCCTTATTCCTTTCTTTTCCTTCTTCATTCTCTTGCTTGTGTAGTTACGTTTAATTTTTACAACCATTTTTCCTCTCCACTTTAGTTTAGATTCCCTAGGTTTCCTTATTATTTGTACTTAATGGTTTATTGTTCTTAATGAATCACCCAGAGTTCCATCACCAAGACTCTTCCTAAAATGTCTCTCTTCTATGTCATTTATTCCAATTTATTTCCTTCCCTGTGGCTAAAGCTCTTTAATACTCATTATTCTGATCTAACTGTAAGACCGGTTCACAATCCATCTCTTCTCTTTGGTTCATATTGGCTTTCCGAGAACTGACCATTCCGAGCTTCCGCCTGTGCCAAAAGCTCTTTCTCCAGTCCGCCCGCTCCTTTATATTCGTAGAAGCGACGCGGCCCCTCTCCACCAGCCTATCCCCATTTCACCCACCACCCAAAGGCTGGCGGTTGGGCAGAGTTTCTGAATGGATACAGCCCTCGAATTTACGATGCTAATGTCCCCGTTCCGCTTTCCGTTTTTCCGTGTCCTGTTCCTGCCTCCAGCTTTGGTTTCGCTCTTTTATTCTGTAAATGCCGACTTCTTCCGATTTTCCTATCCTTTCCAGCGTAGTGTAAACCCCCTACTGACTCATTCGACCGTTTAGGAACTGGAGTTTCGATGAAGAGCTTTGAGAATTTCCCATTTGTTAGATCTAGTGAGATGGTACATAAAGTATTTTTTGTCCTCTCCACTACGCCCCCTTGATAATAACGATGTGGGTATTACCGAGAAACCTAGGAACCGGGTAGGTGTTTGCAAATTTCCCATTGCACTGACACCCCACACAGAGTGACAGTTGATCACTGCGTTCACTGCTAACTTCGAGATGAATAAACTGTTATTCCCCAACCGTAGTGTTCATGTGGTTTGAATATCAAACCGCAAACCGTTTGGCCAAGCCCCTGGCCAGTCACTGCCTCTTCCCGTACCCATCGCCGCGTGGGGACACAGACTCCACTCTGTTCACAACAAGTAACGAGTTTTTGCACCAAGCGAAATAGCACTAGCGAAATAGCACCAGATAGCGCAGACAGGCAAGCACGCGGTTATTTAAAAGTTTCATGAGCTGATGGGAATTGTTCTAAACTGTGACAGCAGTGTGTGTTGCTATCGCTCGCTGGATTGCAATCGTCCTACTGGTTTGTATATTTGTTTCGAATTTGTTTGCTTATGCACTCGAGTTGGAAGATGGTACCTCTTTTCATTATCGTAAAGTGTATCTCAGATACACTCTAGAGATCTCGCTAAATATTAAAATAATATTATATTATTTTAATAAAAATTATGATTTATTATAAATTAGATTAAAGAATGTTAACTGATGTTTCTTTGACATAACGTTAGAGTTCTTGCAAGAGCACTGACTCCGACAGTAGTGCTTCGCGTTTACGATGTACAGCTTTGCTCTAAAACGCTCAGCGTGGTACCGTATTCTTGTGCGGCCGCGCCTACCGTTTGTAGTAATCTTGAGATTTGTTACCAGGAGTTTCCATTAATTTTCTTCAGTGAAATAAAAAAAACACCATATTTCAAGACGCATTAACATTGATATAATTTTGTCATTCATTCATGAAATTTATGATAATACATATCTTGTACGACCAGCTCCACATAACTATAAAATTTATACGAGAATCGTACGTCATCTTGGTTCTTCGGCGAATTCTGAACTTATTTCGTTTTCCAAAATAAGTTCATAACGTTTCACCCAGAAATTACGCAGCTTAATTGTTCTGTTCCCAATACACAAACCAATTAATTCACGTTAACCAAACTAGAATGTTCAAATCCAAAATCAACCGTATTCTCGTCCTAGGCCCAAGATAGAATGTTAGCCCGGTTTCCAATCTTAGATTACAACATTTTTTTATTACTATGAAAAAGCGCAGGCCTTATGACCTTACCTGGAACTGATTAATATTATTTGATTGAGAGGTAAATATTACATCTTCGTATTACTCGTATAAGAGTGATGATGGGTCAGTGATGGAATGAGAGGAACCGGGAAAATAGAAAAAAAATGCGCGACCCCAAGAAATTCTCATGTACCAACCACGAACTGAACCCCGATCCTAGCGATGGAAGGCGAGAGGTCTGACAGTTTCTCCACTGGTCACACATACAAACCATTGTGCAAAGAAAACGTCCCGCTTTGTTGCGACATTCCACCTTCGCAACGCACCTCCAGCGGGCCTCGCCTGTGTGCGCTTGTGCTGCGCCGAGCGACGAGGGGATGGCGTGGGCGCGCCTTAATGGCTTCCTTCCTCTTGCGTCCGCCCTTCACAGCCCCTGCACGCCCGCCCTCACACGCCGGTGCACGGCTGGTTTTCGCTCAGAACCAGGCCGCTACGAACTGTACTTTTCCGGGGTTTCTACGATCAATACCACGCGAGTGCCGGAGCAGTACCCTAACACACGGGCCACGAACCGCGCGCGATATTTCCTTCCTCTTACTTTTCCTATTTTTGTACCCCCTTGTGTACAAACACACTACCGCGAATGTCGGGAGTCTGTCGGGAGCTTAGAACTTGTGCCTATTGGAGCGATAACCCCGGCGGGGGAGATATCTGGAAAGGGGAAAACCCCGGAAGCCGTCGCCGGATCTGTTTATTCGGTGGGGAAGCAATCACCGCCACCGACCGAGATAGAAACATTCACTACACTAATGACAATAGCAGTTGACGTCGCCAGGAACATCAGGCTGTCAATCAATCAAACCTGTAGGCCGAGAATCTTAATAGTAGTGACAGAAGCAAACTGCTCGAGCGGGGCCTGATGGGGGGGATTGTGGTAGCCTAAACCTGACCAAATTATGAGGCCCGTTATAGTACTACTCAAAAATTAAATATTATAGGTACTTAATATAAATGTGAAAATAAATAGTATGAACTTCATAGTTTTAAAACAATATTGTATTATTTTTAATGTATGAATTATTAAACGTTTCTGTGTTAAAAAATATACTAGGAGGCCTCTGAAAGGAGGGAGACGTAAGCACGTGCTTAGCCTGTTCACGATTACCCATACATGTGATTAGACTTTTTTCGATCCACTATTCGAGGTAAGCGAGGTGACATTCGACAAGCCAAGATCTGCTAGTGAAGAACTGATCTTTTTTCGGATCCTTCCTGAATATTCTAAAAGAATAACAAAAAATATATATTTCGAGGAAATTTTAAGGACCTACATAGCTCATTCGATTTCTCTCGCAAGACGAATAGATTGTCACAGTTTGTATCAGTTGGTTTGCAACATTATGGAAGTGTAAGAAGAAATGTTTTTGTGTTAGGGGTTGGAGGAGTTAATGTCTCCAACTGTGGTGAAACGATGTGAATACTGTCTTGCCAGTTTAACTTGAATCGCTACTACTTGATTCATTAGACTGGCTGAATATTTAAACCTAATGTTGTAATGAAACGTAAACATTTTAAAAATTATTTCTATCGATACTTTTTCGTGTAATTTTCAATTCTCGAGAACGGACGATCCAGGGAAATGCATTATGTATGCTTTTTGTTTTGAACTTGCATTAGACAAATAAAATTTTAACATGAAAATAGCCGCCGGAGACACCACTCCAAGCTAGTGAATTATTTACGATCTTCTTTCTCCGACACAAAAACTCTCCGTAACCTGATATCTGCTTACTCTTTTTTTATCGGGGTCTTTTTAAATCGCGGGGAAAGGACCATATGGGAATACCAAATCAGTCCTTCGCCTAAGGAAGGAAGAAAGAACGTCATTATATTTTGTCTCCCGAATCATTTTTTTATAAGTCGTAAACGAACGAATATTCGAAAATTGTTTCCCCCATTAGCGTCAAATACAAGCGACACAGATTAGTATTAGGTTAATTAATATTAATTAATTATTTTCATAAATCGATCTTCTATATGACAATTTTCTTGCGTCTATACACGTAGCTTGCAAACTTCAATCTCAGTTCGAAATATTCGGGTCCTAAACGTTCTGCATACGTATTTATTACCCTTCTGAATCGATATATTTGAAATACCACTTCATTTCAAAAACTATCAATTGCATTATTCAGAGGGATATTCACACCCGTGCCCCGTCCTACCGCCAGCACTTATTCTTTGTCATCCCCTCCGTGCGTTGCGGGCCTCACTCTCGCGTCGCGTCGCGTCGCGTCGCGACTGCTGTCGCGTCCGCTAGCGGGTCCGCGCCGCCGTATTTCCCCCGGGACGCCTGCGGGAAGCGCCGCGCTGCCCCTGCGGTGCCCCCGCGGTGCCCCCGCCCGCGGACGAGCACTTCGGACGGAAGGCATCGTAAAGCACCTCTGCCACGCCCCGTCCCGCTAGTGCCCGCCTTCCCTTCCCCTCTCCCCTGTTCTGCCTCCTTCCGTTCATTGCAGCTTGCTTATTCGGTTCAGCTACCGCCGCGCCTCTCCCGCCCGGCCGAGCTCCGCTCCAGCCCTGTCAGTCCCTCCTCCTCTCCGTCACTCTCCGCCCCTCTCCCGTCCTTCTCCACCCCTCTCCCGCCCTTCTCCACCCCTCTCCCGCCCTTCTCCACCCCTCTCCCGTCCTTCTCCATTCCTCTCCCGTCCTTCTCCACCCCTCTGCCGTCCCTCTCCCGTTCCCCTCCCGTCCCCCTCCCGTCCCCCTCCCGTCCCCCTCCGTCCCCCTCCCGTCACCCTCCCGTCCCCCTCCCGTCACCCTCCCGTCCCCCCCGGCCCTCTCCCGTCCCCCTCCCGTCCCCCTCCTATCCCCCTCCCGTCCCTCTCCCGTTCTTCTCCCGTCCCTCTCGCGTCCCTCTCCCGTCTCCCTCTGCCCCTCTTTCCAGTCCTTTCCGCCCGACGACCCTTTCCGTCCCTCACCTTCCTTCTCCACCAATTGTGCCCCTTCCCACACATCCCCGCGTCCCTACGGCTCTCCGGCCCAACCGTCTCAGTGTCTCCCACCACGCCACGCCGTGCACCACCTCGTGCTCCCCGTCACCAACCCCCTCGCACGTTCGGAAGCAGCTCGTCCCGCGCACCGCACCGCACCGCAGCGCGGCGCGGCGCTGCGCATTGTGTGGCGCCCGGGGATATTTATGCCCGCGGCGGCGCCGCCGGCCGCCCCAGACGCGTTCTGGCAACAGGGCGGAGCCGTGACGCGGACACTCCCGGTCTGGAATAATCATGCTGAATTGTTCTTGTAGGACGTGGAAAACCAACTGAAGTAATTAAATACTTCGCATTTGTAGCATCCTGTTTATTATAGACAATCACTGATTACAGTTAGAAAACAAATTAGAGTATTTGGAAAGGGGGTTAAAAATGTTTAAAGGAAACGCTTATTCTTGATAAAATATTTCCAATTAAATACTTCCCTAAATGCGCGCGCCAAAATTCTAAAAATATTTTATGTAATATCTGTTGAAATCAATTTGGTAACTCTAATTGCTTGATATCACGACTCTTTCCCTTCTCCGTTTTTATTTACTTGGAATTCTGCTCCTTGATCTTCATAATGCTGAAAGATTCGATACCTATCTCAATATTGTGTTGCTTTCTTGTTCAAATGCGAGGTAACCAGAATTCACTGTATAACATACCCACTCTAAATATTTTAATTCATATAGTGACATCTACACAACACAGCTTGTCAATAGTCCAACTTAAATGTATTCGTTGAAAATTGTGGGGAGTGCTTGTCGCATGGATTTCTGTGAAACACTGTCGCGGCGATAGATTTTTTTACGAAGCTTTGGAAATATTTGAGAATTAATGACAGCCCGAAACTTACCAACCCCTTTATAGCAATTTATTTCATCACAAAATTTACCGCTAACGAAATATAAATGACGTCTGAACTATTACTTGCACGTTTTAATATTGTGAAATCACAATGTACGTAGGATACACTCAGACAAAAAATTTGTTTTGTCTTCCGTCTTTTTTTCCAAAATATGCTTTGTTCTACCAGGGTAATATTCCCACGTTCTTCTTAACTTCTATTTTCCTGTTCCTGATTGTGTACATTACGGGCATTTTTCGTGGATGTGCCTTTTGGATACATCTCCGTTCGGCGTCTCGAACGCAGCTCCATTCCGCTCTCCCGGGGGGAGTGGGGAGAGGCCTCTCAGCCGGAAGAACTGAATCGATTCCTGGGGCCGACGCGGCTCCTCGTGTTGCTTCGCTCGCTGCTTCCTGGCGATTACGCGCGCAACCAGCGAGGTAGTGCGCTCAGTGGTTCACGTGTTAGTACTTGGAGTGTTGTTTGGCAAGAAGAGAGAGTGTGTTGTGCGAATTTGCAATTGGAACGCGATATGTAGGTAGTGATGGTTCAAAAAGTAGCCGATGTGTTGGAGCGTCATCCTGGTAGGATTACTAGGGTCGCTTTGGCTATTGGAAACAAAAGTCTTGACTAGATCATCCCATGTCTACACATACTTCAAGTGTGTGGTTCTATTATCGGGACGGTGGTTGCTGATGAATGCCAGCGCTTCCTTGTACAGTGGTTCGGGACGGTCTTCATGCCAAGTTCCGTTATCCGCCCTGTGCAAGGAGCCCCTTACAGACTGCCAACACGCTCGTCGGATATGTATAGCGGGTTGCCGCAGTGCCAGGGGACTCCTGCTAGTCAGCCTTGCCAAGACCTTGCTTTCAGTGCGTTATCGGTTTGGCACTGTGCGTAGTCACTTCCTGTAGAGATTCGGCGATTTTGTTCCGCCTCCGTGATTTCTCGTCGTAATGCAACGCTGGCAGTTTAATTTTATTTTTGCCCATTTGGCTCTGCTCTTGATCTCAGATTCAGTACTTCCAGTTATTATGGCTTCTAGAATCCGCTCAATATTGTACAAAGGACGTGATGCGATATTTCACATCAACATATTTTGAAACTTACTTTTTTCCGCCCAGTAAATGTTCAGATGTCATTAATGTTATTAAATATCTGAACATGAGCCAAACATTGCATGAAAATTTAAGTTATTTTTAAATTTATTGAGATTTATTCCAGATTTGTGAAGATAATATGGCATGTAACCTATGCATGGTGATACCTTGCATAAATTGACTTTTATCTAAACTGCGCGCATCCAATGCCATCGATGAACGATACAATTTGTGAAAGTTCATTTGTGAAAAGTTAATTTAATCGAATGTAATACTGTAATACACATTACAGGTCATGCACAGCATATTACAGTATATGGTGTACGTTGACAACGTAGTAAATGCTTGAAGTGTAGAATAGTGCCGCTAAAACTCATTAGAGTTCGACAGACCTTTAAGGAGATGGGTAAAACGTCTTAAATAACAACACGCCCTAAATGTTTCCACATGGAGTGTTTCAAACCATTTTTAAATGCACGGCTCACGTAGCTTACCTCTCACACACTAGGACGTCGTTTTAGTGGACTCTTTCCGCAAGGATAAATCACCCCCCCCTCTCGCACTGCCCTCGGGGGCCACCGGGTCTCTGGCTCGAGACGTGGCGGCCCCCGCCCCCGCCCCCCCCTGCACCAGCGCTTGCGTCTGATCTCTGGCGGCCAGCCTGCGCTACAGGTAAGATAATCGCGTGTCTCTTTTCTTATTGGTGAAGGCTTCAGAAATTGCTTTTGGAACAGAGGAAAATTTGAAACAAATGTTTGGTCCAATTTAAAGTACAGTTAGTGAAAAGTTACGGAAAAATTGTATGCAAGCTCGATCAGATCACTGTTTTAAATGTTAAAAAAAGTATCAAGGAGATGAAACAATAACTCTTTGCACTCTATGCATAAATTGAATTTGCAAGAAAGTAATATTCCATAGAGTGAATTGATTTTTTAATATACCAGATAATTAAGTCGTTTTTATATCCTAATAACGATGTTTAATGTGACTAAATAATTGTAGAGGATAAAATACTGTAATTTCTGCAGAGATTTAAAAAAAAAATTTTCTGAAGTCTTGTTAACTATAAGCATTTGTATGATAAATATATATGTAATTGTAATGTATTCTTGCCCATTTTTAATTATTTTTCATTGTGTTCATAATTTGTGTGTGATTGAAAATTTGCCTATGTTGTGAACAGGTATAATATACTTTATGTGGTATTTAATTATTTGTAGAACTGTTTGGTAGTTGCGTAGCGTTGTAATGCAGTGAAATAATCTAAATATTACTACCTTACGTAGGTGGAAAAATAAATTTCCAACTTTTGTCCCGCTGTTGATTCAATTTGTATTTCCTTCCGATTTCTGCTCTAAATATCAATTTACAGTGCTAAACAAACATTTACAGTTTCTACAAACTTGCTAAAGTTCATGTTCTAAAAAGGTTCCTTTAAATCCTATGTTAAAAGTTAATTTGAGCATGAAGTGCTAGTGTTTTTCCTCTTTATTAAACAAATAATTTAAATCAGTGGAAGGATAGTGGGATGCGCGTAGTGTACATTTCTTTATGGATCCCAATGTTTTATCTTTGAACATCACTTCTTTCACCTCATTCACATTTCTCTCTATTTTCACGTCTTGCTATGACATTGCTCTTTGCATGCTCAACAACGCAGTTGGAAAAAATGCTTTTCTACTCTCTTCTATTTTTATTCTTTAATTCTCTTGGTTTTATTTTCTGTTAAAAGTAGAAGGTAACCGTTTTTCCGACTCCAGCTGGAAATATCGATTGGAAAAGACTAATTTTTTCGTGGTTTTTTTCGGGCTCTCATAATCATGTAAATTTTTCTGTGGAGTGAATGTTTCATTCCAAGGAATTCTTACCTTTCTCCATGTAACGTGATATATCAAGTAACCTGGGCCGACGAGGCGTGAGGGGAACGGTTGGCAATCCTGCCTCGCCGCAGATGTGAAACGAAATCAGGAGTCTGAAAACACTCTTCGCATCGGAAGCCGATACAGCCGGTCCCGAAAGCGAGCACCAAGACAAGGGCGACATCGCAGGCGACGGTGAAGAGCAGGGCGCCGCCGATCTGAGTACATGCCGCCCGGAACGAAGGGGGAGGCGTGGCGTACCGGTACGGGGCGCGCAGAGGTGTGGCGTGGCGGAAAGTGGCTTGGAGAGGAATTATGTGGTGGGCTGGGCGGGGAGTAACGTAGGCAGGAGTGGCGTGGCTTGGGGAGGAGTGGCGTGGCGTGGCTTGGGGTGGAGTGGCGTGGCGTGGCTTGGGGAGGAGTGGCGGGGCGTGGCTTGGGGAGGAGTGGCGTGGCGTGGCTTGGGGAGGAGTGGCGTGGCGTGGCTTGGGGAGGAGTGGCGGGGCGTGGCTTGGGGAGGAGTGGCGTGGCGTGTCTTGGGGAGGAGTGGCGGGGCGTGGCTTGGGGAGGAGTGGCGTGGTGTGGCTTGGGGAGGAGTGGCGGGGCGGGGCTTGGGGAGGAGTGGCGGGGCGTGGCTTGGGGAGGCGTGGCGTGGCGTGGGGACGAGTGGCGTGGCGGGGAATGATGTAACGTGCCTCCTCGCCCTGGGTCCACCTGGACCTCCGCCCCGCGTCCTCCTCGTCCCGTTCTCGTCGCCCCCGCAGCTAAGCGGATTGCACGCGCCGTTCGGTGCGGAGAAGTAGCTGAAGCGGCCTTCCCCGCTCGCGCCGCGCCGCGCCGTCGTTGACCGCTTTCACGTCAGCGCCTCCCAAAGAGCGCCGTGCGGCTTCACCCCAGCCGCCTCTCGCAGCTTCTCTTTGGCCCCGCCCTCCCCGCCCTTTCCCCTCCGCGCCACTCTCCGTAAGCCGCCCCCGGCCATTTTGGTGCCTTCAACCGGACAGCTGCTCGTACAATACCTTCTGCGCAATGTTGAGGTCGATTTTTTTTCTATTTTGGTACCTGAGATAAAAAAGCAAATAACCTCTTATTTATTTTTAATGGATTTTTCCAGCAGTATTTCCACCACTTTCTTAGAATTGTAAGATTAAAATTATTTGTATTCAGATCATGTCGTTTAATACCTCGTAAGTTGTGAATAAAATGAAGCTACATATAAGTCATAATTATACTAAATTTGTCCATGTGTCATTCTTTCGTCAAATTTGTCACAGGTTTCGAGGGTCAGAGTAAGAATTTGAAAATGAATTACTCCCAATTAAAATTATCTAACACTCGTGAAGAATTAAACATTTACTATTATGAAACGCTCGTTCGTCAAAAATACACGTGAATGTGAATGTTGAAAATTTCTCTCGATGTTTTGATTGGTTTGTCTTAGATTGATTTAGAGGTAGAATATTGCGAAATATTGAATATCTATTTCTAGGTTCGTTGAAAGTTCATAAGGGAACTTGAGGAGTGCTTAAATATAATTTGCGATCTTATGAAATGATGTTTAAAAAAATAGTGTAAAGACTTATTCTATCCCTCTACCAACATTTAAAGAAAATCGATTCGATAAAAATACTATTTGATTGCATGCGTAAAAGCTAACAGTTGACTTGAAATGGACAAATGAAATGTGGCGAGAGAATGGTAATGCGAAAATTTGTCTTAACCTTGAGTGAGAAATACAACTCAGCTCTTTTCTCTAATGAGATATTAAGTTTTTACTGCTCGGAACGTTCGAGGTTAGAATGACTTAACGGTGCGTATTTCGTATTATCGTCGGAAAGTTTACGACTCAAGATCTTAATTTTCCAGCTCGGTCGCTCGACGATCGTCACACCAGTGCACCAGGCCATGCTTAGGCTTAATTTCTGCGTCGTTAATTCTTCCTCTAGGGCGACACCACCGTTACTACTTTCTTTCTCTCTCGCTCTCGTTCTCTCACAGACTTTCTCACTTTATTCCAGCTTTCATGCAGGTTGTTTCTCTGCACTTAATTCTTCCTTGCTCCTTGTATAATGTCTATTTTCCAGCTAAATGTTTCCCGAATGTTACAGTAGAATGGTAATAGTTATGTTTAGTACTGAAAGGCACACCAGATTTTCTGGTTGTGGTAAGAACATATGACAATCTGCTCCTTTTGCACTCTTAAAGAGACTAAAGAGACTGTGCCATGACGTTTCTCGTGTTTACAAGCTTCTAAACAGTTTTCATCTAGAAGGGCTCGTTAAATCTTGAAAAGATGAAATCGTAAATATTTGAATGTGAAAGAAACAACATGAGAATAATCAGTGTAAAATAGAACAAATGTAAAACATATTTTTATCGCAGAAGTTCATTAAACCAGAATCCATTAAATTGGAAGTCAGGCCAATCTAATTGAATTTTAGGGACAGGCATACATTATAACATATTGTACATCGCGTTATATAATTTCTTTAACAATACTAGTTTTTTCTCAGGGATATTCTTGTGAGTGGATGAGGATTTCCATTTTTTTATTCAGGATACAAACTGTGCTTTGTGTCAAACTATGTATGTAATCAATGCGCAGTGATGAGTTTGCTTATGGTTGCCTTGCTGTATGGTAATTAATGTGAATGAAATGAGAATTATAGCTCCATAATTATACAAGAGTATTCGCCTGCAATTTTTTATAAAATGTGGCGTCAATGATATGTTCTCATTTCATGAACCGTCTCAATGTAAGCTAGATGTACTTCACATTATACATTATTTCATTGTACATAAATTGCTCATTTATATTACGAACCTAACTCCCGTATGGACATATGGTAGCTAATTATAGGGATCAACAAATACTCAAATATTGCATTTTTATAAATATAATAATCTAAAATATTGAAAAAATAGTAAGTGTTCCATCATTTGTCAAACGTAATGATACATAATGATACGAAAACATCAGATAAAGACGAAATACAAGTATATACTTGTATAAACCAGAAATAAAAATTATCATGAAATGGAAAAAAAAGATGATTTCTCGCCACAACTATTCTACATAGTTCACTGTAATACAACACTAAGCCAATATTCAAAAACACTTTTAAATATAAGATTTTGCAAAGTATTGAATATTTTTTCTAAGATCTAAAATTACGATATAAATCGTATTCACGTGTATTTATTGATGCACATTATTTATTCTTAGTATTCATTAGAACATTTCGTAAATGAAAAGGCAGTTAGTAGTGAGTTCTTATTTTTTCGCATCCCTGCAAGAACGGGACACAACTAAAAAAATTACATTTTTCAGGTAAGACGTTATAACTAAATATCTATAGGGATGTCCAACGAGCCCTTAAAACATTAGACCTTTAACTCGAAGGACACCGCCAGAAAGCAATTGCATTTATTTTAATTTATAATAGTTCTCGATCGTGGCACCTTTTATTCATAGTTTTCCCAAACACTGTATTATTTTTAACTGTGCGAAGCCTGTCTTTTGTGTGTGTGTGGCTGACAGCGGGTCCGCTCCTTTGCGTGTTGCAGGCTGCGCCCTAGGCTATGGCTTTTGATAATGGATAATGAACAACCCCATCAGGAGCTGGTGAAGTGCGTGGTGGTGGGAGACACGGCCGTGGGCAAGACGCGCCTCATCTGCGCGCGGGCCTGCAACAAGCACGTGTCGCTGTCGCAGCTGCTCACCACGCACGTGCCCACCGTCTGGGCCATCGACCAGTACCGCATCTACAAGGATGTGAGTATGCGCTGCGCTCTCACGCAAATCTAGTCGATTTTTAGGACGTACTTTTTGTAACAGGGTTAAAGCAGGGTTTTTTGTTCTTGTTTTTGGCCTGGGCCAACAACCAGTGCCGCATCTAGAAAGATCTGAGTGGGATTTATATCATTACATGCATCGACTTCGTACCTTTTTGTGACAGTATAGTTATTTTTATATTCGGTTGTGCTAAGGACCAGTGCCACACCTACAAAGATGACGAGTAGAATTTATATTATTAGATGAATCTACATGGTTTTTAGGACTTGCAACAGTATAAAGATTTTTTTATATTAAGTCCGTGAAACAATAGTTGTTGTTGTTGTTGTTCTTTTCACAATCAATTGAGGATTTTTTTTGCCGTGACCAATGTATCCAGGCAAAAAACAAACGAGATAGTTTAAGAAACAATTTCGCTCACAAAATAAGTGTTTTTCTAGATCGTATACAAATGTTTCTAAAGTTTTCTAATTGTGAATCATCGTACATTTCATCTCTACTCTTTATGTGCAACAAAGCACCATCTTCATTCGCCGTCTTCGTGTAATAATGTCTTCTACAATGTAACGTAACGTACACAATACCATAAAAAGTATTTTTCCATTGTGACGTCACTTTTCCAGATATCTTTAAAAATAGACTAGCTTCACGCAGGCGTCGTAGTACGTAAAATTACTCATTTTATAATTATGTCGTATCAAAAAGTAATTAACCCAAATGTATCATTGTAAAGTTTTCAGAAAAGTGTGTTGATAGTTCAATGAATGTTTACTGCACAATCTCTTCGTGAGAAATCGAATTTAAGGTTTTTATCGTTTTGAAAAAGCAGACTTGGCGTCGCTACGCAACCCGCAACACACGTTACCCATCTATTACCCGACACATCGAACGTGTCCAACACGGAAACACGCATAAGTTCCTTACAAACTGATTACCGCTATCATGTTCCTTTGGTCGTAATCTATGATTTGATTCATTTCTGAACGTTCTGTTGCTTTATTGGGGCGGGGGAGAGGAGTTGGATTATGTTATCCCACTGCGTGGCATGGGTGGTCAGAGATGAATAGAATTTCAACTTCTTGGAGATTCAAATCCGCTCGGACGAGGAGTGTCTGGTTATAAACGCTTAGACATTTCGGTTTTAATCGCCCATGTTACAACTCTTCATACAATGCACAGTTCAGATCCTGATAATATACTTATATTCATTGTTTAGGTTCTATTCCATTTCAAAGTTGTCTAGAATATCTAAAATAGAGATATAGTGTACCGCAATGCAAACACAACAATGATGTTTCGGATGTGAAAATACGTCTTTTAAAAAAACAGAAGAAAAGTCACCTTATTCGAAAGAACACTTCACGGTTAAATTTTCAGTAAAATATTCGTTTCCACTAAGATAAATGAACAGATGTAGCAAACAAAGAGTTAAGTTCTGAGTAAGCAATAAACGTATAAGAAACGTAAAATCACTTAGTACACATTGATCAGAATGGATTTTAATAGACGAATTAAGTCGTCCACGCACTGCAAACGTAGGAACGCAAGGAAGATGGTAAACCCGCCAATTTGGCAGGACGATGATGCAAAGAAGAAGAATTTTGTGTTCAGTGTGGATCAGTTTTTACTTTCCCGTATACGTACGGGAAAGTATTCCCGCACGTAGTAATATACCCGTATACGGAATATACGGGTATACGAGGATCTCTCACATCTTTAAAATGCACATTACCAGCAATTTATAAACAATATTGTGTTTGTGAGTTGATGTACTTCAAATTAAGTATTTCGAAAACTCAAAAATTGTCTGTGAAAAAGAGCTTCAAATTTTTGCATTTTTAGTAGCGCTTAAACGCCATTTTCTTAAACGCGGCTCCAAATGTTTGAAAGAAAATTCCGATTTAGGACTAGGTTTTAGTGTTCTTCTAAAATTAATATTTCCATTCTATTATTAGAAAAACGAAAAATTGAGAAAATTTCAAAAAAAATTACTTTGAACGGCAATAGATGGCAGCTGGCAAGAGAATGTGTCAAGTCCGAATAGCTAGCCCAGACCCAAGAAAATAGAAAACTCTGTACGGGAAAGTCTGTGCCATTCTGTAACACTACTAGTTGTTCTTGTAGGACGAATTTCTTTGAACAATTCAAACATGTGGCGGTTAAATAATGATCAGCGAGATTTCTCCCGTGATAAAAATGAAAATTTTGCATTTTCTGAAAATCAGAATGTCGTATGTTATTGACTTCTTCCATAGGTCCAATTTATTCACTGAGATTACATTTTGGGCTGTAAGAGAATGAACTTTTGCTGAAAGAACAAAAAAAAACGCCTGCACAAAATTGTAAAATTGTTTTTCAAATAATTATCTACGAAAGCTCTTAGCGCGTCCTATACCACTCATTATACAAAAAAAATAAGAGTTCGTTAATTCCAGTGTTAATGAATTATGACAGCTACAGATAAATGCAAGCAGTGCAATACAAAATAATAGTAATTTCTAAGAACGCGATGTGACGAGGCGTTTCATCGTACAAAAGCGAAGAATGCATTCAAGACAAAAGGACTGAATCAATCAATGGGGAAAGCTCGGGGAGCAAGGTTGCGACGCAGAGGACGCGCGTCGTCTCGACTGAACTCGTGTTCTCGGCGGACTCCCTTTGCAGCTGCATTCTAATTTCCGCCCCGTCGCTGCAGCGTGTTTTTTCCTCATTCCTCCTCAGACGCTGTCCACCTGTGCCCCGACCCCCCCACCTCTTCCGCTGCCTCTGACTTGTCTCTTCTCTATTCTCGCCCTCTTCCTCACACTCTTTTCCCCCTTTATCTTCGCTCTCGCTCTGGCCTCCTCGCCTTTGCTCACAATCTGACCTTTACACTTGCTCTCGTCTTTGCCTTCACCCTCACCCTCACCCTACCCCTCACTCTCGCCCTCACACCGGCTATCGCCCTCGCCTTTGCCCTTGCCAAAGCACGCCCTCTAACCTTTGCCCTCGCTCTCGAATTTACCTTTGTCATAGCTTTCTCCATTTATCCTTGCCCTTACATTCCCTCTGACCTTCCCCTCGCCCTAACACTCACTCTCGCCTTTACCGTCGCCTTCGCTCTGGACTTCACCCTCACCCTCGTTGTCGCCTTTGCCCTCGACATAACTCTCACTCTGGCCTTTACCCTCGCCCTTGTTCTTATGCTCCTCTCTTTTAGCCTCGCCCCTTTCTTTGCTCTGTTGCTCATGCCTTTCTGAAGCGACTCTGTCTCGGTCATCGTCGTCGCCTCGTTTGCCTTGTGTTCCCCCACCAACCGTTCCATTCTCCCTTCTTGCCTCACCCCTCCCTCCCTCCCCTGCTGCACCGCCCCTCCCCTTCCGCATAGCGCTCTTTTGATTAAAACATTCTTGGGATTTCTTTTCATTTGAGGCTTGCTCTCGCGGCCCGCGCCCCTCTGTCAGGTATTCGCTTATTCACTAACGCGCCGCACAGAGCGCGCGGTGCCGCGGAGGTCGGGGGGGAGGGGGAGGGGGGCGCGGTCTCGTCAGCAAATGAAGCGACGGCTGATGAACCCTGCGGGAGTGGGACAGCGCCGCGCCGTTGCCAAGCTGCGAGGACTCGTGTAGAATGCGACGCCTTGCGCCAGTGTTCCCGCTACTCTAATACGCTTTCAAGCTGATACACTGCTTCAATTTAGAACCAACCCTTTCTTTTATTGCTTAAATATTAACTCTGATATTTCTATTTTTGTTCTTATTTTGAAAGTAATGTTTTTATTCAATTAATTTCTTCATCTGTTAACCTGTTAAAATGTGGAATGAAAAGGAAAAAGTTGCCTACCACTTCACTCCTGTATTCGTTTTGCTAAGATAAACTTATTAAATTTTACTGGGAGGTATTACTACCTATTATAAATATTAATGGCCAATGAAAATAATGCATTTTGTTTCCCTGTTTAACGATCTTGTTCATGAAATACTTTTGTTTTTCACATTTTCATTCATTACCAGATGTATTGTGTTAAGCGACACAATGAGTAAACCTCTCGGCGAAATTGTTTCCTGAAAAAAAAGCACTAACGTGCTCAGTTGTTTACGAGTTTGTTTAAAAATTAATTAAGGGAAATTGCATGGTAAATAAAAATGGTAAAGTTTGTGTCAGGAGAACAATCTACAAATTTTGAGCGTGAATCATCAGTCCTTGCACTGAAATAATGAAATGGAGTAGACAGAGTATCTTTATACGCGATACGTCACCATAATTTTACCATTCGAAAGCAAAAACTGTGTAAAACTAAATTTAAATAGGTGAAATACGATGAAAACTAGATCATTAGCTTTTCAATGATTCCAAGCGCAGTTCTCACAATAAGCAATGAAAAATTACAGTCGATGAAAGACTAGGTAGGAAAGACTAGGTTAGAACTGTCATTGCCGAACGTCAGTCCCAAACGGGGTTGAAGGACGGAGAGGACAGGGCAGATTGAAGGGGATCGCCTTCCCTCTCCCTTAAGTTTTTTTTAAAGGTCGCTTTTCAACATCGTGGTCCATTTAGCGACCACTGTGATTTTTAAACTGTAGGGAGGAACACGTAGTGACAACACAAACATCCAGGTCCGATGCGGGATTCGAACCCTCGACCCTTCGAGCCGAGATAGCTACATCCCTTCAGCCTTAACGACCTTGGCTATCAGACCAACCCCTAAAGATTTGTTGCCCCTTGCAGGAAAAGTATAAATTTGTCCCTAACATGGTACTTGGGATACAATTAATGCGTATCTAGGTAGCTCATTTGTGATTTCCACACTGAAAAGTTCAAATCAAGAATTACGAATCAAGGAAGTTGGAAGATAAAACTTCTCCTATACTATTCTGGATATATTCATATTGTGATGCGCAATCGGAAGAGGGCCTTCCCATCGGAAGATGATTCAATTCATCGATTCATCGATTCATCCCCCTCCAGTTTTGAACGACCCCTCTCCCTGGAGAAAATTGCTAATTCGTACCGTCCCCAGCTCTACTCCAATCCACTTTCATAGTTCATGCCCATTCCGCCGAAATGTGACCTCACGTTCTGGCATCGACGTTACACTTATCATTAGGGTGTTCATTTTAAAATTTCTAAACTCTTCTTTTTCTTCTTATTCTTGAACTTTTATCAGGCGTTACCAGTTACCCGCATGTTCCAACAGGAGAGAATTACGATCTATTCCTTAGTCACTAACTCACTTGGGGGATCAGGAGAAAGCTAGGCTTTTCGTGAAAGACTTACGAAGGGGCATTTATTTCAAGGCGGAATTAGAAAACCTTGCTACAGAGCATTTGAGTAGACATGCGATCTAACCGCCACACCACTCCAGTCCGGCAGTTGCAAGAAACTATATTCTCATCCATTTACGTCACAGTTGTTTCACTCGTCAACTTGTGCATGCTTACCATTTCCGTTCCAATTTTAAAAATGTATGAACGTCAGAAAGTCTGCAGGCAACCCATAAGAAGGTCTTTTATGGACTGGTCCCTTCCTTTGGCGCCGCTCGTGCCTTTCCTCCACAAGGAGGTTAATTGATTGCTCGAAGCGGCTGGAATAAACGCAATAGCCTTTAACCGCCTCAAGCGCTCCCTTTGGAACAGGCGGGTGACGCAACTCGTGTGCTAAAAGTTATTAACGGCGCCTGTCTGGGGCCTTCCGCCTTTCCTCATCCAATAACAGCAGTTTACCGAATTAAGCTGTCCAGAGACGAAAGACGCACATGCATCTAGGCTACACAGAATCGACCTCAAGTACTTCATTGATTCTGGAATTGGTCCTAGCGTTCTGTTTTGTCAAAAATGTGCGTGTTAAAGGAAAGTTATCGTTTGGCAAAATTTACAATAATTACGATTGCGTGAAGTTTCTAATTCATTCTTTGTTTCACATAAACGATAACTCAATCTTTAGTACTTCAATTTTTTCTTATTTTATTTTTTTATTTTATTTATTTTTTTATTTATTCATAGTGGAGTCACTTAACGTATGTAACAGCTGAACATTAAGTGAATATTCCGTGTATTACATAAAGATCAACAGTCACAGAAGGGGAACAATTGTATTTTTAAGCCCGTTTAGTTGCGCAACTCTACTTCTGAGTGCAGAAATAAATTGCTCTGCGTTCTTTGAGGACTTTGTGGGAGGTAGCTCTGTCTGAACAACCCATTAGCAACGAACGAATGATTTCGATAATTGGGACCTTAATTACGACATTCAGAGTAGAGGTATCTGTTTTCTACACTAAAGTTATTTTCCAACTTTTATGTATTTTTATGTTATTTTAGTTAGCATTGAAGTATCCATAAAACAGAAAACGAAATTTTTGTATATTACTGCCTATTAAAAACTGGCCACGTATTGTATTTAAGACATTGTCCTTTGTTTTAAACTCCATCTGCATTGGAGGAAAATTATATAACTTACGATCAATATTTCTACGGTTGGTTTGGTGAAGTCTACCCATTTCATGGTCCCTTTCTTCACACTCGTGTCGTCTACATGCGCCAGCATGTTGTTCCCCCTCTCGCAATGGGGCTGCCGTGCAGTGCATGGCAGTGCCGTGCTCCGCAGCTGCCGTGTCCGAGCGGCGGTGAGGCGCGGGTCAAGCGGTGCAAGTGGCGCGACCTGTGATTGCCGAGGGCAAGGGATGGGGGCGGCGCGGCGAGGCACGCGCCTTGGGTGCCGCAGCCACGAGAGACGCGTGTGGCTGCACGGACGGGAGATGGCGGGGCGGGGCGGAGCGGGACCGTGCGCGACGTGACGGGAACGTGCGTGACTTGACGGGACGGGACCTGGCGTGACTCAGGCGGCGTGCGTGAGTGCACAAGACGGGACTGCGGGACGGGTCCGGACAGTGCGTGACGGACGGATTGATTCCATCTGAGCTGGGTGGGAATTCGGTTGGGGAAGACTCGCTAGGCGCAACGAGCGTAGATCTTCCCCTTCCTGCCCAGGACAAAACTGTTTTTAGCAGAAGTGAAGTATCTTTGTGATAAATTAAAGAATGGTTAAATAAGAACAGTCATAAAAAATACGAGTATGAATGAATGACAGAGAACGATGTTATAAATGAAATTCCTGTTTGCAGATGAAAGTTTTGATGGGTGCAGAGGACATAAACAAAAAATGTTCGACTGTTAAAGTTTGTACAGAAGTGTTTAGAAGATGAATTAGCTCAACATAATGTACATGCAAAATAAGTGCAGAAATAATTTCTGAAGTTGAGAAAAGGGAACGCATTACGATATTTATAGATGTCTTGAAATAATGTACTTACGAACAAAATAATTTATTAAAATTGGCAACTCGCAACCGCATAATGCTCTGGAAGTCGGTAAGTTGCAATAACTGAAACAGTAATATTTTAAGGATTTTTTATAAGTTCTTTCTTACATAGACATGGTTAAAAGACAAGAAAGTATATCGCACTTAATTTTTTTCTAATTTCCATTACGTATATCCTGATGTCGTCGTTCTGGCTTTAGGTTACGTATAGCATCTTACGGCTCGCATTTTCCGCTTTTGTGAGAAGTTACAAATCCGAGACCCACTCAGTGAAATATTACGGACAAACGTATTTGTGACGGAATTACACAACACTCAACTAATTTCCATTACACCACAGTAATCCTGTCTTGCTCATCGTTCTCCCTTTCACCTCACTCCCCGTAAATACTCGCATTTCTCGTGCGAGCACAAACGAAGAGAAGGAAACCCGCTCAAACAATTTCAGCTGGAAGCCCTTTTCCTTCTCTGGAGATGCGTTAAGCGGTGGATAGTGGGAGCTTTACTTCTTCGCCAGTCTTCCTTCGCGATGTTTTTAGAAGAGGAAAACGGGAGCAAACTTAATGAGAATTGCCTCCGACCTACGTCATTGCCCCTTCTCTGCTCCGTATCAAGAACGCACCAGCCCAATCGATTGTTCTCGAATGAGGAACTTGTGCTGCTAGAATGAAAATACGACCAGGAACAGTGTTCTGATTGTTCTGAGAACCTGGAGAAATGGGTAGCTTAACATATACTCGGGCAGTATTTCTGAGTATCGACCAAGAGAGGAATGCGAACGTTTGTTCCATTGCTTAAATAGTATGCCCTTATGCATACCACTTAAGTAATAAATTCAATGGTGTGTAGTAAAATGAAGATCAATAGCTAGACTCTACTAATTAGTAATGCAACAAATTCAACTTCACGTGAATATGGATGTTTTAATAGAGGAGAGTTTCGAATAATGGAACTGAATTATTTGAGCAAAATAAAATGGTTTATTTGTTACACCAAACAGGTTCTAACTTGCGTCTGTAGCTGCGATTGTTCAGATAACACTACAAGAGTGCTGATAACTGGGAGGTCGTGGGTTCGATCTTGGAAGTGTGCTACAAATTCTTCGTATCTTAAACATCACCGAGCCCCTGTCGAGATCGAGTTCGTTGGTTCACAGCTGTAATCGGTGGTTTCCTGGATCAGCAACAGGCTAATGCCCGAGCAGCACCCTTTACAAACGGGCTACGAACCTCGCGCCATCTTCTGTTCGCAATCCGTCCTTCCACTCCTTTCCCATCCGTTTCTCCCAATTCGAAATGAGTCATTGCGGGGGAATAAGTCCCGTACCTTCCCCGACATAAATGGCATATGCTGACACGAAAAAAGACTTTGCTCTTAATGGAAATGTAACAGGCAATTTTTACTCTAAAAGTAAAACTCTCCTGTTTTGTCCACGTTCCTTTTGTCTTCAGTGTCCACATCCTATTTGCAGGTTTCATACCTTCTTTGGTAGGTTTTCTTTTTATTTCCTCGTATTTATTTAGTGTCTCTCGATAATTACCTTCTTGATTTCATCTTCCAGTTTGTGGCTATCTCCTAATTAATTGTTAAGATGCTTGATGAGTTGAAACACGCATTGCATTACTTCCCATTTTAAGGTCAGTAGTAATGGTTTCTGAGCCATTATAGCATCAGAATCTGTCGATCTAAATCAGGGATTTCCAGCGGGGTCGGTATTGATCCCTTGGAAGTCGATGAATTTTCAAAGGGGGTCAATCGGATGTAATCAAGATCCAGTGATCGTTGATTACCAAATAGTACATTAATGATGTCGATATATAATTGTTTTCTTATTATAAAACATCTAAAAATAAATTACAAATTCGCCCCTTTTCTTTCAAGCTAATAGTTCACCGTTAGGATGTTTAGAAAACTCAAGAAGTTATAACTATGTGTTCACAACATTGCTAAATCGCGTAATTCTTCGCATTCTGTTCTTCGGAAATGTTATGTCCAGTTCTTAAAAAGCGCTCGACATTTTGAAACCAAAGGAAAACAATGAAAATTAGAAACTCGGCTATTCAGAAGCGGAATCAGATTATTGGAAATAAATATTTTTATGAAAATACTGATGTCCGAAATTATTTAGGAACATTTTGGTTACGGTTATGAATGCTGTGTATTGTAGAGAAAAATCTAAGGGGATCGACAAAGCAAACAATTAAAGTAGAACAAGGAGCATTAAATACAACTTCAGAAATCATTATTTTAGTGTAATGTGTTAATTAAATCCATTATGGACTTATTTGCAAGTATACTGTGTTTAGAAGTTGAAGAATTTACTGAGTTATATTATGAAAGATCTAGTAAATCCCTCAATATCTCAGAACTAGGTTAATGGGGAATAGACCCTAGTTCTACTTCAATTCTCTTAAAAGGTGTCCATTCAAGAAAGAGGTTGAGAATCCCTAGTCTCAAGGCGGCCCCACACATTCGTTATTGTTGTACAATTCGTTATAATAGCGACCAACCGCTCGCTAAATCTCAAGTAGTGTGGATGAGTTGCGAGCTGTTTGCGGAGTGACGACCATTCGGTACTCGCCCTGGTCAGCGCATGTCGGTCTTTTGGACACATCAAAGGAAGCGAACATTCGCCGAACACATCAGCCGTTCGGGATTGGGCGAGCAGTAGCTCGCTGCTCGGCGAATACGGAATGTGTGGAGCCGCCTTAATCCTCCGGCAGGCGCGTCCCATCATTTTCCACCAGCAGGGAGTGCGGCAGGGAGTGCCGCATTTATCTTCGATTTTCGCGACAATAGATATTACTTTTGTTAGGGAATGTGAAGGAAATATGCTTAATTTATGTTTTCATACAGTGTATTTCATAATAACTAATAAAATATCAAACGAAATAACAATATTAATAAGAGTCTGATCCATCAGTCGCTCCCTCCGTGTCTTGGCATGTGTTACATGTCGGGGAATGAATACTGTGCAAACAATGCATTTATATTTGAATTAGCAATTAGAACTCCAAAATCTGTGTCATAAATCTCAATAACAAAACTGCTGTAAGAACTCTAATGGATAAAATACGCAAATATTATACTTACATGACAAGGCGCGTGCGGTACGGAGTGCCGCAACCGTTGCAGAGTTCGGATTACTACGGTCCGATTAAAATAAGTTGGTTATTGACAGTTGTGCTTCTGAAGCTGTAACTTCATACAATATGAGTGAATGATTTAGTTACTTTAATAAGTATTTATTTCAAGTGTTTATTTTCGTGTCTCGGGAGCACGTGCTCATTGGTACGCAAACTGTCAGCGTCGCTCCCTTCCATTCGCAACTGTCAGTCACCAACTTCTTTTAATCGGACCGTAATGAATAACGGTCGATCAGCAGTGTCTAAAATCGTGCTTTGAGTGTCATCAGGTTAAAAATATAATCATCGAAGAACAACTATGAGCTCAATGGTGCGAAATGAACCAAAATGTGAAACGGCGGCCCCGAGCGCCGGGGTGTTAATCGCCGTGTGCTCGGCAGGTGCTGGAGCGCTCGTGGGAGGTGGTGGACGGGGTCAACGTGTCGCTGCGCCTGTGGGACACGTTCGGCGACCACGAGAAGGACCGGCGCTTCGCCTACGGCAGGTGAGCTGCGCTACGCGTTGCCCTTCCTTCCGACTTCTTCTCTTTTTTCTTTTTTGTCTTAAATGACTCCAAGATCGTTTATTGTGTTGTAACCATTTTTATATAATCGATTTGAGTTTTTAGGTCATGAAGAAATGAATGGATAGTGAATCTCTTTAATTAGAATTCCTTTAGTTAGAGTTCCAGGGAAACGCAAACATTTTCTAAATAACCAACATTCGGATAAACCAATTAATGCATTTTTCAGAGAAATGTCAATTGAAATTGTTTTACATCTCGGAAATTCCGTACATCTCGTAAATTCATAAATCGTGGCTCTCCCAAATATCAATACCACTATTTTTCTTGTAGCCACCTTTCGATTGACCAGGTACCCAAAAGTGCCTAAACTTTCAAACATTCTTTCAAACATTTTCTATTTATATGTTTATCTTAAAAAGCAGTTTTTTAAAAAAAACTCTAGGCGAGACTATGCCGGAGCACTTTTTAAGCAGGGGAAACTTTTGAAATAAAGATGGTTTTAATTCCGTGCAACTTTCTTTTTGTATTATTTAATAAAAGAAAATATTTATAAATAATTACTCAATTATCTGTTTAAAGATTCACTGTTTACAAAACTAAATTTTATTTGTTTTAACTCTATTAATTTTTAATTCAGTTATAAACTCAACATAATTATTTTCTTAATGGCTTTTATGGTTTTAATCGTTTTGTTAATAAAGTTTCTATAATTTAGAGAAAATATTTAAATTAAACATCTTATATTTTCACATTCAAAAAAATGTTCTAAGATTAGACAGCATACTGCATCGTGTCAAATATGTTTTTATTTTGATTTCTTAATGTTTGAACTCAAATATATTTCAAAAGCGTCAACCGGAATTTTATCTTTATTTTGAGAAACCTATTAAGTGGGTAAAATAAATTTTATGCCCACTGTTCCAAAAAATGAAAGCGTCAAATTCAACCTTCTTTTTCGTTGCTTTTAGCTCGAATACCTCATAATGTGAAATTTATATACTTAACACAAACATTCTAAGTTTAACCAAGCTTTCAGTTCATGATTGCTAGATGTTGGTCTAGCCGAGATACCTAAAGCATTGTACGCTCTTGCCCAAAGCGTATTTATGATGTGCATCGGTTCCAATCTTGTAAAACCGTGCTTAGCTAACTGAAGGCTGTGGTTCAGTCGGAGGGAGAGACCGCTGTAAATCAAACTGTAGTCCGCACTGAAGTTCACGGGGCATATGCATCTAAAATACAGGCATCTTTGCTACTTCGTATAGAAAAACATTGAGGTATTAATTTTAGCATAGTTCTAATATTTGGTGATCAGTTCTTCGAAAGACAGGCCAGCCTCCAACTCTCAAAGTTATTCACAGCAATTATGCGACCTCACGCTACTAAGTGTGCTTTCAGTATATTTTTAGATTCTTAAACTAGATTGCTAATATTTCCTTTCATTTTCCAAGTTCGTTAAATAAGGAGAAAACCTAGCACTTGGAGAAAAATCGCCGCCTCTTGCAGGTCGGACGTGGTGCTGCTGTGCTTCTCCATCACCAACCCGGTGTCGCTGCGCAACTGCAAGGTGATGTGGTACCCGGAGATCCGCAAGTTCTGTCCGCAGACGCCCGTGCTGCTGGTGGGCTGCAAGAATGACCTCCGCTACATGTACCGCGACGAGACGTACCTCAGCTACTTCCGCGACCGGAGCCCCTTCGTCAGGTGAGCAGAACTGGCGACCGCCGCGCTTCGCGACGGGAAGGGGAGGGGGAAGACCGAAAGCAGATTGATGGGATGAATGCCGCAAAAGAGGTTTTAAATCCGAAGGATATAAAATTGATGAGTTTTGTCAAATAGTGACGCTGCAATAACATACACTTCTTAGAAATATTTGTAACTTATGTATTATTATTATTATTATTATTATTATTATTATTATTATTATTATTCCTCTAAATCACGACTAAAGATGTTATTTGTCGGCTGAATATAAAATCTACTCCAGGTTGCAACCAGCTACCTAAGGAGTAGATCGAGGGACTGTCGGTGCCTCTACAATACTTTACGCAAAATGTGGGCTGTTCCAAATAAAGCGATTTCTTGCACTTCCCAGTCTTTTGAATTACCTTGGAGTTTAGACAAGTTCTTACACAAATTTTGCGGAACAAATCCCAGAGCTCCGATAACTATCGGGACGACCTGTGCTTTTACGCCCCACATTCGGCTGATCTCGATTTCCAAACTCTTGTATTTAAGACGTTTCTCTGCCTCCTTGGTAACGACGTTTTGATCGCAAGGTACAGCAACATCGACAAGTAAACACGATTTGTTCTCCAAATCCCGGATGACTATATCCGGCTTGTTTGCTGCTATCGTGCGATCAGTTTGAATTTGTTGGTCGTACAATATCGCACACAATCCAACAGACGTCACCGGTTTCGGTGAGTGTTCGTACCACTTGGGGCATGTGTTCGGAACTTCGAGGGCAGTACAGATCTGCCAGTGGAGGTAGCTACATACCCTATCGTGCCTTTTTTATTATTATTATTATTATTATTATTATTATTATTATTATTATTATTATTATTATTATTATAACAGCTGTCCTCGTGCAGAAATTTCGCACATTTGAACTTTGTAATGTTATCGCGGCCTAGCGATGGGTTACTTCACTTAGAGATCGCCTTATTGACCGCCTTATTGATCGCCTTATCGACTTATTGATGCGTATCTCTTAAATACTGTTATCTACCCGCAAATATTTTTCCTGGCCCGGGATTTGAACTCGATTGCCTAGTCTTATTTATTATGCTTCTGCAATTATTGCACATTTCGGTGACCTCCGATGTATGCTAAAATTAGTGGTGTTGCAAGAACACTTTCTTTTCCGAATTATTTGAGTGGGTTGCGTAATAGTATAATATTGTTACTTTTTTATGTAATTCCCAAAACGTTAAATACATTCAAAAACGTTTTTAGAAACGTTCTGAAATATGGTCACTGCTTGATATAAAATAACTCGGGAACTACTAATATTTTGACAAATGAATTGATGATCTAATATTGAAGAGGATATTGCATTAACAAAGAACAGTCAGCTTCAAAAATGGTGTGGGAATTTTCGAAAAAAAGTTTAACTTTTGCCATTTTCAAAAATTCAGATATTTTAATAATTTTTTTCATTAAAATTCGTTCGATTTTCACTAAAAATCCATATAAGTAAATCTCTCGTATACCACGTATATACTCTGTATATACAAGTATGTATATTATACTCTGTATATAAACATTATACAATAAAGTAAAAGTATTTAAAATGTTTTCTCTTTCAGCTATTTTCTCAATATTTATTATGGTCAATATTTTTTGAAACGATTTTCATATCACTAAAGCATTTTCCAGCATTCTCAGGAATCTTATTTTTTCAAGGTATAGTGAAATAACAGCATATTTTGCACCGGTTTACGAGTGTGCACGTGCTCATGTGTGTATGTGTGAGAGAGATAAAGTGGGTGAGGGAGAAAGTCGAACTTGCTAGAAATGAATGAGTTAATTTTAATTATCTTATAAAACTGATGCGGAAAAGTGTACAGTCACTGTCACTACTAGGTCAGTGTTTTTTAAAATGTGATTCGCGGCTGAAAATTGTGAATGAAAAAAAGAGTGAAGATATCAACAAATTATTCTCTTTTGAAGTAAATATTAAGGTATTGACTATTCGAAATCTGCGTTTGCGTTGCTTTAATGAAAATGTGCAAACTAAAGCACTCGCTGATCGTGTTTCTTAGATGTGTCCAATAATTTTTCAAAATTCGCTTTCTGGTTAGAAATCCCTCATTCAAATTCAACCGAGGGTGTGTGGACAAATACGCTGGAAAGACTGTAATTTGTAAAGTACTCTAGCGTAGTTTAAAAAGCGTGTTTTTACGCAAACAGCGTGTTTTTACACAATTCTTGGAGTGGGACACTGAGACAAATTCTATTTGGAAGGTAAATTAAGACAACTGCCAGCGAACACCTAATATATACCGTACAGGGGCGTAACCAAAGACAAATTTGGGGAGGGGAAATTAAAAAATGTTTTGATCGAGTGTGTCATTACAGACTTCGTAAAATGTCCCAGGCTACACTCAGCTCATGCTACGGTACGATTTTATTCGTTTCAAAGATTATCCGAAAATATTTTTGCTTGAAAGTTTCGTGACAAGTTAAAAATTAAGTTACAGAAAAAATTTAGGGGGAGAAATTTCCCTCTTTTCTCTCCCCATGGATCCGTGCCAGATGTATCAAATATAATAGTCACGGTCCGCTTCGTTAGAACATCCAACAACTCATGTGGTCTACATTGGAGAATCCCTGACATAGAATAAGCCTCGTGGACTTTAGAATCCAGCATTGACTAATGAATTCAACACAGTTTTGGGTCGCTACAAAAAAAAAGGTTAAAAAACGCTGAACGGGGTGACAGTGGAAGGGTCTGCCGTTGGGGAGATATCACAGAGGGTACAGCGCGCGGGTTCGCAGGCCGACGCGGAAGAGCGACCTGGTGATGCCCGACCAGGCGCGCGCAGTCGCCAAGGAGCTGGGCGTGCACTACTACGAGACGAGCGTGCTCACCTACCACGGCGTCAACGAGGTGTTCGAGAACGCCATCCGCGCCGCCCTCATGGCGCGCCGCCAGCAGCGCTTCTGGATGACCAACCTCAAGAAGGTCCAGCGGCCCATGCTGCAGGTAGGGCGGGCTTTCCACCAGCGCACCCACCGGATCCAGCCCATCATTTTGGGGGGGGGGGGGGACCATCATAGATTTTTTTAAAATTATAAATATATTTTATATTGTTTTTGTAGTGTATACATGATAATAAACAATATTATTGTTTAAATAATTACATAATTTTAATTTAAATAAATATTTGAATCATTTGTGCCATGTAAAGTAAGGTACCAAACAAAACCTAGCCCCCCCCCCCTCGGCATGGATCCACTTTTGCTTTCAACAGCATCGTTGTTATTATATCACCATTGTATAGTCGGCAATAAGGCCATCATCAATCTTACCATCCTCTGTATCACCATTATTAGTTTATCGTTAACAATTTACTTGCATTAACAATGACCTTAACATCTCAGCTCATCTTAATTGCCTTGGTCATGCCTCCACCATTTATAAATCATGCTATCACCATTTATAAGATACGGTCATTGCCATATCTTCATTGTTGTTATTATATTATTATTATTATTATTATTATTGTTATTGTTATTATTATTGTGATCACCAATGTCTTTCTTCACCATTACAGGTGCTTTCATAATCATTACAAATTACAAAAACCTAATTGTCAGTTGCCGCTGTGCTGTTGCATTCATGATCATGATATTCAGTGTTTTAATAAATGTCCCTATTCTTTTTATTTTCTTGTTTTGTTTATTGTGAACTAAGGACATGAGGTCCATTTTCATTTAGATCTTTGTGATTGTGTCTGCCAACACCCAGAAAAATGTCATTCCAAAAGAAAGCAAATTACACTTTGAATTGTTTTTGTTAGAATTTAAAACATATAAAGGAGTTGTTTTAAATTAGCTTTCAACTATTTTCTCCCATCTCAGCTTCTTATGTATGACCATCTGAAAAATAAGCATTCTCATTGACTTGCATTAGGTGGATTTCTTATGGATTGTTCTAACAAACAAGAGTTTGTTTTTTTTATTATTGTGTTAGTGTAATGGAAACAGTTAAACAAAAAAGGTTTTTCTTGTAATCTAACCATCTGCTCAACAAAATTGAGTAGCTCCTTCATTCTCTTGTAAAATGCAGGTTTGATGTTTGATAGAGAAAAGACATTGATGTTTGATACAGAAAACAGTGCTTTTATGAACACAGAAGAGAAACAAAATGATGTAATTGTGTATTAGAGATAAATATACCTCGTAATTTCTAATAGGCCTTCTTTGTTTGTGTATTAAATGTATGGTCGTTTCTTGCTTGCAGGCTCCTTTCTTGCCACCAAAACCCCTCCCACCTGATGTGTATGTGGCTGCAAGCACATTTGCAGAGAACATGCAACAGCTATGGCTACAGCAGGCCTACACTGATGTGGTGTTCGTGGCAGGCAGCATGGGCTTCTCGGCACACAGATTTGTTCTTGCTGCTGCCTCTCCCACCTTCCATAAATTGCTCACCATGGACCTCAGTTGCGACATGGGAGCAAGGAGTTCCTCAGAGTCCAGTATGGTAAGCTCACCAGTATATAATTGGAAGCCTTGGCTTTTTTTAGATTACTTTAAATATACAAATAATCCAAACCTTTTATCAGTTCTATGGTGTCTTTGGCAAGTAGCAGGTACCAAACTATATTCCATAGAACCCTTTTGTTTTTCAAAAGCATTGTTCAGCAGCTTCATAGTTCTTTAAAGCCAAATTTGCATTTACTTTAAAAAAAAAACCTGTGTAATATCAACTTGCAATTTTTGATGTTTGCCAAGCAAAAAAGAAATGCAGTGTTTCTTCATTCCCCTTCACATAATTTGTGTCGTTGAGGAAGACAACAAGTAGTGGTTTCCTTAACACATTTACTTCTTGTGTGTGCGTCCTAATGAGCTCTTAGCTATTCTAGTAACATCCAGAAGTGTTTCTTCATTTATGATTTACAATGGTTATTAAAAGTATATAATAGCATCTCTGATAAAGTCTTATCTACGATTTCATGATTAAAAAAGTTTGGGAATCACTATTGCAGAGAAATTCATTTATCTATTTATTTATCTGGTTATTAAAACTATGAGAAATTGAATTCATGTACTAATTTGTACCTTTTATTAATTTAGCACAATACCTTTTGTCTGAAATGTTTTTTACTAATTCCTAATAAAAATGTTGAAAAAAGTTTGTAGGAATGCACTTTTCCTACAAGACTTTAATTTTCAAAATGATATCTGCTGATTTTTTATTCAAATATCTGAGGTGTATTTTCTTTGTACTTGACATTATGATCACATAGCCTATGTTAAGAAAAGATGAATTACTATTCACAGGTCAGTACATTTGGAGAGGCTACAATGGGAGACTTCAATGATGACACTGAATATCTTATTCGCCAGACTGACAATTACTTTAAACCTTCCAGGTTAGTTTATCTTTTAATATATATATCTAATCTTATAATATATATATATCTTTATATATATATATATAAAATAAATTATGCTCTTATTTAATAAAAAGACTTGTTTTTATACAAATTGTGAAAATTAGTTTCTATTCTTTTTTAAATTCTAGGAAATGTTTTAAGTTTGTTCCAAAATGCTTTTGTATCTTCTTTGATCGTTGCCTTATTTGACTTTAGAAACTTTGTTCTTCTTTACTGAGAAGAGAGAACTTAATCAAAGTTGGTAACTGAAGGCAACAGTATCTTCCACACAATATTTAGTGAAAAATGCACAATAAAAGAAATGAAAACTGTGTCCAAACTTCTATAACTTCAATATCTGTATTGAATTCTATTTTCTTGTTTTAGAGTGTGGGACCAGTTAAAACGTCGCTCAAGCTGTCAGGTGCTGACAACAGATTCAAGTAAAAGACTAGGTGTTACTCGTGAACTGAATCATCCAGCTTTCCAGGCCATCCGCATTGAGCAAGTCCAACAGGTATGTCCTTAGTTATTGGCTTAACATAAGAAATTTTATCAAAGATTTATTTCATTTATTTGCATCTTTCTGATGCCCAAACTTATGGTAATTAAGAATGCATATTGCTATGAAAGAACATTCACTTCAGTTCAATTAATGTCTGCAGTTCAGTTCACTATATTTCTGAAGGTTTATTAACATTTTATTGAATGACTTGGTACTGATACATTTTTTGTGATAAATTATGTTATTTATGACATGAATGGTATACATGGAATTTTATTTTTGTGAGTATGAAAAGATGGTGACACAAGGCTGATAGACTGAGTGGCACATATGGCACTATCCTCACTTTTACCACATGTGTCATACACTATTTTCTAGACAGCCTTTCTGACTTGCATTTTATTTCAATTCATATATGCAAATCATTTAATTGTGAACTACATTATATTAAGGTCAATAGAAGTTGATGCGGTTAGACCAGGGGTGTCCAACTTGCAAGGCGTCAAGGGCTGCAATCTTTAATATGGTTGAGGGCCATATTTTCATTACTCAAGTGATCCTCATGTGACCCCTTATTGTTCCAGCAGTTTGCCAGGCTGCTCTGGACTGGGGGGAGTGGGGAGGGGGGATGGAATCATGTGTGATATCGGATTGTACCATGTGTAACACAGTGTGAATGGTTTTGAATTTCTGAATTTACTAGAAAAATATCCTTAAATCAAAACATAACCTATTTTTACATTAAGGGAGTTGACCCCAACAGAGCACTTGCACTAAGGACAATTTTCTCACCTGGCATGGATGCAAGGAACTTTCACATTTGTCTAATAGCATTTCACAGGCCACAATAAATAGCACCATGGGCCATATGCGACTCGGAAGCCACCAGTTGGAGAGCCCTGAGTTAGACAAAAGTGTTTTGTTTACGTTGTTGCTTTCACAACTTTATCTGAACTTTTGAGCATCATCTTACTTTTAGCACCAGAGCCAAAAATTAACTTTTTGCTTGATGAGTTTGCTCTAAAAGCAACGACTTTTACTCGTGGCTCTCTAAAAAATAATGTGTTTAACTCACAACACTTTTGTCAGTATTTTTATTGTACATACAGTTATATTTTTGTAAAAGATCCTGCCAATAAATTTCTTGTCTAAAAAATTCAGGCATGAACAGAAGAAGCAGGATATGTCATTTCATAACCATTGTCTGTGTTCTATGTCTAGTGTGAAGGACTGGACAACACACGAGGAGGCCGTCCAAGCAGCTCAGTTCAGACTGTGATTACTCTTTCTAAGCTGGTGACACCCCAGGCCATGCAACAGTGCCTGCAGTTCCTCTACACTGGCTCTATAGACACCCGTTTTTGTGAGCTGCAGGTAGGGTACCAATTGCAACTTGTACTTCACTTGTGTCTCTTTCTTTCTCGCTTTTGATCCTGTCTCTTTTTTCTAACAATAGAACATTTAAAGAATGGAAGGATGCATGAAATAAAATACCTTCAGTCCCTTTTTAGCAAAGCATAGAAATGATGAGACTGGAATAAATTACACAATGTGGCATAAGTCAGTAGTGTTCACTATTATGAATTTCAAGAAGGAAATTGGCTGTATATTGTTGATCATATTAAAGTATTGTAACCACAAACTTTTATCTGATTTTTGTCACATTGATGTCTGTGGAACCTTTTTGTGTAAACAAACCAGGCCTTTAGAGGTATGGTCAGCAGTAAAATAAAGGAGTATAGTTTCCAGCTTGAAAAGTGATCAAAAAAGCTAATATCAGTGTTTAATTCAGTGCTATGTTTAGGATGTTTCATATACAAGCATGTCCCTTGTTATTACTACAGAAAACTGAGAGCTTTTAAAATTAGAAATGATATAAATATGTATTCATTGGTACTGAGCATGTTTGTGAGTCTTGTTAAACATTTGAAAATACAAATTTAATAAAAAATTATAGAAGAATATATTTATTTAGAATGAACAACATCCTCCCTTTTTTTGTTATAGAAATATGAAGATTTGTGTAGACAGCTGACTTAGATATATAAGTAAAATATTAGATCTTACTAGAAATGTCAGAAATTTATTAGTTATAATATTGTAGGATAGTTCTAGAGAACAATGTTTGCATAAGAGGTTCCACAGACACTGCTTGCCAGGATGCACATAATTCACAGATGATCATCCAGCCAAGTGAAAGCACTGTTCCACGCTATTTTTAATGCCACTTTTTGGCATGTATTGCCATGCATTAGGCTTGATACTGCTTTTACAATAAAATTTTCTAACTCATGAGAATTTTCACTTCCTTTTTGGTTTACTAATGAATCTATGATGGTTCTCTGCTTTCATATTCTCAAGTAATGTCTAACCTGGTAATTTTGCAAATAATAGCATTTGATTTTTTGTTTATGGAGTCTGAGTAAATATAAGCTAAGTCCTATTTTGCAGATATACTGTTACCATATTGAGCATTATCTTGCCTCTAAATATGTCTTTTTTTATACACTTGCATTTTGGAAAACTTTTACTCCCTTGAATTGTGTGCATCTGTAAGGAGAATCTGTGTTGTGTTAAGAATGATTCATACATTTAAAAATGGGCAATGACAATGCATCATTTAAACAAGTGTTTCATAAATTGAAAGTGTATAAACTGTCAATGTTGTAATGAAATTACCTACTCCCATTCCTTGGTCTCTTTGTTCTGCACCATAAAATAAACAAAAATAACAGTACAAAGATTTGGTAATTTCTTCTCAAAAAATATTTTGAGATTTTTGTTATTATTTTTATATTGTCATCAATTGAAGCCAATTTAATTTTAAAGGGTTTTAATTGATTAATTTTGCTATGATTTCAACCAAATATTTTATTTCTTATTTATTTGTTTTTAATTGATGATCAACATGCTTAAATTTTGTTTCCTTTTGGATATTTTTTTTAATAATTTGATGTACTACCTATCCTTGAAAAATTCTTTCATTTTCTGCATCAGAAAAATATTATCAATTGTTTTCCTGTAAAAAAAATATTGAGTCTTATTTCTCCTTACAAAACAGCACCATTGAGCATTCCATGTTGCGCAAGGGAAGAATAAAATTAAATCAAAACAATTATAGTGCTTCCAAAGAAAACATTTTGCCTTTGAGAAACATTATGATTAAAGATTTTATCTATATTTTTTCAGTTTACCTTGAGCAACTTTTGTACAAAATTATAATCTAATAAATGAGACTGAATCTTATTTTACATCTTCTTTTAATTTTTTTTATAATACTAATAAACTGACTTCTCTAGCTAAATAAAAATTAATTGCATGTTTACAAGATTTGACCTTTCAAAAAAAATCCCCTTGTGCAGCTAGGATTGCATCAATAACGTATATGGTTTGTTCCCTTCCATGTTGTGGGTAGTCGGGCCACAAAATGGCCGAATACCCATCTGGTGTGGCTCTTGTGTTTCAGACTGTCCCACTAGGACTCTTGTTGGTAACTACGTCACCTTGTCTTTCTTTCTATTTCATTCTTCACCTTTTTGCCTCTGTCTAGCTTGCTGCCTGTTTATTGCAACTCTTATTGAAAATCATTCTTAAGAAAATCCTCTTCCTCTGCTTTTGAAAACCAAAATAAACAATTTTTTGAAGTACCTAAATGGTATTTTGTTCAAAGGTTCATTTTTTGTCGTAAATCAGTTAGAATTACTTTCATATATTGCAATTGTAAAATAAAATAACTATTTTCTTAAATAACTATGAATGAATTCCTGGCATGAAAACCAGAAAGAATGGAATTTCACAGAGTTTCTGTAACTAAGAATAACTAACCATGTACCATGTGAATTAAACATTCAACTAATATTATGATGCAACTCAGTGAATCAACCAATATTAAGAGAATGTAAAAGCTTTCAATAATTGAATTGTATCGTGTTCAACATATTTTTTTAATTCCCATTATTTTTGTCATAAGGGTAACATTAAAAATTTAATTGCCAATCAGTGGAATGAAATAGTTCAAATAGAAAATTATCGATAGAATTTTTGAGGATTTTTTTAAATGATTATTATTCTATGCATGACACAGTAAGCTTTGGGAATGTTCTTTTTACTTGCATTTTTAAGCTTTTCTTTTAAAAAACATTTAAACTCTATGGAATAATATACCATTTTGTCAAGTAATAGCAGTATTCCTTACTTAATTACATAAAAAATAAAATTTTGAAGCTCAGTGTATTTACTTTCCCTTCATATTTATATAAATATTATGAATCATATGAATCTAATCTTTTGTGCCAATATCTACTGTGATATTTTTGTGCAGTAATATTTTCAGATTGTAGATGTTGCAAGTTCTTACTGTGAGCAGTAAATGTATTTATAACATATAGTACTTTTGTGTTCATTGCAAATTTTATATTTCAAACTATTGGTACACATTTACCCAAGACAATTCCAAAATTGAGTTTGGCATGAACAGGGAATGTAGTGAGCAGTGTTGAAAACCCATTAAGTAGATAAGTCTTTCACTTGTAATGTTCCCTTTACTTGTCTTAATGGAAACTGTTTACTTAATTTAATATTACTGCTCTTTGCACTTATTTATGGTAAAATTGAAGTTGAATACCTATATTAATGGTAGAAATAAAATTGTTAAATTTCATGGATTATTCAGTGATATTTTAGGTAATTTTTTTCATTGATATTTTAGGTAATTGTAATTTCAAATCAAAATTACTTAACTTCATTAATACTCGCTCAATTATAGAGATAACAATTTATGTGAGATAAATTCATCTTACATCATTTTTATGTGATTGAAAAATAGTGTCAAAGAGATAAAAAAAATATGGTTTAAAAATGTAAAATAATAAAGAATATTTGACAAAAAGTTAATTAATAATTTAATTTTCAGGAGATTCGCCAGGCAGCTGAATTCTTGGATCTGCCTGAATTGTTTACTTTTGTAAGAAATATTCAAGCTCATGAAGAATTTATGAATACAGATCTCAAACAACAGTATAGAAAGGTGAATTTCTTTATGTTTCATATTGTCAGAAGTGTTTGACATTGAACTCTATTTGTTTCCATCTACCGTAGCTGTTGTTTAATTTTCCTTAATAATAAAATAAAATTTTTATGAAAATCGAAAGATTATTTTCATTTTTTATTTCAAATAGTTCATGA
This sequence comes from Acheta domesticus, assembly GCA_031308135.1. Lineage (NCBI taxonomy): Eukaryota > Metazoa > Arthropoda > Insecta > Orthoptera > Gryllidae > Acheta > Acheta domesticus. The sequence continues at coordinate 219,152,438 of JAHLJT010004567.1, forward strand.
AATTTATAAAGGAAACCTAACATATAACATAATTTAAGATACATGATATAAGGTTTAAATTTAGTTATATGGGAAGGAGAAAAAAGTTAATGATGAGGTATTCAACCTTTCATCTTCATCTTCATAGTCATTGCCATCATTTTCATCATCATGATCATAATCATCATCATCATCACAAACATTTAAGGTGTAGGTCTATTGACCTGTTCCTTTGGTTTATCAGTCTCCCCCCCATTGCTTCTGAAATGGTCTTGATTTTCCCCGTGCATTCTTGGTCTGCCAGGGACTCTTCTTCCTCTTGGTTTGTGTTTGAGGACTTTTCTTGGGAAATGTTCTTGGGAAATATTCTATCTTCATTCATTTGATATGTTCTGCCATTTCTTTTAGTAATTTTCAATTTCTTAGACAGTATCTTTAACTTTAAGTGTTTTCTGAATCTTTTCATTCCTTATCTTATCTCCTTGAAAGCTTTAAAATTAATCTCAAGCGTTCATATTCGTATTTATTCAAACTGTAATGTTTTGTGTGACATAGAATGAAAAAATTACATGCGTAGATAGCAGTTTTAAGACAGTTTTAAGCAGTTTTAAGTTCAAAGTGGTGATCTTTTAATGATGTAGTTAAGTCTTTGCACACTAGAAATGTTGCAGTTGAATTTCTCAATATGTTCATAATTTAAAGCTAGACTGAAGAGTTAGCCCATTCAAATACAATGACAAATCACATTGCATTGAAATGCTCCAAGGCGAGAAAGATTCCCCAACTGTTCAAGTGATAAGTCTTCACACCTGAAAGGAGACTCCTCAGTTCTGCCTCTACTGTGATGTACACAGAATCCTCCATAAGGAAAATCAAGCCTAGGAAGATCGATTAAGATCTGTTTACCATGCCTCTACTTTCTCATTTCCTTGCTGAAAATCATCGAGTCAGGGGAATGATTTCTGCCTTTCATTTCAAAAACAGTCTAGAGTTGAAGATTAATATAATAGAAAATTGCTTCTATTCGCTTTGGTTTTGAATGTGGTATTGGTGAGTGTGAAATGTGAAATGTTACCAAACATTGAAAAAATTAGTCAATGAATGTTTGACGGTCAGTGGAGTATATATCTGAAGGTTTACTATACGTGACAAAAAGTGAAATGGATCCCAAAATGCAAAATGGTTGTGAATCTGCTAAATTGCATTTTGTGGTTTTCTTGTTCACTTTCTAACTAGGAATTTGATATCAACAACAATTAAATGTTTGAATACATTTAATTTGAGAGTGGTTTATTAATTGATAATTGAGATTTAACTGATGAAACAAAGAAAAAAAAAATTGAAAAAACCTATCTCAAAAGCTTAAGTGCTCAGGATCTTCCTTAATAATGTTTTCCTCAACAAATGCTACAAAATGCTATAGCCTTGTTTTCAAAATGCAATTTTTTAAGTTCTAAATTCTACCATCACTAGCAATTGCAATATTGTAGTTATTTTCGTACATAAATACGGAGTAATATATAGCATAGAGAAAGTTACGTAATGGTGCAGAAAATTGATTTCGAGATTTCAATGGAAATACACGTTTTGGGGTCCTGTGATACCACAAAAGTGTTACATGAGATTTTTTTCCAAAATGGATATTTCTTGGTCAATCTGAGTTGACTCAAAGCTTTGCGATTTTGAAAAACATTCTTTAAGATTTGGGGCTACTTTACATGAAGCCCCTGGGGCATTTTCAAAATTTTCTCAAAAATGGCTTCAAACTTTTTCTTTAAATTTTTTGAAAGAATAGAGTAAAATATGTTTGTAAAGATGGCATAGATCTGTTTTTCACTGTTAACTCTAGATTTTTGAAATTGCAGAAGTTTGAATATTTTCTGGCATCTTCCTTTCATCTACAAAATTGAAAGTTGATTCTCTAAAATAAGATTGTCTAAACAAGATTGTCTCTAAAACGACTCAAATTTTTTTCTTTAAACTTTTTGTAGGGATAATGTTAAATGTACTCTGTAAGGTGACATCAATGCCCTATTGTTCTATTCTTTTGTTTTCAAAAAATACAAAAGTGTAATGTTTTGACTTGTCTCTCACATTCTTAATATTTTCATTACTGGTGATTTGTTCACATTGCTATATTTACGAGTACATTTTAAACAATATTGTATAAAGTTTCTCAAAAACAGAACAGTTTCTGTGAGAATGAGCTCAAAATTCTGCATTTTCAGAAACCCTCAAATGCCATTTTTTCAAAAATGACTTCAAATTTGTCTTCAAACTTTTCAAACAGAGAGTGTTTCTTGCACTGTTTAATATTAGATAAAGTTCATTGTGTGATATTTTTTAGTATTTTAAAAAATTATACAAATGTAATTTTTTAAAATATTTCTTACGCTGTTAATATGCACATTTTAAGCGATTTGTAAAAACTTTAGCATTTGTGAGTTAATGTGCTTCAAATGACTTCTAATAGTTTTTCGAAAACTCTTATCTTTTCTGTGAAAAATAACTTCAATTTCACGTGTACAGTAAGGTTTAAACACCATGTTCTTTAAAACGGCTCAAATTTTTCCATGAAAATTGCCATTTACGATGAGGTTTTAATGTTCTTTAACATTCTTAAAGTAATATTCTTAAAGTAATTGGTTCTACTATTCTAAAACGGAAAAGTCGAGAACATTTTTAAAAAAAGGACTTTGAGCGACAATAGATGGCAGCTGGCAAGAGAATGAGGCAATACCGCAATGCGAGACCAGACCAAAGTATTTAGAAAACTAACTAGTACGAGAATGTCGATGCCATTCTGTAGCACCACTGGTTCAATATGTACTATTAAACCACTTGAGAGCCACAAGTATGATGCTTCTGTGTGAGCTGCAAGTTGCTGACCCTTATCTTAATAGGTAGTAATATTAAATGAAATAGAAAACTCTTTCATGCAAGTGTTGAATAAGTGAATCAGGTACAAAAACAGTCTTGGTTACTTTCTTCAATAATTTTATTATTACTCTCATAATTTGTGATATTTAAATTTTGTAAGATTTTTTGTTTATTTTTCCTTGTTCTCTTAGGCTGTGCGATTAAGGCTACAGGACCTGTGCTTAGGTCAAGGCCTTTTCTCGGACATTGTGTTCCAATTGGATGATGGCTCCTATGCTGCTCATAGGCCAATGCTCATGGCACGATGTGACATGATGAAAGCCATGTTCTCAGGTGATTTCCGGGAAAGTAATGCAAAAGTTGTAAGTGTAATAAAACCTAATCTAAAAACCAGATATTGTATTTGAAGTTCCAAAATTCATGACATATCTTATTGCAGATCTTGTTCCCTGGTGTGAAAGAAGATACATTCCACAAACTTCTGATATATTTGTATACTGATGATGTTCCCCCCATCACACCAGCTCGATGTTTAGACCTTCTGGAATTGGGAAACAGATTGTGTTTACCCCGTTTAGTGAATCTTGTAGAAAAAAGGGTGGTAGAAGAATTAACAAGATTATCATCTGCTGAAGGATCAGATGTTGTGGAGCATTGCCTTCGGCTCCTGGAGCCTTGCAAGGTTATAAACATTCTGCTTCTGTTAACCTTTTTAGTAATAATTTCTTTAATTTTTATCTTATGTTCTAGTTATTTTTTTTGAGAATTATATCTTTTGTGTATGGATAGTATGTATAATATGATTAATAAATCTAGCGTTCTAAAAGATGAATAACTTGTAAAACACAATTTTTCAGGACAAGTGTTATTTCCAACCTTACAATACTGACTTAAAATGACTTCAGTAAATTTCTTATTGTGAATCACAAGAATGACTTTGCTAGCCTACTAATGTGAATCAACAACAATTTACATATAGTTTAATGATATTGATTCTGCGGTTTTTGAGTATTACGAAGCAAAACCAGTTTTACAAATACATAATACTATATTGATCAAAACGAAACTTGTCTTGTAATGATATTTTTTAAATCAAAGTAGATTTGTTTCATGGTATTTTTAAATAGTTTAATTGCAATTAAATTAACTTACCAGAAGGTTTTGAGGAGTATTTATGGAAAGTATAATGACTAATCTGTTTACTTTGTAGCTCCATAATGCAGACCAGCTTGCAGATTGGTGTATGAACCACCTGTGCACAAATTACAATAAACTCTGCAAAATGTCTCCTAAACTTTTGCGGAGTTTACATCCAGAAAATCAAGATTATTTGAGTGAACATCGATGGCCACCAGTGTGGTAAGTTTATTCTGCTCTTTTTTATGGTTATTAATGTCCCTGGTATGTTTTATAGATTTAATATTTGGGGACTATTGATCTCTTATAATTTATATGCATTTAATAACTTTTGTTTTGCAATGTTTTTACCAACAAACCCTATGACTTTAGAAAAGGAAGGAAAAAAAATAAACCCTTTAATAATAGTACATTTTATATGTTCGTTTTTTTCATTCGATTTTTCAAGTTTATTTCATTTATTATTGCAGGTACCTCAAGGACTATGATTATTACCAGAAGTGTTGCATGGAGAGAGAAAAAGAAGAGAAACCTTCACTGAAACGCAGTCGTCATCATTCTGGCTGCTTGTTCTTCACTGGCAAGTCCCGCCGAGAAACAGGGGATGGTGCAGTCAATCGAACCTTGCTAGGGAGTGCAACGGTATGACAGTGTTGCACTGAGCACCGACGTCCACTCACTCTACTCTTGGTGCTCACAGTCCTCTTCTGCATGTTCTTCGCAATCACTGTGCTACTGCAGGCAAAGTCTACATGATGTCGCCCACTTCTTCACAAGTATTGGATCTTGTGCTGTTGTGGCAAGCGGTGACCTCAGTGGTGAGCGGGAACTGCATAGCCCAAACAGTGCCACAATAACAAACTTGCCTGTTCCAAGTTGTTATTAAGAGGCTGCATGGATTTTTGAAGAGGCTTTGAGAATTCAGTGAGTCTGCTGAAGATTTTTGTGTGGAAGAATGTGATAAGGATGGGAGCAAGGAGTATACGTGTGTGTGCAAGTATATTTTATTATAGAACATAAATGATTGAATATCAGGAACTCCATGGTGTGAGCTTATAGGAAAGGCCAGAGTGTCGTTTTCAGGTTTACTGTTCTTGTTGTGAATTTATGTGGCCTCTGACACAATTCTGGGCATTTGTTTTCAGAGCAGTTACTGATATACTGCACTGTTTCATAAATACTATAGGACCTTATTTTCAATGGCTGCCAACTATAAGCAAATGGACTTCGCTAATAATAAATTTTGTATCTAAGTTTCCAAAATTGCAGTTAAATTGAAGAAATTTCTTTTGGTCATATATTTTTTCTGAATTTGTGTTTGAAACTAAATATTAGATTTATTTCATAAAAAAAACTCAGTCTCCATATTTCCGTAAGTCAATGAAATGACAAAAAGTTTATCCTTCAATTCTCTCAAATTTTAGTGTGATTTTCACTACTACATGCTGTCATACTAATGAGGTCATAATCAGTCATTTAAATCTGACATTAAATGATTTTATTATTTTCTTTTATCATTTCTGCACATGCAAGAATCTTGAAAGAATAATGTGAGATGGACATTTGAAGTTGATCTGGTAGAAAGACTTCAGTTTAGGAATTGATATTATAGATGTGCTTTTCATATTGAAGTAGTGAAACAAGACACTACATATCAAAGTGTAGCAAGAAGACTGAGTTGAGAAAGTGATCACCAGATAAGAAATAATTTTGTATTTGCACAAAGATTGTGCAGAATTGTTCCAATGATCAGAGTGATTACTACTGATATTTCGTGTCAATTGAGTGAAATGTGTCATAATTGTACTGTTCAGTATTTGATTAAAAAATTGACTGTATGATTAAAATGATGGTGTGATCCTGAGGTGAGTATTAATGTTGTATACTGTGGGGAAAATACTGGGAGCTAGAATTGAAGTATATTATATACATATATATATTTTAAGAAAGAAATTCAAGGAAGTTCCTTATTCCATCCAGGATAGAAATTCACTTGATTGCTTTGTCTTCATTTATATTTACAATTTGAGTAATTGATAATAATTAAACATGTATACATGCCTTTATCTTAAACAGTTTTGCTTCCAATATTGCATCAAAATTTTGTTGAACTGAGAAACACTATTACAAATTGAACAACACAAATTAAAAAGGATAGCATTTTTGCTCACATCTGCAAGTATTCCTTGGACTTGAGAATTTAAAAATCCCTGCACTCATTCATGTTATTTATCCATTTTGCATTTACACAAAAAGAAGTTGGAATGTGTAGAGTTTTGAAGAGCTTGTAATGTGTCAGTTCCTTTTGTGATAGGATAGAATGGTGTTACAAATTGTAACATGGCTAAATATATAAAACATTGCTTGTATTTTTTGTGGGGTTAGATTACTATAAGGAATGTTGAGAATTGGTGTTGTGTCAGCCTTTGAATTGAAAGGATAAAGAATTGGTGCAACACTTTGTACTATGCCAGCCACTAGAAGAAAAATTTTAATAAGTTTATTACTATATCTTAAATTACAAACACTGCAAACTGGGTAGTTCTTATTGCTGTGTTATGCAACTTGATTATTAATTCTCACAAAAAAATGCATTTCTCTAGTCACATGTGTGTTAAACAGATAAGTTGGAATAACTGCTGCTGCATTATTTTATATAACATGTTGGTGTGTTTTGTGTGATTATATTAATATTGCCAAACAAGATCTTTATACCTAATGCCTGTAATATTTACAATCTTGAATACAATGAAAACAACTTACTACTTAATTAGTGAATGTGCCATAGACTTCACACTTTATTATCTTGTGAAATAGGGGTGTTCTGCATCATGAGAATGCTTACATGGTACTGTTTGTATTGATTTTATTTTCATTAACTGTTTCTGCTTAATACATTGTGTTGAAGAAAATTCCACAATTTAACAAATCTTTTGACTTCAGAAAGCTTCTTTTAAAATTGATGCAAACTGGACCCACTCTTCCAGTCCATAATGTATGAAGTTAAGTCATGTAGAAATGGAACAGTCAATGAATTTTTACCACAAAGATTGCATAATTAATAAGAAAATGGTAGGAAAAATGTATTTTGAGTGTTCAGTTATTTTCCTTTTTTGAGTGCTCAGTAAGATGTCTTGAAGTACATTCCAGACAACAGCTTGCATAATTCAAGATAATAAACTTTTTTTTCTTTTTGAAATCTTTAGTTTGTGTGTTATAATAAATCCTATCCATAACCTTCTACTGTGTTCTTAATTAGAAGAGATAATTTCTTAGTTCTATAAATGTCTTTTCAGCACCATTTAAAAAGATGACAGCCAGTAGGACAAGACAAATAAAAACATATATGAGCATGGGAGACTGGAGAGTTGCTTGAATTGTTTGGTTTCAAAACTTAACAAAACGTAAATTTTCCCACACCTGATTAGGCAGGTATATGATATTAATGAGGCAGGTTGTATATGATATGAGTCCCTTTGGGGTATATGTGTATCATTTATAATAGAATAAACAGCAGAGGACCAAGAACTGATCCTTGCAGGGCACCAGTTGGTACAATTTTGAAATCATAGCATACCTTTTGAATGTAATTGGACAATTCCCAATAGATTTCAGTGCAATGCTTGCGGTAGAGTAAGTAGGATTTGATCAGTTCATTTACTATATCCCTTATGCCATAACATTCCAATTTCTCAAGAAGTATATTGTGACACTTAACAAAAACCTTTGACAAACCTAGAAAGAGACCTGTTGTCTTGGCTCTGGAATTGGCAATAGTTGTAGATAGTTCTAAAGGGTCTTTAAAAATGGCCATGTACAATTTTTTGATAAAACAAGTACTTTATGCGTAATTTGCCCTTGATATTTACGCCAAAAAAAAAAAAATCTCAACAAAAAAAACACTACATTTTTTCTACAGATATAAGAAGGAACAAATAAGAAAAAATTCGTATAAGCTACAAAATGTTTTTTGAAGTATATTTTAAATAATAGTTGTAAGCAGTACTTGATTTATAAAATTGTAGGTCCCGGAACGCAAACCAAATTACTTACTATTTTTAATAGAAATATAATAATATAATATTAAATAATAATATTATATTAAATAATATTATAAAATTAAAATTATAAAATAAAAATATTTTCGGATAATTTAATAATAATTCCAGAAGTACCAGAATGCTATACCATCACTTTCCGCCAGAAATCAAGCCCCAGTTGTAAGTAAAAGTATTTAGTGATCAAAAAATTGATACAATTTTCACAGTGACCTTAAAATGCAACAAAAATTCTTGTGTTTACTAATAAAATCACTTGTTATGAAATTCATGAAATTATAAATATGACTTTCAGTAGAAACTATTTTAATGTTAGCACCATTTGATTCATTTCATAGAGTCCTTATAAATAATTACTACAATTAACAATTTAAGGTAAAAATGTAATTGAAAATTTTATGAAATATCAGACTTCAGTACCATGACTTACAAAATTATGATAACAATTTTCTCAAGTTTTAATTCATTATTGATTTTTACTAATTTTTTTCCATCAGTTCCATCATTGGGCCCCTTGACTTGCAGGGTCCTGGGCAATCACTTGGTCTCCCAATGCCTAGCGCTGTCTTTGAAAAATTATACTGAACAAACTAAATTAAACAAAAGCTTACTATTAAATTCGACATTAGTTTATTTGGGAGATTTGAGCAGGGAGTAAACACAAATGTTTTATTGGTAATTTTCTCTAGGAGGGAATATTAAAAAAAACTAGTGGTGCAACAGAATGGCACAGACTTTCTCGTACTAGTTTTTTAGGTTTTCAGTTTTGCTTCACTTTCTAAACTGCTGTCTATCACTGCTCAAAGTACATTTTTTCATGTTTTTTCAAGTTTTCGGTCCACTAAAGGTAGAACTGAAACATGATATTATGAATATTACAGAAGAGTAAAACCTTGTTCCACACAGAAATTTTCTTTGAAAAATTTGGTGCCATTTTTGGGAAAATGTTTGAGCGTGTCTGAAAATGTGTATTTTGATGCTCATATTACCCAAAACATTTAGGTTTTAGAGAAAATTTATAAAAAATTAATTTAAGTAATTGCACTCACAAATACGATATACACAAATTGCTGGTAATGAAAATATCAACAATGTGACTCACTCCTTTCTAAGGGAGCATCAGGATCTTTCCTGGGGGTAAAGGCCTCTGGAGTGTTGTGAATGCCACACAACCTCATGCCAACAGCAACAAATAGATGGAGCCCTACTTTCACCTCCCCCTTGGGCCACATTGATCTGAGAGCAATTGTACAGGGGCACTTGTACCTTTATAGATAATTTAGAGGTATTTAACATCTCTGTAATCACTTGAGCTCGAATTTGTATGCAATTTTTTTTAACACACATTTTCCATGAAAAAGAATTACATGGCCGAGATCGCTAAGCCAGTAGTGCCGTAGCGATCTTTGACCAAAGGGTCGTGGTTTTGAGTCCCACCTCAGGCACGGTTGTATGTTTGTCCTGACGCCCCCTTATCGTCATCACATTGCTTCATCTTCATAGATACCATAACATTAAAATCCAAAAAGTGGCTGCTAATGACTTCGAAGTTGTGACCTTAAAAAAAAAAAAAACTTTTCCAACAAATATCAAATTCCCAAACAATTACTGATTTTTGAGGTCTGTCACCACCCTAATTATGAGCAACAGATATTTTATTATCCCATAAAATTACAAACAACCAAGACCAAATTACAGACCATATAAAAATGGCCATCTCAATTTTTTCCCCATTTCGATATACACTGAAATTTCTGTTGTTCTCGTAGAGGGTAGTATTTTAACTTAAAGAAACAAATTCACAAGTATTCATCAGAAATCATGTCACAATTAAATTTACTTGGTACTTGTTAATGAGTTATAATGATATGCGAGACGAGATCCATAACAACCTAATTAGATAATCAGTGTTTCAGGTTCCAATTTATTTAGGTTTTAAAACTTATTTTTCATGCTTTATATGCATCTCTTCAACCTGGAAAGCACTGACCCAGACTTGCTCTTGAATAATTTTGAATATATGTGCACTACCATCAAAAGTTGTCAGGTGGTAAGGGGCTTCAATGGTTTGACACCTGTACAAAACAATATGAACAATATTGTCCATTACCTTAGCAAGAAAAAGAAAAAAAAAGAAAAACAACAGGATTTTAGGAGATTTTTAGAAATACACCCACATTTACCTCTTGTGTCAGGCCGACATTAGTCACAGCTTTGTCTTGTCAGGTGATAAATATATGGTTGCTGGTATGCATTACAAGATCAGGTGCAAGACCCTTTTTTTCCTGGAATAAAGTACACTGGGATGGGGGAAAATAAAACTATTTCAACTGACAACACATTTTTATTTTTCACAAATTAATCACAAAACCTGTTTACACAATAAATCTATAGTTCTTTCCTCTCATTCTATAACAGCCAAATAAATGTAAAAGTTTTAGTATGAACAGAAAATGGAAGTTTCCTTTTCCTCACAATTTGACATTCTTCCTAATGAAAGGAGGATTTGGTAAGTTCCGTGACATACCAAGTGTATATAAATTCTTATAGCTTGATACTGTAACTCTGTAAAACAGCAGAAACTGAGAAGAAGGAGAGGCTAGCATCCAACTGGTGTATGTCTATATCAAATGCATGATGTGATACAGACATACACCAGTTGGTCCCTGGCTTCCACTTCAAAAGGAAGTTAATTCACACATAAATACTTCAATAAACAAGCACCACGTCTTGAGCATCAAGTAAAACATACTTGAAGAAAATTCAGATGTTTTTGGGTTTTGTGGAAAGTAAATCTTCAATCGTCAAGTATTCCTTTTTATTTCTTTATTTATATATAGACACGCACACAAATTCCTCTCAAGTTTCAACCTCCTGGCAAGTTTGATGGGCAATCAGAAACCGATGATGCAGCAACAGGTGCATGCACCCGCTGGAGGACTAAATTATATGAGCAAGTAAAACAAACATGTCCTACCTACATTGTCTTTTTTATACATAACCATTAATCAAAAGTTTATGGTGTCAGAGTTCCTTTGGTTCCTTTTGATTCGTTATTACTCATGAATTGAAATCAAAGCCAGCTATAAAACAAATAGGTTACTTGGGAGATGTTTATTAGTATTTGCAATTGTTAATGGGGACTTACGGTACAGTTGGTCATGGAGCATGTAAATTTGTTGTAGTAGGTATGGTAATAAAAGTGCAGGCCAGTACAATACTATTACCTTTAAAAAAAAATCTTCTTGAAAACGAAAATGGTTTATTAAAAAAGAGCTTCAGAATGAGAGAGGTATGAACCATGGTTCAAGAGTAAGGGCTGAAAGGCCCTCACAAATCCAGCATATTCGATCTGCTTTACAGTGATGTGCATTTGCCTGCTGCACACCACTTCATATCAAAACACATTGGTTGTAAAATTGCATTTGGTTATAATAGTAGATTTCGAGCTTGAACAATACAAATTGAAATTATCAGTCTGAATCAATGAATCAAACAAAATGTGGCACCACCAACTTCCAATTACTTGTACAAAAATCTATCCTTTTTTCAAATAGGTAACTTCTTTTGTGAAGATAAAAACTTATTCAATGCTGTAACTTCAAAATAATCATATTTCCCACTCAGCTTTGCTATTTTACAAGTTCACATCATCAATGGATAAAATATTTAATTTCCAGCAACTACAAATCACACAAGTTCTTTCTCCCCTAAACTTTGTTTTCTATTAACATTCAAAATACTAAGACATCTTTGCAAACTCAATTTTAAGACACTTAACATTCATTACTTCATGTAATAAAAGAATGACTACAAAAATAAAATATAACTCCTTTGTTGAAATAGCTTTGAGACATATGAACTATTAAAATAATCATTTCATTGAAGAAGGGATTGCTGAGCTGAAAAAACAAATGAAGTCTGGAATGATTCAGTATTTGATTTTTTCCCCTATCACAATTACTCAATATTTCACCAACATTCAACTGTCATTAAAATTTTCTTGGCTAGTAGCAGTAACTCAAATTCACATCCTGCATTGGTAAAATTCACTGACCTTTTCAGTTCAAAATATCACTTTCCAATTACATCTCCAAAATTAAACAAAATTTATTAAATTTATACACTCTTGATAACTAAAAATAAACACAAACTGAAGCAAGAGAACATTTTCTCAAACACAACACACCAAATGGACAAAGAACAAGCGGTCATAGTCAATAGTAATTTGGTTCAAATGTTCACCATTCCTGGATGTTCACTATTACACTACAATGGAAATGGAAGAACTTTTATCTGCTCTTTAAGTTCATCATAAGAATCTTTGTACTCAGGATTATCACTGATCATCATGACTACACATGCCCTCTCTCCACAACCCATGGCAGCTCCCAAATCTAATTTTGATGGAACATAACAATAGGGTATGTCACGTTCTTCGCACATTCCAGGTAGATGACACATTATTTCAATTGGTGTCACATCTCCAGCAAAGATGACCATTCTAGAAAAATTCAAAACAATTAGCAATTAAAAATTTCTATTCACACAATTTTTTTGGCTAAAGTCTAGTGTACAGCACCACTTACGGAAGTCGTTCAAACCGGCTTTTCACGTATCTTCACGTGTGTGCAACTACGCAGTTTAAATACTAGAGGCATTCTTATAAAGTTCTTACTGAAGTGATTTCTTATAAAAGTGAATTGGTAGTTATAAGGTGGATAGACTCAAGGTTGTTTATAGTGAACGCGAGGGCCGAAGGCCCGAGCCTCACCGTGACTTGGATCCGGGCAAGCGAAGCGAGAAAACTTGCCTTTGAAAGTAATTTGGCATAATAATGCGGCAGGGACAAAGCTTATAAGGGCGTCTCAAAACTTTATGAGCCATGAAAATCGCCTATCGGGAAGTTTTATTCATTTCGCATTGCTTCTCTAAGGGTGTACCGTACACCCTACTTTAACCATTTTATTTAGTACTTTATTTAGTACAACTTACCCTTTCTGATTTTTTCGGAGCGCTTTCTGAACCAATTTTATTCCGACCAAAAGGTTCTTCTTATTCTTGGAAGCTGCAAAAAAAATCATATGTATAAATACTTATCTTTTCAAAAAAAAGTTATCATTTCATTATACAAACTCACCTTTCTTAACTACTTTGTATATTTTCTTGGCAACATGTTTGGTAGCAATTGGTTTGGCAATTTCATTAACCCAGCTCAATTTCTCATCGTAAGTTATTTCTCTTCCCTCGACTTCTCCGTTATCTGCCATACTTATTCGACAATAGGAACTTCAATGAAATTATTACAAAGCACAAAACTGAAAATTATACTCAAATTAAATCCAACTCAAAACAACGCTTGCTCGACGCCACGTGCTGCTGCGATCAGGCCAGGATCAGGCTGCGATGGAGCAGGCACAGAGCAGGCAAGACGAACAGCAGCAGGGCGACCACGGTGGTAACCAGGTGGTGACCACACAGCAGGGATTTTTCAAACTAGAGAGAATAGATAATTCCATATTTCGATTTAAACATAGCTGCACCTCAAGATCAAGAGTTGGAAGGAAAAGGGAACACCATTATCCAATCGAGAGCTTCTTTTGGACTTGAATTTTGGATATTGGAGCTCTCGATTGGATAACTATGTTCCCCTTTCTTTCCAGCTTTTGACCTTGAAGTGCAGCTAATTTTAAATTGGAGTATAAATGACAGATATGGACTCTCGGGACACAAACACGCCCTGTGGGAAAGACCGCATTGATGTTAGCTAAATAGACTACTACCATTTTTTCATGTGCATATAATCATCATAGATATTCGATTAACGCGTTTATTTTTTCGCGAACGCGTCAAATGTTTCTCGTACAAAGTTGGCAAACATTACGTAAAGTTGTACCGAACGAACGACTCTAGCGCTCCTATCTTTCCAACATGTTCGTTCCAGTCATTATGTTCCAGTGAGCGAACTGTCTATGTATAGTTGAGATCACTGGGCAAGAGACGCGAAAGTTACAAAGAAGGAACGAGTTTTGACACGATACTGATCATTGGAAAAGACAAGTGAGCGGCGCGGTTTATGAACTGCCAGGGCAGAACGTGGTCGGATGGTTGGAACGCGATACTGAGATTAAGTTTAGGATTCGATTAGGAGCAGACATGAGTGATGAAAGCAAACATATGTGCGGAGATATTATGCGCGTAAATGTCAGTATACTGCGATTTTTCTAACTTTGCCCCTCAAGGTCACTCAAATCCCATCTTCGCGACGGAATATGTCATGGTACTTCGCATCTTTCTCAGTCGTTCCGTTGGATTTCGCATGATCGCGACCGTATCAAGCTTGAAGCAGTGCTTGCGAGCATGCGACTTTTAGGCCCGCAACAGACTATACTGCGATTTTTGTAGGAAGAGCTCTCAAGATTACTCAAATCCCATCTTCGCGATGGAATATGTCACGGCATTTCGTGTCATTCACAGTCGTTCCGCTAGACTTCGCACGATCGCGACCGTTATGAAGCAGTGCTTGCGATCATGCGACTTCTACCGGCAAGACCGAGAAAAGACGCGAAATGCCGTGACATATTCCATCGCGAAGATGGGATTTGAGTTATCTTGAGAGCTCTTCTTACAAAAATCGCAGTATACACCGAGGAATGCGTTGCGAGAAATGTGCGACGAGAAATGTGGAAAGAGGCCGGCGAGGTTGCGTCCACACACTATACAAAGAGGTTATTCGATGTCTCGAAATGCCTCTATATGTGCCACAAGCCGAGAGTGATGGCAGCAGTTTTAGCTATGAGATCATCTGAGAGTCCCATTTCTTGTTTTATTAAATGCAATGTAATTTTAACTCGTGATATCCTTGTTTTGTTACAATAATCGTAAACCATTTGTTCAACGAGTTCGAATTACCTAGAGAGAAACACATTACTACATTGCATACAAATCATTATTTAATGTAAAAAACAAGAAGTTAAGTGAAATATAAGGGAGAAGTCGTACATCAGCAAATTTTCTTGAACTCCGTAATCTCTACCACGCTCTGGTTTAGTATATTTGTTGGTTGAATAATGAATAGATAATGAATGATCAAATAATTCATAATAAAATTCACAATTAATAATCATTCATTCATAAATACCAATTAAGAAAAGTAATAAATTAATTCAATTCTTTCACAATACCCTTTCAAGTTTCTTGCTTCAAATTTTTATTTTTATATTACTCATTATGAGCGGGTTTCACACAAATAAGAATATCTTCCATACAGTTTTTACTTGTTCATTTCCGTTTTAAGAGAAAATTCAAGAAAACAATTAAAAAGCTGGTAGTTTATCGCATCTTTTACTGCCAAATGTTATAACCTCACTCAGTTCTATGCACTGTTTGGTGTTTTCCTGCGGCAGAGAACGCCTAAATGTCGTATAACAAGTGAAGGAGTAGAAATGTGTCCGAGAAAACTCGCTCGCCGACCGACTCAAGAACACTTTCGCCTCCGCAGAGGCGAACGAGGAAACTCAAGTGTGTGGGGGTCCATAAGGGTCCCTTGTTTCGATTTTCCACATTTCTCGTCGCACATTTCTGGAAACACATTCTCGGTGTAGTCTGTTGCGGGCCTTACCGGCAAGACCGAGAAAGACGCGAAATGCCGTGTGATATTTCATCGCAAGACGGGGCCTTGAGTGGCCTTGGACGAAGTTAGAGAAATCGCAGTATAGTGGAAAGAATATTAGGATGGTGACGAATTAAAAGACACAAACTGGTGCTAAACGAGACGACGACGCGTGGGAGGACGTCGCTGAGAACTGGACATAAACGCGGAATATCAGCGTACAAGAAGACGGAGGAACGAGAAAGGAAGTGAGCAATGAATATACTGCGATTTTTCTAAGAGCGACTCTCAAAGGAAACTCAAATCCCATCTTCGCGATGGAATATGTCACGGCATTTCGCGTCTTTTCTCGGTCTTGCCGGTAGAAGTTGCGTGATCGCAAGCACTGCTTCATACGATCGCGATCGTGCGAAATCTAGCGGAACGACTGAGAAAGACGCGAAATGCCGGTACATATTCCATCGCGAAGATGGGATTTGAGTTTCCTTGAGAGTCGCTCTTAGAAAAATCGCAGTATAATAATATTTACGGTATTTAGGAAGACCAAGTATTGTCATTAGTAGGGGAGGATTTTAATGAAATGTCATTTTTTTCTTTTCACTTTAAAATGACGCCGTTTAGTATAAAATTTATTTCATGTTATAACAAAAGGAATTGACCCATTATTACAGAGCATTTCTTTTTTCATTTTTCTTTGATTTCGACTAATAAGTCATTTTTCCCTTTTTCGCGGATTTCATCGATTTTGGTTTAATTTTAATGGCACTTGCTTCAAATAATATTTACGAGATACAACAAATGTTCTCCATAGAATTCCTGAGTAGCGTATTCAATTTATTCACTCTGAAACTGTAATGTCGGCAGTTGTGAATATGTAATCTAAGATTCCTTTGACCCTTTAGCACCCTTGTCACTTTGGCGGATTTCACGATAGTTAAAGACATAGGTTTCCGGTCCTATCCAAACCAAAAGTTTGCCAGCGGACTGGATTTGATCAATTTTTTTACATAATCTTTCTTTGCTTTTAGGGCATTTTTAAAAAAAATTAAGAGCATTATATTAATATTTTTGGTGATGTTTTAGGTCATCAAAATTTGCCCCTAGTCATTATACGTAAGTTTAGTGAAAATTAAGAATAGTAGGGTAACATGACCATGTGTGTGTGCGTAAATACGGAGTACACGAGAATAACATTTTGTTGTTGTTATAATGTGGTTTGTATTTGTTTTTGCAGACAGATAGAGTTGGAATTATAAATGTTTTCACAGAAGAACGAAACTGTTTAATTTTGTGAAGGTTGCCCGAATTCCTATATGCCAAATATTTATAAAAAGAAGAGGGATTCCTGACGTGAATGTTCGTCACCGCGAATCTGTATGGACGGCTCTGTCAACGAACAAAAATAAATTATCTGCTTAGAATATCCCGGTTGTGCATATAGTAAAAGGAATTAAAGAAGAAAACATCGATCAAAAACCATCTATGTTTTTTAACATCGACGCGTTGTTTTAAAATTAGTTTAGTAATCTCTAAAATAAAATTTGTCGGATACAAAATTAAATTTTACAATGACGGAGTTTATTAAGCTACTAGCTGAAGTATCCCGCGTTGCCGGGTATTGTTCACAACAATTTATTAGACTGGATGAGGTAACGCCATGCGGCGGGGCCTCCTTGTATAATTGTTTCCCCGCTGTCTTGCTCAGCCTCTCTCTGCCATGCGCCCACCTGGAAATACCCTCTCTTCATCACTCACTTCATCATTAAAAATGTTTAGGTACTTTTTAAAATTGGGGTTCCTTTCCCCCAACTTCACTCACTTTATAACTAAAGGTAAAAAATAAATATCAACAAAAAATAAAATATATGTACCCACACATTTTTGAGATTTTATATATTACATCCAAATTTTCGATCAGTTGCCACATTGTAAAACATTCTTTTTCATATTTCTTTCCTCCACATATTTATAGAGAAAAGTTTGAAATTTAACTTCGACCCCACGTCGAGACATATATATATATATATATATATATATATGTATATATATATGTATATATATATATATATGTTGTAGCGTTACGGAATATCAACTTCATTAAATTAGCATTAATTTCTACATTTCTCTGGCAATAATCTGCGAAAGGCGCCTCCGCTGGCGCCGGGGAAATTTTGGCGGGACTCCCCCGCTCCAATCCGTCACGCGCAGTTGCGCGCCTCCTCCGCCGCCGCCCCCGTTCTTTGTACCCGCCTCCACCTCCGCGTGTTTGTCTTGCGGGAAGCGTTCCTTAAGAGAACGCACCCACCCTCTTCCAACCCCTGGGCCACCACCCAGTGGATGTCAACAAAAATTAGGCTTGCCCTGGCCCACTTCTACGACGCATGTCTATTACGTGCGCCCAAGTACGCACGTGCGTCCAAGTAAACAATGTAAGACAGAGAGACTTGAGATAGAAGATACTAGAAATTTTCCATTAAAGATCCCTGTTCACACGCCTTCAGCGATTGGACGAGGCAATTTCACTGCGCAATTTCCTGTAGCCTATCGCCGAACGGGTTCAAAATTGTAGTAGAACATTCTCGAATTTAAGAGATTTTTTGGAGGGGGATCGAGGCAGCGAGCAGAAAGAAAGTAACATCCGAGGGGATTACGCTTGCGACGTTTGACTGAGTAGCATTCTGTTTTCGGCTTTTGGCTGAGTATCGCTCTGCTTTCGACTTTCGACTGCGGCGCTTGTTAATAAGACTTCGTGAAGGCACTCTGTGACTGCCCTTCAAGATCATCACTTGATATTATATTGTGGAGAGACTTTTCAAGAGAAAGTTTCTCTTTCGGACTTGATCAATTTTCTGAACCATAGTTTTATCGGTTCAAGTTATTTAATGTGCCGTGCCTGGCCACGATTCGATGAATCAAAACAATTGATTTTGTGGAAGTAGACGTGATTATTAGTCCATCTTTGGCATAAGCTTTCGGGAGAAGCGCCCTCTTTCTGAGACGCCACCCCGCTGAATGGGGCAATGACCACAAAAATCTCCAGACGGTGATGAGTACGAGAGCTTCGCCGAAAGCGCTCAAATGCCCCTCAAGCGCTACGGAATGAACTTTTGCAGTTAGCTCAAAACAAGCATGGAAGGAAATATTTCAGCGCCAGTTGCACGCTCTTTGGTTCAATGATTTAATAAACATCGATATTTCTGCAATATTTTGAATATTGAATGTCATTCAAAAAAAAATGTATATTCCTAAGATATTATAAGACGAGCGTACCTTGCGAGAACTCTCGCATGCTATACCCCATCCTCTTCCTTATTTTTCCATTTCCATATTAAGCCTGTAATATGTATTTTTCTTCAAGACCCTCATCCTCAGTCACTTGTTCTATGTGTCACCTTGTAATTGATACCAAACATGCACCCTTGACAATACAAATTATTCTTTCAACTTTATTATCGAGTAAAGAGTGAATTACCCGTGTAATTCAGTCTCATTGAATATCAAGTAATTATAGTAATTTCACATACAGTTGCAGATTCTACTGACTCTGAACAAGTGGAATAATCGAGAAGCGTCAAACCTGCAAAAAATGTAATAGAATGGTCAAGAATATCTCATCCTGGAGATTACAATGTGAGAAACGGTTCTTTGAGGCCTTTGGCCTCAATATTTTAGTTTTGAAGGCCCTAAAACGCTTCGTTTAGAAGTTACTTAACGATATAGACTCCAACGTGCCCTCCAACTCCTGACGTGCATCGCGGGTTACATTTTACATGAATATTTAGATGCGTTTTTAAAACAAATTCTTCATATTTTTAAAGTCAAAGTGCAATTCGTCATGTCTCCGTGAAATTCTCTTTCTTTAGACACCTCATTTATAAAGATTGGTTACGTGTGAGATCCGCAAAGGGAAGATATACTACTGAAATAATATAGGAGACGATCTCTTTCAATTATCTGAGGGTTGTGCAACCGTACAACCTAAGCACGAGCCACCACTGGATAATTAAATCATTCACTTCATATGTTTTCTTTCGTAATACATTTTTATTACAAATAATGTAACTTCTTTTAACAAATCTGGCAATGTTTCGGTATGAAATGGCTTCTCGTTATGAGGTTCTTTTGGTAAATTTTCAATTTCTTTTTAAGAAATTCAATAAAATTTACATTATCTTTATTTCTTTGCTTTTTAGCAGTAATTACAGTCGTTTTCAATACTTTTCTAAACTTTTTTATAGCGTATAGCGTAGATTGAGAAAGACAGTCATGATTTTAACAGTTCTCAATCTAGGGGGCAAGCGAAGATGTGTTGACATCAAGGCGCGGATTCTTCAAAAGAAACAGTGCCTTCACAACGTGAAAAGCAGTATAGAGTTCAGTACAATCACTCTACCACAGGTAGGCTAGCAATGACCTTTCTGTAGACCGTAGACAAATGTGAGAGCTCCACAGAGCTGTCTAAGGAGTGCACTGTGCTATAGACAACACTGGTTCTACCCTTCCCAATTACATTTAAAATTCCCTCGTCATGTGAGCATCCAGTGCTTATTGGCTGCACCGCGTGAAATGCTCAATAAGAATACCCAACTGTGTGTTTCGAATTTGTACTACCCATTACCTCCCGTGACATTGCCTTTTTCATATTAGAAGTCAAGAAGTGGTACCAGTGGGCGACGGTAGGCCGGTGCTTTCAATCGCCTTCAATGGCTTGGGAATGAAGGCAACCGAAGACAACATAGTGCTATGAACGCATTTCAAGATTATTTGTGAAATTCGGGTAACATTTTGCAACCTGTAAGTTTCTTTCGTTGCTGTATTGCTCTGTCTTCGTAAAAAATAAGATAAATATTACCTTTAAAGAATGGCTTTGACAGCTTAAGTTACTTAATCCTTTGTGTCAAAATATATAAGTTTTCAGTTTTATTTATTGTTTGCATTCATTGTGCGTAAATATAAAGCTTTAATATACGAGAATAATCCCTTTTCTTCGTTATGTGTCGATTGTTAGTAAAATTTCTGATGCTGTGATGTTTATTGGAGCATTTAATTAGGTTGCCAGGCAGCTTGGTAATCTGAGCCATATTAATGAATAATATTCGATACCTGTGGTAACGTCAGTGAAATTTATCCCAGTTATGTATTAAAATGGATGTTGAGTGTTGGTGTAATAGGTTCTGTTGTTAATGAATGTTTTCCAGAATGTTACAATGAGTGACAACCAAGAGTCTGAAACAAGATGTGAAACTGATACAGCCATGTCAGAGGAAAACTCTGACTGTGCATTTCTTAACATCCCTGTAGAAGTAAGTGAAGTGTGTTCTTATATTTTCATATTCACTTTGAATTTACATATAATGTAAAATTTCTGTTTCAGATTTTTCTGTATATCTGCTCTTTTTTGGATGCTCGATTTATAGCAAGTTCTTTAAGTCTGGTGTGTAAACACTTCCATGAAGTTTTGAGTGATGAATCAGTGTGGAAGTCTCGTATAGCTAAACATCATGAGAGTGTATATCCTGCTCTACCAGGTAAATATAGATTATCTGACGAATAGAAGTGCAAGATTTTTAAGTAGAACTAGAAGGACTTTGCAACTGTTTTTGAATCGATTTGCAACAAAGCATTGAATTATTGAATATAATATTTTTGTCTGTTTTAACCTTTAGTTGATAATCCTGATGAATTTAATTGGCAAGAAGCTTGCGCTAAAATAGAAGACGAGCATAATCGATGGAAAAATAAAGAAAAAGACATGCAAAGAATCCTTTTGAAAGATATCCATTATGCTTCAGTAGATGCTGTCCTCCTCATGAAGGTGAGCATGTCTTTTTAGCGTGCATTTTACTAGATCATTATTAGTGAGCCTGAAAAAATTGATGAGTACAAAAAAATTGGGGCAAACATTCTCCCAAAGGTTTATAGAATGTCAAAATGTATAAATACATTGTGAAAACTTTATTTATGTTGTGTTCGTCTATTTTATGAATCATTAAAACTTCAAACTTGCATTGCAAACAGCTTTGGCTTTTACATTGTGATTTTATAATTCATGGTAATCATTAACATTCTGTTGAAAAAATTGTATGAAAAAATTGAGAAATGTTGTCAGTCAAGTGGTTGGCTCAAAAATATCTTTTGCTAATATCTTAAGAGAGAGAATTGCCACCTGCAGACCTTAGGAATATTATATTTATTGTGTTAACATACAAAGAGAATCGTGAACTTTTTTTGTGAATAAGAATTTGTGGATTCCCTAAGACACTGAGCGTACATCACTCTGTTGTCATGAAACTAGCGAGTTCAATATCTTGGAATCTTGGTTGAAGGACTTGGAAAGCCATTATGAGAAGAAGAAGTAAGAAATTTTGAGTTAAAAAGAATGAAAAAGACATATGATTAGATACTGTTTTTATAATGTAGCATTTAAAATTTTAGATTATAAATATCTCCTTTTTCCTCCAATTTTGTAAAACTGAAAATGATCAGTAATTTAATTTCAGTGATGCTCTTTTGTTGTTCCATGGTAACTTTTATTACAGTTCGACAGTAATCTGTAAGCATAAACAACTTTGATATTTTCTAGAAAAAAATTGTTAATTGGCTTATTAAAACATTCTGATCCTAGATATCTATAATAGATGGATTTGGTATTCATAAAATAATAAATATCAAAATTGTTTCATATATCACATTACCCATTTTGAACAATACTTTCAAACAACTTCTGAATTTATCAAACCTTTGTTGTACTGAGCAAGAGATGAAGTTTTAACTTGAACAGTACAATGAACAAAAAATTAGTGTATAAACAGAAAGCATCAACAATTGATGTAGCAAAAAGGATTAATAAAAAATTTAAAAACTTATGTGTAGCTCATTTACACAATACAACGTTAGTAATTTTATTAATGCAAATTTCTTTGAATAATATATGTAAGTTCCCAAAATTTACAATATTACTGTGACATTAAGTTCACAATCTTATCTTGCTATTTTCCTTAAAATTCGTACAAATATCACTCCATTATTCTTGTCTTTAACATTGTGCTTTATATTGGCTATTTTTTCCCTTATTCTTGTCCATATTATCTTGTCTATAGAAATTGTTCATTTTCCCATATATCCAACAATATTGTGATTTTCAATGTCTGTAGAAATCATGGTTGATATACAACATGTCAATGTTTTGGCATTAATAATATTATTTTCAAGCTTTTGAATTATAATACCTCAAATAAAGTTCATGTAGATATTACAATAATCACATTAAGGGCAGGCATTGTAGGGTAGGAATTCAGTATGGACTTCATACAATTTTCTGCTTTTTAGGAAGTAACACACTTTGCCAGGGATTTAAGTAGTTCTTCTTAACGTACTCTTTCTGCACCCTTCATTAAATTTTAAGGTGATTGGAATACTTTTATTCATTATTCTACCATTTTAATGTAAAATTGATTTTGTTCTCTTTCTTGTTTAACATGTCCACAGTTTTAGATACTCTTTCCCTCTTCAAGCTTTCCTGTCCTTGTAAATTCTGAAAAAAATGCAAAAGGTTCTGTAAGGTAATCTCCCCTTTTTCTTGCTGTCCTTTCCTAACATTCTTAACAATTTCTATTTTTTCTTATAATCATCTTAGTATTTTCTTTTATCCATTATTATCTTCTTAAGTCTTTGAGCTTTAAGCATTTAGCTTAATGCATTTAAAACTTCAAATTATTTAGCCACAGGCCCTAGACTTCGTGGTACATAATTCAGGCATATGTATTAATAATAATAGTTATTATTATTACTTAATAATAAATGTATATATATAAATAAATTAAGTAACAATGTATAATAATAATAATAACAATAATAATTATTATTATAAAAACATTGCAGTAATAATATTACTCCATTTTTTTTGCACAATATAATTCTAAAAGAACGAATATGCTGTAATAATTATTGTAATAAATTTCTGGTGTATGACCTCATCTCAATGTTTTTTCCCCACAGCTTTCCTTGAAGCACTGATGCTTGAATTTGAAACAGTTCTTTGTTTTGCTTCAGAATACTAAATGTAGCTTTTTTCCATCCCAGAAGTCATGTACGCTATTTTCAACATTAAGTTAATAAAGAGGGTTGGTATTGCGTGCAGGTAATCATTCTAATATTGCTAAGAATTTATTTAGCAGAAAGACTTATATTGCAGTTAAATTGCAAAGAATATCAAATAGTCAATTTAATTTTACAAGGATTTTGAGATTCTGCTAGTTTCTAATCACCTGTGTAATGGAGAGGGATACCCAAAGAACCTGAACCTCCAAAACTGTAATACAGAAAAGTAAATGTATAGGATTGAAAAAGTTCTCATTTTGTAGAGAACAAGCTAAGAAACATTACATGACCAAGTTCAAGAGAACTGGGTTTTAAGGACTTGGCGATTAACAAAATACCAATAATACTACTAAAATACCATTTCCTTCTAAAATTAAATGCCTAGAATGCACTCTTTTCAAGTTCTGTATGATGGTAACATGTGTTACAGCGGTGTAGCATGTGTTGTGGAAATGATGTGTGCCTGCTGAACTCTTCACAGTGTTATCTACAAAATTCAAAATTTCCTGTCTTACATGCCTTTCTGCAATAGTAATTATTTTTCATCTGCACAATTTTTTGTAAAAATCTTAAGAACTTTATTTGTTTACAAATTATAGACAGTTATAAAAATTAATGGTGAGTTTTTTTTTAATGAAATTAAATTAAGTTAGAATTGCACTTTCCATCTGGCAATATAATTGGCCCTCTCAGGGAGTTAGTTGTCAGTTGATCTTATTTCTTTCTTAAATATAAATTTATCAACAGTACACTTTATAAAAAATATTTCCAAAATTGCTATTGTTGCATGCTTCTACATAATACCCAAAGGTCCTTTGACCAGAGGGTCTGTTTATGCAATAAAAATTTTCTGATTCATCATTGATAGTTCTGTCTCTTCACTCGGAAGTTCTGTATTGTGTCTATATGTAGGGAAAGATTTTGTCACATACTCCTACTCATGTATTTTATTAAGTTGCTAAAAAAATAATTAAGGAATTAAGGAATTTGCCATTTTATTCTGATTTTAAGAACATTTTAATTTTTGCCACAAGAGGTACAACACAATTTTTTTAGTCTAAGCAAAATTTTAACTATTGTAAACCATTTGTTTTTAATGCTCTTTGTTTTTCTCCTTTTCAGTCAGGTACATTGTGCTTTTCAGGGTCAAGGGACCATAATCTTGTTGCTTGGGACCTTGAGGAATGCAAAAGCAGTGTAGATCCAAATCCTAAAAAGGTTGTGGAAAATGCTCACAGAGGTTGGATCTGGAAATTAGAGGATTTTGATGGCAAACTTTTTTCCTGTTCTTGGGATGCCACTGTGAAGTCTTGGGATATCAACTGTTTTGAAGAGTCTTGTGTTTTTATGTAAGTGTTATTTTAATACTCATTCTAGACATTTATACGAGAATATTTTTTCACTAACTCAAAATGTTGACCTGAACCTAGCTAGTTCAATAATTCAAAAGGGTTCGATATGATTGCATTTATTACAGCAAATTAATGAAACCATATAAAAATCCATTCAGTGCGTGTTCTGCAGTCTACATGTTAAAAATTTGCAAAAACTATATTTGTATTGTAGCTTTATTCTTTACCCAAGTGAATTGACAATTAGTATTTTGTGGATGAGGACGAAGACTTTTTATGAAACAATAAAAAGCAAATTTTCAGGGTCATTTTTGACAAAATCTTATTTGTAATAATGCCCACATTTCACTAAAAATTGCATGAAAGCAACCTATATTTTTTAACAATGTACTTGACATTAATTAAAGAACTAATTGAAGACTGGAATTCTCAAAGGTGTTAAGTGACAAAACATTATCAGCAATTTTTGTATTTATTACATATTTTCTATGATTCTTATACAATGAACTATGTCAAACAAAAATATTCTTCCTGGGCTATTTACCATATTAAGCATAAGCAAATATCATTGAGCTGAAAAGCACATAAATCAATATTTTAATCTGAATTTGGGAAAGGTGATAAACTGACGTATGGATTTCCTCTAAATGGTGTTATGTCACGGACCTTACAAAAACATATTTTTCAAACAATAAAACTAATAATGTCCTTACAATTTTCGAAACTGGGGTTTTCAACCAAC
Source organism: Acheta domesticus (assembly GCA_031308135.1). Lineage (NCBI taxonomy): Eukaryota > Metazoa > Arthropoda > Insecta > Orthoptera > Gryllidae > Acheta > Acheta domesticus. Next base: position 219,178,298 of record JAHLJT010004567.1, read on the forward strand.
ATGGTACCTGCTTCATTTTCTTAAACGTGTTTTACACTATCCAACAACAAAATGTAATAAAAAACGATGGAGGTATTTTTTTGAAATCTTTGGAAATGCCCCGGGGGCTTCATTTAAAGCAGAATTTCCCATAGAATTAAAATATCGATTTCAAATTCTAGGGGCCGCGACAGTAGCCAGAGCGATTGGGAAATATCAGTTTTAGAAAAAAAATCGGCTGAATGGTTTAGCCGCTAGTGTTGTTCACAGATAGCGAGACAGACGGACGGTCAGACATTTTACCGTCAATCTATTTTTCGGTATCAAGAACCCATAACACATAGATTCTGGCTGCACCACGTGTTATAGAATATTTTCTTCTAAATTTAGTAACTGGATTGATCCACTTTTTCGTTACCAGGGCCCATTAATACGAGGTTTTTTTTTGCCGAAAATACGCAGTTTTTTCGCGCAGCATTACGTAACTTTCCACCACGGTAGCGGTAGCGAGAAAGTAAACTAGTAAGGCTATAACAGCACATACTTATGCCGTGTTATTGGAAACAGCTACGTAGGATTGAAATATTGATTGCACTAACATCTTGCTATTATTTGAAAACGTTCAATTCAACCAAGAAGCAAACAAGTCACTGTTTCCATCGCGATGTTGTCATAACTATGTGAATTTTACAACTGCATAAAAATGTAATACAAAAGTTTTGTAAACTTGTATTGGAAAAAGAAGCCTCATATCATACAGCTATATCAAGTCACAGTAATAACACGTAATTCACAGAAATTCGCGACAGCGGAACGGAATTCCATTGTTGCAGTCCCTGCATTGTCGTTACTCCCTTGAAGAGCTAGCAATTTTTATTTCAAATATTTCAAAACAAATAATTTCTAAAAGATTAATGTGTAAATGTATAACAAAAGGTCGAATGTAAAAACGAGCAAAGAAATAATATACAAAATTGCAAATTCTAATTTACGACGCATCCGGCTGTCTTAAGCGCAGTAAATTTGCAGCGGGTTATTATGTTTGTCACGAAATTAAAGAAAAGCTACTCGTATTTTAAAAAACATAAGCATGACCTCATTTGAAGATGTATTTTGGATAAATACATTTCATTGAGAAAACCAACTGCCATCTATCGCCGCCCAAAGTACATTTTTTTTTGAAATTTTCTTAATTTTTCGGTTTCCTAATGGTAGAACGGAAATATTAATTTTAGAATATTAAAGAACACAAAAGCATCGTCCTAAATGGCAATTTTCTTTTAAAAAATTGTAGCCATATTTTAAGAAAATGGCGTTTGAGCTCTACCAAGAATGCGAAATTTGAAGCTCTTTTTCACAGAAAATTTTTGAATTTTCAGAAAACTTCATTTGAAGCACTTACACTCACAAATATAATAATATTTACAAATTGCTGGTAATGTACATATTGAAGACCTGAGAGACCTTTCAAAAAAGTTACATTTGTTTAATTTTTGAAAAAACAAAAAATACCCCAAAATGAACTTTGTCATATTAAAGAGTTCAATTAGCACTATTTGTTCCAAAAGTTTGAAGAAAACAGTTGGAGCCATTTATGAGAAAATGGCGTTTGAGCATTTCTGAAAAGGCGTAATTTTGAGCTAGTTTTCACAGAAAACGATTGAGTTCTCAAGAAACTTCACTTGAAATTATTTAAATCATATGTACTCATTAATATAATTATGTCAACAAATTGCTGCTAATGTAAATATTAATGACGTGTGAAACTAGTAAAAAATTACATTTTTGCAATTTTTGAAAAAACAAAAGAATAGAGCAATATGGCATTTGTCATCTAATAGAGTACATTTATCACTATCCCACTAAAAGATTAAAGAAAAAATTTGGAGCCGTTGTTTAGAAAATCTTGTTTTTGTAATTTTTTAAAATTGCGTATATTGCACGCAATATTGCATGAAAATTACTAAAATTTTCAAAAAAATATACATGACCTTTACCCTTTCGTGACCAATTAATTTTTTTTTAATTTTGAAACAAAACTTTGTATTTAAGTTAATTTTTAGTTTCTATTTCGGTATTGATTACTGAAAATTTTTTGTAATGTTTAGTTTTTTAGAAACTGTTAGTGGTACACATCTATCCCATTGAACCCTATGGGAATGATGGAACATAATAATACTGAGAAGAAATTGAATTTTTTTCTAGAATTTTAATTATAAAATAACACAATGATCAAAAAGTAATAATAATTACATTTTTTTTTTTTTTTTAATGGGAATGGAGGATCAATACTATGGGTGACTTTGCATTCTTGGCATGTGGTGTCTGTTCTTTTCTCCGTTTGCTACACTCCTACTGCTGCCTTGTAACTGCAAAAAATACGCATCGTCGTAAATATGGAGAAATTTCAAATTAATGTAGGATGTAATATCATGAATTAGATAATGAAAAGAAATATTAAAATGACATAAATGTCACAGGAAAAAAGAAAACTTTCCAAATAGGGGAAATTTTTGAAACTGCGACAAGACAAAAAATTTCGCAAAATCACTTGTAACCCCGCATTCGAAAAAAAATTTTAGCAGCAATACAATTAACTAAATAATTCAAAACAAACAAAAATAAACCTTACAACAAAATAAAACTGTCCAAAACGAGGAATGCAATATGTACCTTCTCGTAACAATGACAATTAATCACACAATTCTTGGAATCACTCATAACTGAGTATTAGAATGCAGTACGCACACTCCCCACAAGATTTCAGAATAATGCACCTGTAGAGGGTTATATGTATCCCAGCGAACTTCTTGAGGAATATGTTTAGTGGGACATATATGTCCCACTGCTCACGGAAGGGTTAAAGAAAGAACTCACTATGAAGAACAAATTTTATTTGAAGGAAAAATCTCTATTTGCAATTTTGTGGTTGGAGGAAGTCGCTTAATAAAATTCAAACTTTCACAATTTTCAAAAATTCAGAGTTATCCATGAAAATCGGACCTGTACCATCTTCATACGTGTATTTTACTCTATTCTTACAAGAAGTTTAAAGAAAAACATTGCAACCTTTTGAGGAAATTTTGAAAATGTCTGGGGGGCTTCATGTAAATACCCCCCAAAATTAAAATATTGGTTTCAAATTCAAGGGGCCACAAGATCAGCCAGATTGACTGAGGAGTATCAATTTGGGAGAAAATCGGCTGAGCAATTTATCTCCACAGGCTATCTCTGAAAATATTGAAAAATCTACTTACCCTTTTTCATTTGTGTAGGTGTGAACAACCTGCATTGGCTATAGCTTGTAGCCCTTCAACTATGGCTGTTGGTCTCTTCAATCGACGAGTTATGTTATTTGACCCAAGGGCAAGTGATAAAAAAATTGCCTTTTATAAAGCACACACTGGTGCTGTTCTTGCATTGACAATGGTGAATGGTTACATTGTTTCTGCGAGTGAAGATAGAACAATTCTTGTTTGGGATCAACGAGCATGTAAAGTATTTAAAAGGATAAACTTTTCTGATGGAAATGTGGCAAGTATTTATTTTATCTTTAAAATGCCCCTTACTCATAGTTTATATTGGGAAGTAAAGTTTGAATTGTAACTTTCTAAACTGATTTGCAGGGGAGCAACGCTTATCCTATGTGTTTATCATATGCAGATAATTCTATTTATGTTGGTGATGTGAGAGGACGTGTTCATTTAATGAATCCAAATAAAGGGGAATTTACAGTGGTAGAGGTAAGACAGAAATCACTTTACAAATAAATTACTCCACAATTTGAGGTATTTGGGTTTTCTGATGACTTGAAAGCGAAGTAGATTGTAGATTCTCTCACTTTCCTTTTCAGTCATATGACGTTGGGCACACAGGAAAAATGACAGGAATTCACCACACTGCTGGCAGTGTGATGACTTGTTCCTCTGATGGCACAATGCGGATTCTTGCACCAACTCGGAAGTTGGAGCCCATTACAGTGCTCAGATCTCAAGGCGGTGAAATAACTAATGTAAGTATCGAGTTTTGAAATGATGACTTTGATTCTTAAGAATCGTGTCAGCTTTCTGCACTTTTTCTTGAGACTTTTTTGCTTTATTGAAACCACAATAAATTTGGTGAAATGTTCTTTTTTCAGTTTGACTACAAGAGTAATGTTTTAGCTATGGGGAGCACAGAAAATTTTGTGGAAGTGTGGATGCCAAAATCTGAATGATAAATTAAAATTGACTGGAAGTATCAACTATTTTTATACTGTGCTTTTCTTAACAGGAGCTAATCTGCATCAATTTATATTTATTAATACTTGTTTTCATGTGTTGTTTACTTCTGAAATTTATTTACTTTTTTCTAATGAATGGTTGTATTAGTGATTTTTTTTGCGTATTAAAGAAATATCTTTTATTGTCTCCTTTTGTTTTTTCTTTTCATAAATTGTTCCTGATGTGTAATGATGCAAAACACTAAAGACTTAGAGCACTAAGAAAAAGACAAAACAAGAAAAAGGACAGAATAGATCAAATCAACTCTTGAGCTGATAGAATGTGGACAGAAACATTTGAAAGAAGAGTTTTTAGAGCTACTCAACACAATACTAGAAGTGGAGAGGACACCACAGGATTAAGGGGAAGATACACTCAAACAAATTTTCAAGAAAGGTTTAAGGAAGGACTGCATCAACTACCAGTGCAGCTCTGTAATCCATTGATTATCAAAGTAGGGGGCATGCCCTTGAAGGAAGGCGTAGAGACAAGTCAACAGGGGTGCTGGACCCATTGAACCGTGATATACCCATTCCCAAGGACTTGGTGCACTAGGAAGATAAAAATTTTGTCAGTTGCATTGTTGCTTTGTGTGATTTGTCTCACAAGATATCAGTGAAGATGAGCAAAGCAAAAAAAATGCAAGTACAACAATGATTATATTAAATATGGTCATTTGCAAACTTAGGAATGGGTTGAACATCATATATGTTCAACGGCATACAACATATGTAGTATTGAGCAATTTGTGCAAGAAAGCGTTTTCAGGACTTGTTTGCAATTAAAACATATCAGGTCAAACTTGACATTGTTAATGATTTATATTGTGCACTTTCTGATACTCCACAAAGAAAAATGGAACCAGGAAAAAAAATTGAAGCTTATGCTTCTCACTGATTTTTCTTGTCCCTGTTAAATTTCAACATATAATATTAATTAGGCATAAATCATTTGCATTTTCTTGACCCAACCTCAAAACAAAAATGAACATTTCAAGAAGAGGTCAAAAATCATTATTAATTCATAAAATTGTGAAGAGTTAAAAAAATATATTTTTTTTTATTTCTCGATGTAGCACTTGTTTTATTCGTTACCAAATAAAAATGTCCAAGGGGGCATGGGAAATTTTGCTATTGGTAGATGAGGGTCCCTGCTCTAATCTAAGCAGCCTCAAAACTGTTAGCAAACAATGAAATCGAACGGGTTATTATAGTAAAAAAATCGTAGAAGAGCTATGATGTGGATTCAGAAAACGAAGTAGCGTTAAGGATGCAATTCTTGTCACAAAATCTAATGGACAAAAGGAAGGAACAAAACATCTCAACAATAACGACTATAAGAAAGGGTATGGCAGTGTTAACAGAGAGAAATTAGGACTGAAACTAGGAATATCAAAAGAAATAATAGAACCCATTAATATACTCTAGAGAAGCAGAAATTGATGAATGATGGAAAAAGCATTTCAAAAGTCTTCAATACTAGTCCAGTTGGTAGGTACCTGGAAAATGGTCATAAAAACATTTTCTTTGCGTATATTGTATGTACCCAGACACTAGTTAAAACTCCCAAGTTTTCGACCTCCCAGACCCTGTGCTAACTCTTGGAGGCTTGAAAAACCGGTATTTTTTCTGACTTGTTTCGTTTTTATCTCTGAAGCTCTTTAACCTTAAGTTGTGTAGAAAAATATTTCAAATGAATTTTAAAGATGAAATTTCCTACAACTTTTGTATAAAACATTTTTTTCAAAACCAATTACTAAGCGAGCTACAGATTTTTGAAAAAATGCAAATTATTCAATTCTCAAAAATGTGTGCAAACATACACATGTCCTATCAACCTATAATATATATAATACTAGTTATTATATGTAATACTATCATTTATCTCATCGCTGGTGTTAAGATTGCATCATAAATGTACCCCTTGCCAAAAATTTTAATATAAAAAAAAATTGATAGATATGTGTGTGTTTGTGTTTCAGCTTAACTCTTCAATATGGGAACAATGTCATTTCAAAAAAACTTTGTTTACATTATTAATGGGCAATTACAATGCCAAAAAGAATACATGGGGTAAAACACCCCAAGAGGGGTGAGTGAGATGGGAGTAATCTTTACAAACAAAATCATTATATAACCCGCAATGCACATACCACTTATAATGTACATTGTGGGTTGCACATACCACATATATGCTGAGTAGGCTCAGGGATCATGACAGACATAGCTGCTTAATAGATTATTGTCATACATAAACACATTCGAATTTTTAAAGAGAATAAAATTTCCTACATTTATATTTTTTTTTTCTAAACTTAACACTAAGCGACCTACAGCCTCAGAACAGAACAAAAGAGCTGTAGATTGGTATGCAGGGGTGAGACTGCCCGATCACCTGATTACTTGGGAGCGTTAGTTTTGTTAGACAGGTATTTTTTTTTGTATAAACAAGAGAGATCATCAATTGTATTACAATCGTCAATAATTGTTACAATAAATGATGTTAATAGTAAATGATTAAAACAATACACATAACATATTAATAATAACATGCATATTAATTAATGAAATAATAAGCAAGAATTTATTTAAATCATGAATAAGCTCCTATAATCTGCTGTAACATTCATAAAAGTGTTAATCAAAACAATTAAAACACACTAACTCTAACTTATCGGTTATAACATTAACGTACATATTACATCACATACAGGCTATTAATTAATGAAATGAATCTCAAAGAACTCATCCACCTTATATATACACTTATCAATCAAAGTTCTGTGTAATAATTGCTTAAATTTAATGCATGGCAGCTGTTGAACGTACAGAGGAAGGGCACTGTAAAATTTTACTGACATGTAATAGGTTTTTTGCATTCTATTATACTTAAATCTAAAAAATCCTTGACCATCTCTCTTTCTGGTTGAATGATTATGAGTAAATCTAATGTGTCATACAAATGTGAATTCTCTATTATATAAATCAGACACTGGAAAATAAATACATCTGGAACTGTCATAATACCCAATTTAACAAAACTCAACCTACAGTGGCTCTACATAGGAAGACCACAGAGTAATCTCACATATTTTTTGCAGTATAAATAGCCTATCAACAGACTGGTGACCCCAAAATAGCATGCCATAGCTTAACTGACTGTGTATATGAGAATAATACACTGTTTTCAGAATGCATATACCAACACAAAGCCTAAGTCTGTGTATTAAATAAACACCTTTGCAAACTTTTGATTCTACCCTATGAATGTGATCCTTCAAATTCAAATTTTGATCAATTAATACCGTCAAAAAGTTAAGAATTTTGCTGCTTATTTAAGTATAGATTAATCTTGTTGTAGGAGAGCATCAATTCTTGAATTTTTTCATTGTTTCCAAAAAGCAAGTTAGCAGAACCCCAATCTTTGACAATATCCGAAATGTGCACTATTGTTGATTCTAGCATATCTTTAGAACTTGAATTAAAACAAATACTCAAATCGTCAGTAAAAAAGTGCACAAGTGGCGATGCAATATTATTAGGTAGATCATTAATATAAATAATAAAAAGGATGGATCCCAGAATTGAATCCTGAGGTACTCCATGACTGACTGGTAGGTAACTAGACCCTTTACCATCATAAATCACTTTCTAAAAACATCCCCTAGATATCATTACATAAGTGACACTGCTCCGTCTTCAAAAGCATAAAATCTTAACTTTTCTAAAAGTAAATGAGATACAGCATCAAAGCCTTTGGACAATTTGTACAGTTTAATACTTACAGATTCCTTATTATCTAACTTATAAATGCAATCCTTTACAAATGAAGAAGCTGCTTTGACTGTACCTCATCCAGACCTATTGCCAAATTGAGAGCTGTAAAACAGATTATTTTTTCAAAATAAATGACAATTGGATTGTAAAGTGCTGTCCCAATAACTTTTGAAACAACTGGAATAATTGAGATTGGTGTGTAACAAGGGTTTTCAAACTTTTTTCATCCCGGGCTCCCTTGGCCTAAAAGAAACTTACCGCAGCTCCCCTGATTACAATAAATTTCAAATATGTGTTAACATAGGCCTACTAAAGATTTAAAACAAATGAGTGACATAAAAAGCTTCATTCCAATTAGGTATTAAAATAACACATTTTATTAAACTTTTAATTTAATGGCAAAATTATTCTAAAAATTAATGGGAAGGTTGAGCTTGCTCCTTCATCAACAATTGTACAAATCTGAGTACAATGTTTAAAACTGCGACTAGCAATTCTTTTTCGACGTTCAATTACGATTTCGACCAACCACAGGTTGGACATTGCTCGTGTGGGCACGGAATTCTTGATCTGCTTACGTAGAAGGTATCCCTGGCCGAGGCGCTCTAGGGGTGTATAACGACGATGCTAAAGGAGCCACAGAGCATATTGTAGAGGACTTGCCAGGTTCAGTTAATCCACAATTAATTAGTAAAAAAATGAAGGGTATATATTACAAATAACATGTACAGTAAATCCTCATTAACACATTAGTGGTGCTACAGAATGGCACAGACTTTCCCATACTATTAAGAAACCGAAAAATTAAGAAAATGTCAACAAAATGTACTTTGGGCGGCGATAGATGGCAGCTGGCAAGAGCATGTAGCACGTCCGAATAGGTAGCTGAGATCAAAGGAAATAGAAAACTAATACGGGAAAGTCTGTGTCATTCTCTAGCACCACTAGTTCTTTCCTGCTTTTAGTTGGATGTGATACATTTATCCAGCGTAGACAATAGAAAGAAATATTCTGCAGTGGAAACAGTAATTTGTCTGGAAATATTCTGTGTAATCAGATCGAAACTAAAACAACATATTTCTGAAGCAGATTAAATCTTTTTGTTGATTTGTACGGTAAGCAGACGATGAATGGGAGCAATGGACAATCTCCGCTACCAGACCGTACTTTCAAAGACAATGATAAAATCTAAGCCATATTTTGCTTATATCAATATGTGATCCAACCCGCTAACGTGGATGTTCCATCAAGTCACGTCTGGGAAGAAAACTATTCTTTGGAATTGTGTTGTTCGTCCAGCACACACGTACCTAATTAAAATAATACGAAATACAACTCTCACTGCATATATTCAAATGGCATGCTTTTGAATGTGAGGTATGTAGCTGCAGAAAATCTGGCCTGTTCTTCTCTTTGCAAACATAGTTCTAAGCATGCATGGGGCAATTCCCCTGAAACTGACGAGGCTGAGAATAGCATTTCATTTATTCAAAATTGCGCCCAAGAGGAAGCCATTGAAACCTTTTCTTATATTATATCGATACATTAATTAATCGAATTTGTCTCTTTAATAAGAAACATCAAAAACGATTCCTACAACGGACTTTATCCCCTAAATTTCGATAACGAAAGCATTAACCGACTAATTCTGGAATCAGAAAGAATCGCACCTTATCCACATCGCATTGCATAGGCAATGCTCATATTCTCCATTTACTTACATTTCATCGGGTGAAAATCCGGCGTTGCCCTGGGGTTTATTTATCACAATCATCTGTTGAATACCCTTACCTGTCTCGTCCAATGCACATTACATGAGGTATGCACTGCATAGCGGGTTGCATGATGATTTTGTTGTAAATGTCACTCCTTTCCCACCCACCCCTCTAGGGGGGTGTCTTACCCCTGGTGTATTATTTTTTTGGTTGTCATTGCCCAGCAATAAATTATACCTAGTTTTGTTGAAATGTCGTTGTTCCCGCGTTGAAGACTTAAGCTGGAACACACACATATGCATATACATGAATTTTGTTTTTGGTATATTAATACTTTTGGCAACTACGGATACTATCGGATCGCAAACTTTCATTTATATCTTGAAAGAAATGCTGCAGTAGGTTGTGTTTACATCAACAGATAGCTCACCAAGTGTCTCTATTAGCACAGAGAACAACTTCAGTTGAAATCAATTCAATGGAATGGAAATCAGTTGTCCGTCTATCGCCATGCGAGGTCGATGTAACATGTTCCAGCAGCGCTCTTACTGCATGCACCACGAAAGGAATGCCCGAGAATGTCACAGGGAATTGGTGGAAGCTCATGGAATAATGCCCTTCCATACCGGACAGCCGCGAGATGCGTAGGAGAGTTTCTGCAAAGATGCGCAGCAATCAGTGATCAGCAACGCACGTGACGACCTATGAGTGTGCGGATCAATGTGATGTGCGGTAATAGAGCATCTACCTAATCACGCCTTTAGAACGGGTATGTAATGCTTTTAATGAAGTAAATTAAACATCCAGAACTGAAGGTCATCCAATACATCGTCTTTTTTTAATGCATAAAAGTAAGGTTACAAATCTATCACCTATTATCAAACGAGTATATCTGAAAAAATATACGTTTGTACGAAATTAATTCTTTTAGAGAAATACATCATCATAAATTAAACATTTGGGGAGTCGTCTCATTACATGTGGCGTGTGAAATGTATTCAAAATATATTTAGTATATTCGGCAATATATTGATATAAAAGACGGTTATAATTAAACTTTTCGTACAGAACACGTTATAAGAAGGAAACTAATTATAGTTCGAGTACCATACTTGCTTGTATTGCTGTCTAATTGAGTGTGGGGTGTATGAGCGACGGATTGTCCCGCGCGGATATCGCCAAGCGCTTCAGGCGCTGACATGCAGCAAACTGTTGTTCCCTTTGCAACATCCAAAATGTGCCAGTTCTGTTGGTAATCGACTCCACGACGTAAGATTCAATGCTCTCAGGTCATTGCGAACAGGGATTTAAGTATTGCGGGGCCCCCAAGCACAAAAGTGTGTTGCCTTTCCCCGTAAAAATAGTTCCATCTTTATTTAAAAAAACTTATCTTAATACAATTATTTTCTGCACAAATGAAAACTAATATTTTTTATATAAAATGTTACATATATTTATCACATTAAGTACATTTTATGTTACAAAATTTGTTATGCATATTTTTCCGAAGCGTGGGACCCCTCGTGGATGGAGGCCCTGAAGAAATTCCTGTTTTTGCTTGGGGAAAATTCGACCCTGATTTATTTATTTATTTGGTCAAAAAACAGTAAAAATTGTATATGATGTATGGGTGAAGAGATTATCTGCGCACATTTTCTTGAGGCCCAGAATACAATAATAATAATAATAATAATAATAATAATAATAATAATAATAACAATAACAACAACAACAACACACATAACATCTTTAGTCGTGATATAGAGGAATAATAATAATAATAATAATAATAATAATAATAATAATAATAATAAAAATATAAAGAAATCGTGGAGAGACAAACCACTCCACGGACAATATCTAAAAAGAATGGACAAGGTGCAGATCAATAAAGATCAATCATTTATGTGGCTTAAAAGGGGAAGAATGAAGCTAGAATCGGAAACAATTCTAGTAGCTGCTCAAGATCAGGCGTTGAGAACACGACATTATGATAAATCGGTTCTCAAAATTTCACAAGATGATAAATGTCGCATTTGCCAGGAGCAAGTAGAAACCATTGATCATATTGTCTCAGCTTGCCCAATCCTAGCAAAGACCGAATACCTGAAAAGACATGACAGGGTATGTAGCTACCTCCACTGGCAGATCTGTACCGCCCTCGAAGTTCCAAACACATGCCCCAAGTGATACGAACACTCACCAAAACCGGTGACGTCTGTTGGATTGTGTACGATATTGTACGACCAACAAATTCAAACTGATCTCACGATAGCGGCAAACAAACCGGATATAGTCTTCCGGGATTTGGTGAACAAATCGTGTTTACTTGTGGATGTTTCTGTACCTTGCGATCAAAACGTCGTTACCAAGGAGCCAGAGAAACGTCTTAAATACAAGAGTTTGGAAATTGAGATCAGCCGAATGTGGGGCGTAAAAGCACAGGTCGTGCCGATTGTTATCGGAGCTCAGGGATTTGTTCCGCAAAATTTGAGTGAGAACTTGTCTAAACTCCCCGGTAATTCAAAAGACTGGGAAGTGCAAGAAATCGCTTTATTTGGAACAGCCCACATTTTGCGCAAAGTATTGTAGAGGCACTGACAGTCGCCGGATCTGCTCCTTAGGTAGCTGGTTGCAACCTGGAGTAGATTTTCTATTCAGCCGACACATAACTTCTGTAGTCGTGATATGGAGGAATAATAATAATAATAATAATAATAATAATAATAATAATAATAATAATAATAACAATAATAATAATAATATAATAATAATATAAGAAAACCATTGCGAGTGCCCTAAACACCACAGCAGCGTTTCTAGTTCGTCGTGACTGGCGAGCATGAAATCTGGCCGACTGTCAATGAGGTATCTTAATAATTAAGAAATAATCTAATTACAATTGTTGGGGTTAATTTATTTTTAATACATATCTTGGAGTATTATGAGATTTCTGCTACCACCACTAAATTTGGAGTTTCTTGTATCTTAATTTACAACTGAAGAAATTTTGTTTTCTCTTGGTGGCGACCACCAACGTGGGCCAAGTGAAAAGTCGCACGATAAACAGTGGCACCAAACGACCTGGTCTCACTGTTAGTCTTCAGCCTTGAATACATTGTCAGTTCAGTTGTGGGTTCCTGAAAAGTTTCACGATGAACAATGACACCAAACGACCTGGTCTCATGGAATGGAGCGCGGTTTTGTACGACGTCTGATGACTGCTAGTCTTCCCCTTGAATAAATTGACAGTTCAGCGGCGGGTTCCTGACCAGCGGCGACCGGTGGGTTGTATATTAGGAGGGACGGCATGAATGTCCGAACTAACACATAATTTTTCCTCTTCAAAATATTTCTTGAAGGAGGAAAACTATGGCATGTAGTATACAATCGATTTGCACGTATCTGGATTTTAATCCTTGTCTAAGACAACTTTTACGTTGGTAACGGAAGAGACAATGGTGCTCACGCGAAAATAAGAGAATTTTAAAAATATTTCCAGCAACCAAACAGTAATTTATGATATCAGATGAAAGGGTCGGAATCTTAGCTTAGTTAATAGCCACGGACTCTGGCGACCAAAATTCTAATAGGTGTATGCTGCTCCCACTCAACTCCCAGCCCCCCCACTCTTCCTAAAGCTTCCATTGCCTCGCATGTATCAGCTACGGACTCATGATAGTCCACGATGCGATCCATTCCAAAAACATTTTTCTTTCCCTCGCGTAAAAGAACGAAATTCATTGTAAAATATTTCATTGGTGTTTTACGCAAATTAAACAATTTGATTTATTGGTCATTCTGCAACTTTTCGCGGGGCAGGTTTCCTGGGGGAGGGCGCCGCCCACGAGGAGCAGCTTGTTCCTGAGAGTGCACCTGCTTCTTTGAATCCCACCGGCAATGCTCTCTTCCAACAAGAGAATGCACATCCCCGTCGCATCGAGAGCTTGCCTGAAAGCCATTCACTCTCTCATATCGATAAAAACTAGTGGGAATGCGCGGCTTACCGAACCTTTTCCTCCTCTTAAAAGGGACCCTTTCAACAGATGCAGATCAAAATCTGCTGTCGTCTTACGTTCTTACTGCCGCTTACGCAGAAAAGAGACAGTTATGTATTGCTCGGCGTAAAACCGGCGAATTTTCGGCTGAAAAATTCTTATTACAGGACCCTGGTAAGGAAAAATTCGATAAATCCGGTTGCTAAATTTAGAAAAAAATCCTTTAACACGTGCTGTAGCGAGAATCCGTACTTTGTGGGTCCTTGATGCCGAAAAACCAATTGAAGGCAAAACGTCTGTCCGTCCGTCTGTGGACAAAGCTAGCGGCTAAACCGATCAGCCGATTTTCTCCAAAGCTGGCATTCCTCAATCGATCTGGCTGTTGTCGCGGCCCCTTGAATTTGAAACCGATGTTTTCATTTTGGAGAGTACTTTACATGAAGCCCCTGGGATATTGTCAAAATTTTAAAAAAAAAATTCCATCGTTTTTATTACATTTGTTTGTTGAATAGTGTGAAGAACGTTTAAGAGAATGGCTTTTAAAAGAAGAGTCTTATTTTCGTTTAAAACTCTGATTTTTTGAAAATTGCAAAAATTCAGCATTTTTTCGGCGTCTTCCTACAACTACAATTATGAAGGTACATACTTTTTCCTTTAGTGAAATCTGCTCCTCAAATATATATTTTGAAATAAAGTCATGTACAATTTTTCTAAAATTTGAGCACTTTTCGCGAAATTTTGCATGAAAGTACGGGCGAGAAAGTGCGTGCTAGTTTTTCTGTAGATAGATATTCACTATTTCTATGTTCTGTAAAAAAATATCTGCCGTCACGCATAAGAAGTTACCGAAAAAAAACCCACCTAAAATTCCAGTCTTTTCACAACGCAAATCGTTCCCATGGGTTTCGTATAGTCCTGCCTATTTTGAGAGAATGCACGCCGAGAGGGCTACGAGTTCCAACCCAGGGCAGCGAAACAGCCAATGACATTGCCCTCTCTCTTGACAAGCCCGCGGCCTGCAAATTAAGGAGTACTTACCACCCCAATTAACAGTCATTTGGATCATTATCCAAGATGGTGACACCTGGTGAAGTTCCTCGAAAACAATATCCGTGACTATCTTTGTTTCGTGCGATAAGAAAACTCAGAGCGACTTTGAACCCAATGATTAATTGATTTAAATCAATTTAATCGATGAGCTAATCATCGTCTTCATTCACATACCTGTAAGTATATTTTTACAGCGATTATAATTTTGAAATTGCAGTATGACAAGTTCATTTCCCATTTGGAGTAAAAAAATAATATACAAGGCCATTGAGTGTTGGGAATTTTTGAACTGAAGTATAACATTAACAGATACTACGATTCATTGGTAAGTCCAATGCCCGACACTCTAAGAACATATTTGAACAAAGCTACGCACGAAATAAATGAAGTACGAAAGAAATTTTCAACACATGAATATACTTTTAAAACAGTTAACAGCGTCGGCGACGCCACATTCAACTAGTAATATAGTATGTTGTCAGGGAGTGCTTACGTATGATCAGGCTCGATTTGTGTTGAAAGGGCAGTTTTAAAATTAAATATAAATACATTAAACATTTTAAAAACAAAATTTTGATTAACGTGTTCGAACTGTATAATAGTAAATTTTAATTCATGTATAGATTAATCGGCCTACATACGATCGATTTAATTGTGTGTATTAATCGTACAGAACAATCGATTGTCAGACTAATTGCCAGTAGTCCGTAGTAACTAACTGACAAATAAAATAAAACTACCTGTTTAGTATAGTGGGACCCAATGTTCCCCGAAATGACCTAGAGGCCAGACGTAGGGACCCTAGACTCATTCTGTATCTAGGGACTCTAGACATAAGCGGTAAGAGAAGAGTAATGACAGCAGTATGTGAGTCGTTCGCTGCAGCAAGGTTTGTTCATGGCATTAGCGAAAAAAGCGCGACCGAAACTGATTCTTTAAATTCTTTTTTCTTTTATTTCCGGTTGCAGTCACCGAAAAAAAAAGTTAAAAATTCCAGACTTTAACATTGAATATTTGAATCCTTAATATTTGAGGACGAAAACCGAAACTTGGTATCAGCATTACATTTCTTACGAGTGCATAATTTCAACCTAAATAAATATAATGACAAATGGAAAGCCGATGCAAAATGTGATTGCCTTTATTGTTTAAGATAAAACAAAGAATAACATTCTAAAGAGGATCTAGGAATCACGAGTTTGCAAATTGTGATGATTACGCAGAGGACGACACAAAATCTCCAAAACTACAGCTATCAAGTACCTAACCGGAGGAGCCCAGAGAGTATATAGCCGAGAGAGAGGAGTCGATGTGCTTGAACTAACGAGGACCCTGCCAGCAGCGACCAGCTGTTCCTTCCCCTTCTTCTTGCTTTTCGACTAGTGCTGCTCCTACCGTCGGAAGTATCAACTACTCCCAACCGAAAAGAACGAACGCGCAAGATGCTGTCATCTAGTAGTCCTCCCGCGCATTCCGTGTGAGGTAGTTCTTGGGTAGTTTGTGGAGGTGTTATTGTAGCGGTTGCTAAGGAGTTGAAGTTATAAACAAACGATGCACGAAGTTTGATTCGTTTCTATTAGTGCGCGCACTTTGGTGATGTTTTGTGCCAGACAAATGCTGGAATAAAACGTTGAAAAAAATTGATAAACAAACGTTATTTTGAAAATAATTTCCGTTCCGTTTTCCGGACAACTTTTTGGAAATGGATGAAGAAGACAGCGGCGGTGGCATCATAAAATCTCCTATAAAGCGACTGGGATCCACAAGAAAGTTGCTGGTGTTTAACAGTAAGTGTTAGAGAATTTTCGTAAGTGTGCTTTGAAGGTTAAACCAGACTGCACGTTGTGTTTACATCACGTGTGCGTTGTCGATTGATGTTTCTTTTTGATATTGTGTTTTTCTGTGTGACACTGTGTTAATACAATATAACATTTAATAAAAGTGCGACATATATTATTCAAATTTATTTCTGTTAAAGTTTGGAAAAAATAGGAATTGACGCATGTTTCGTAATTTGAGGGTTTTCATTTTGTTTCTGATTTATAGTTTCCGATCTACAGTACAGTTCCTACGGTCGTGTTTTGTACAGAAAAGATAATTGTATTTACATCTTATAGACAACGACATGACATACTTCAGTTCTGTCCCGTAATATTGTTACAGGATATAACAAAATGCACATGAAGCTCGTGAGCGATTACGAATGACGTTAAAAGTACATATTTCAAAATTTTAGTTTTATTGTAAATCAGAGCAATGATTATTCGCAAAATTCACCAGAACGTCGATGCACAAGGAAAGTGACCAATCAAAAATCCTCAACTTACAAGAAATATTTTTAGAGAATGGTGCATATTGATAGTACATATTTAATAATAAACAATACAAAACGATAGTTTACAAGACTAAAACAGTCTGTGGCTGCATAAGAAACGGCTCCACTAGGAATAAAACCATTGACTTGTAAAACGACAATTTTTGAATGTGTCACTTTTCCTGTGCACCTAACATGTAAGCACGTGTGCGTTTGCGTTTCGTCGTCGGGAGCCCTGTCCGCGGCAAGCGACTGCATAGAGGCGCCGGTTATTTTCGCGAAGATGGCTAAATATTTTGGGAGCGAGGAGGGGCAAACCGAGACGCGAGGAGCAGGTGTTGGCAGCACGGCCTTCGCGAAAGCACAGCTCCGATGTGCCGGCCGGCGCGCCGGCGGCGGCGGCGATGGTGGCGGCGGCGGCGGCGGGTCGTGCAGCTGCCGGTAAACACAAGGGCGTTGGGCGGTCGCAGCGACGGCGGAACACAGTGCGTGTTTTGGAGGAACCAGCGGGTCGAAAAATCCGTTTACTCTGTTAGTAAAACAGATCCTGTCGCGTATTTACTCGTAAAACCGTGGTAACCAGAAATAATGGCATGTGAAACAAATAACAAGTTAGGATTTGGGTGTAGAAGTTGCTGAAGGTTAATTATTTCGTTATAACAAACATTTTTTTGGTTTGTTGTTACGAAAAGGCAATAATTAAAACGGTAGTTTTAAACGGAAAATAAGTCAACTTTTTTCGTAAAGAGTTGAGAGTGCTACATTTTCTTTGTTACTCTTGAAGCTATACATCACTGTAAAAATAAAACTTAACCAACTTTAAGTACATGTTCTATTGCCAACTAAAAGTTCTATTGTCTAGTTTCTTATCCTCACACAGAACTAGTATTATCAGCTAGTAAACGCCCTAAATGCTTCATGACAACAGTAATAGACACTGAGGACATCATAGACTTCAAAACCTGGAACTATTTTATGAAGACTAATCTCTTGCTCGTCCTGGCAGTCCTCATTGTCAGTCTGCCAGTCCTCTTTCAAATGAAGTAGCTAACGTGCGATAGAGAATATTTTGGTTGCCTCGTGGCACGTGAGCATTACATTGATGGGCTTACCAAGTACTCATTCATGTTGGCAAAAGGGAAGGGAGTCCAGACTTGCATTTCAAGAACGTTTATGGCTCAGCTGTACTTCGAATCAACAGAAAGAAAATAACCGATGTCCAAAAAATAGAAAACATCATCCCACATGAAGATCTCCATTTCTGCCAGAATGTTGACAGCCAGACAAGTGGGAATCGATGAGTAGTTGTTGATGTTATTAATTTAGTAAGAGTATTTTTCATGTCCACATTATGTTAATTCACATCATGATATATTGATGTGATATAGCAATATTTTATTGTTTCGTAAGTCAACAAAAATTTAATGTTTTTTTAAAAATATTTCATAATTATTTTATAAAGGAAATAAGTTCACGGTATAAAACTGTTCAGTATCTCACAGATATGCAAATTTAAAGTTACAGAGTTACGCGAGCAATCATTAAGGATTAGTTCTACAACTTTTGTGTAAAAACATAATGACGCTAAGCAATTAAAAGCTCGGAGCCCCATTGTGTTACTGATGGAGACTCGTGGTTTTCATTGCCGAGCGTCGATAAATGTCCCAGATGCCAGCTGTGAATGTTAGTAAGTTTTGTTTCTCAGAACTGTGGAATAAAAACTTATTTCCTTTTTCAAATCACGGATTCAATTAAAAACTGACAATGATAAAGTATTAGAACTGAAAATTGTTTTCCCTGGCCGAAATATTATTTCTTTACACTTCTTTTATTTCAAGTCAAATTTTATCTAAATAAACATTCATGAAGCTCTTCACTTAAAATTATTTTGCAGAATGGAACATAGCCTTCCTCTTGGAGGATAGTGCATGTCCATTTATATGCTTATTGTAGTTTTGGGGGAAAGTATTCGGTCTCATTATCCGTTGAATTATTTTACGTAACATTTTTTCTAAATTATTGTAATATCGATATAATGTCTATTCATGTAAAATACAAAATGTGAAGATAACTTGCGAAGGTTTGCTAAATCGTTGAAGCTCATGGGGTATTGTTACCTGCATTCCTGTTAGGGGCCTTCCATAAACTACATAACGCGGATTATTTTGAATACCCCTTACCCCCCCCCCATTGTTACACACTCGTAACGCGCACTTGAACCCCACTAAATAATTACTTAACGCTTGAGAAAACACCTCCCCCTTTTACAAAAAATAATAATAAATTATATCACAGAAAAGAACTACTTTTATTAATTTTTTAATGTTATGTTTTAAAATTTTTGAAAATCAGAATTAATTGGCGATACTGACTACACCTAACAAGAGTGGGAACAAGTGTTGTGTGAAGGAAGAACGCACAGACGTGAAAATTTCTTACACCCGTGCACACATCGTCATGCATGACGCAGGAGCGATAATCTACCGCTGTAGTTTAATTGGATTCTAGAATAGAATATACGATATATTAATGTTGAATATATTTTTCGTAATCTTACAGATAAAAAGTATGAAAAAATGCTCCCATTTATTGTAACAAATTTTACAATAACTTTAATAATTTACTTTTTAATAATTAATTAATATTTTAAGTTTTTGGTATAAGACAAAAAAGGTA
Source organism: Acheta domesticus (assembly GCA_031308135.1). Lineage (NCBI taxonomy): Eukaryota > Metazoa > Arthropoda > Insecta > Orthoptera > Gryllidae > Acheta > Acheta domesticus. Next base: position 219,198,068 of record JAHLJT010004567.1, read on the forward strand.
TTGTTTCACCAATTGTGGAAAAATTAAAAATAAATCAATGTTACGTAAAATATCTCCAAGTAACGCAGCGTAACGCAGCCTCGACCCCCCTCCTCTTTAGCGTTAGATAATTTATGGACGACCCCTTAAGTGTGGAGGTGTGGGTATATTACTACTAATTTGGGAATAATGAATGGGAATTGGGAATATTTTAAATGTTTTTATTCAGTGTTAACATTCTTGGGTACAAGAGTTTGTTATTAAAATAAGGAATCCGTTCTGCATCTGTCGACCTGCGTGAACACATTCAAGCAGCGCGCGGGTGTTCATTTGCATAATGCCTAGAGTCACATCTCACCGCTTATGAAGTGTCACTCATCATCAAAGAATAGAACATTTATTTCATTCGATTTATTTTGATTTATTTTGTCAAAGGACTGTAAAAACTGAAAAACTATAAGGAAAGGAAATGTAAAGAAAGTGACAGAAGGTTATCAAGATAGGAAACTAAACTAGAGCGAGTAGATATTGGCTGTATAGTGAGGGGAAAATGTAGAATCTGTGAGGTAGAAGAGAAAGACTGAAAACACATACTATTAGAGAGATGTCTGGTTTTTGAAGAAGAAAGAACGTGAGAAAAGTGGAATGTTCAGAATATGATGAAGAGGATATTAGGGAACAATAGTAAAATGATTAATATAATAGATACAGGAACGTGCGTATGGGTATGTAGCTAATAATTGTACACAACTTGTATACAGCCGAATCCAACTATTGTATATTTACAAAGTTGTAATAATAATTATTCAGTCAGTTAAATTTTTTGTGACAAATAGGAGAGAAATACAATCACGTTTTCTTGAGCTCTAGAATGTCTTCCCCACCTTTTAACCATAAATATTTGAATGATGAATAAAAATACCAACAAAACGAGGTTAGCAACACTTGGAAACTACATTTTCGCTCTCTAGTCGGCAGTGTATTCCATAGTACAATTTACTACTAGATGTAGGGAATAAATAAAAGGAATTTTTGTTTGTGAGAGATTATAAATGAGAAGCGCCAAGAATACTATACTAACGATACAACTGTAGTAAAGACCGATGCAGTCCTCTTGCTTTAGCGTTGAGAGTCCTTACTTTTTCAGTTTTCGCGTTAGAAAACCAACCACAACGAAGACGCGGGCGCATTCGTCTCACTCGAAGATGTGTCGATCTACAATACCAGACCTCAATGACTGTAACATCTCTTCGTTAGGTTTTTAGGTTCGAAAGTCGCAAGAAAAAGCTATTAGGCATGAATTTCCAATGGATCTTCTTGTCTAATTTGTGACTGAACCAGGTGAGGGATTTTTGTATTAACGTGCATACGTTTTGTAGTTGAAAGCAGGTGTTTTGTCTCTTGTATTATTTTCTCTTAAGATTGTCCATATCCATTCATTTCTTCCTTCAGAGGAGAGTACGCGGAAATTATCATAGCTCCCCCCCCCTTCACCGACTCAGACTGCACACACGGCTACATCTTGCACGGTGCATTGAACGAGCTGCAACTTTCGCACTTGGCGACTAGTTAGTATCATAGCTTCATTAGTACGGCGCTGGTCAATCGTATAAGAAATAAGGAAATTAAAAAAATATATATACATTTACGGAGAGCATTTTGTACATTTACGAATTTTCTTAAAATTATTGGGAGCCCCTATCCAGCGGATTGATTGATGTATGCGTGCACCTCAACTGCTATGGTCATTAGTCCCAATCACTGCATTAGCAGTGAATGTTTTATCCCGGGAGGCGGCGGTGTTGCTTCTCTGTTGGGTGGTGAGATGCGGCGCGGACCTACACATCGGCTGGCGGGGAATTTCCCTCTTCAGGTATTGTCCCTTGCGGGGCACGCGCTGTAAGCTCCCGACTGGTCTCCCGGTGTGTGTGATAATGTAGCATGTAAATGAATGTGTGAGGGGAGAGGATAGGAAGAAAGAAAGTATATCGCGCTCTGTCCGTGGCCCGTGTGTTGGGGAACTGCTCCGGCATTCGCTTGGTGTTGGAGAAACCATGGAACTAACGAGAAGAGCTGCTGAGCGCTAAAATTATCTCTCCTTCCGACAGCGGCTGAATTCCATCTGAAATATCTAGCTGAAGTAGAAAATCCGTCACAAACGGGACTCGAACCCTAGGACCTCCCGGTCAGCGGCTCTGAACTGAACTCAGCCGATACCTATTCAGCGACGTTCCTTAGCACACGCTTAGCTTACCGTGTGTCTCCGTTTGGAGAGATTGGCTTGCCAGTGGCTGCTTTTGCCCTTCCGCTTTGTGTGGCGCGCCTCACGTGCCGCGCCGGGGGCCGCGCTCCCCCTGTGTGGGTGCCCCTGCGCTGGGATGGGCCCGGCCGCCAGCTGTCGGTCGCTCCCTCCCCCTCCCCCTCCCCCCCGCCGGCTCCTCTTCTTTTCCCTGGTTTTCTTTATGAACAGGGACCGCCGACGGTGGCTTCTAAACCAAATCTCTGCACTCGAACTGGCGGTAATGACTGGTTCTTAGTTAAGGGCTGTTGTATTCGATTTTTTTATGACGGGGGCTTTTGTTTAGGATGTGTTGTGGTGCTTGGGTGTGTGGCGAGAGGTAGAGTTATGTGAATAGACAGACGCCCGGAAGTTTCTTCAAAAACAGGGGGATTAATAGGCACAATGAACTTCCACTGAGGTGTAATGTTGATACTTTAGGTCTGTTGCTCATTTTTATGTGTTTACTCTTTAGATGCGCAAACAGGAAACTGGAGTAGTTGTATCTTAATTTAGGATAATGGAATGCACATTTTAAAATCCTACTAACTAGCGTTTTTTTACCTCACGCTTTTAAAAACTGATAGATAATTATATTTGTTATCAATGCCTTTCTTATATCTACGAGTTGTCCATGAAGTTCGAATGATGTACTAGGCAAGTACTGAATTTATGTCAGATATGCCATGGCATTAAATTATCGGCGTTTGAATATTTCCACGAATTCAACGAAGGACAATATGCCTTGACAAATTTTTCATTGGCTAAATTAGTTTGTTTAAACGTTGTTCTAGTAGCATTTTTTTTGTTCTGGCATCCTAATACTACGTACGTAGTTATGTATTTTGAAAGATGGTTTCCTACTACTAGAGATCGGATTTTTATGTAATTACATATTGTTTGTCTTTCTACTTACCGTTCTCAAAATTGTAATCTTGGCGAATCATTGCCCTCCAATATCCAATTTTTTCGTTACATATTTTTACATATTAGTACTATATTACATATTTTACATATTTTGCTGTTTTCACAACAAATTTTCTTATTTTATCAATTTTCTGTTCTTTAATTCCATATTTTTATGAAAAGATGTATTTTTTAATCAGAATTTTTCCTACATTATTGGGGAAATTTAGGTGTCCAAAATATCATTGACACCGCATTTTGTGACCTGTAACCTTAATTTCCGAGAAAAATTTGCGATCGCCGGCGTGTAACACTTCGATGAAGATGCTATGTTAGTGTATGTTTGCTGATCGTAGATCTCGCCAGTTAGTGCGATAGCTTCTATAGCGACATGTCTGGCTGCTAAACTACTGTCCTGGATTACAATATATTAAGCTTTTCTACTGGCGAGAAAGTTGTGTGATGTAAAGTGAGCGGTTTTTCTAAATGTAATTTCTTGCTATGTAAGTGGTTTTTAATTACAGAATTTTAATATTACATATTACATCCGATTTTACATATTTATTACTTATTCTTACTATTTTCATTACATATTTATGTGCATATTTTGACGTTTAATACTACATATTTTTCCGGTCTCTACTTATGACATTGCATAGCGTAGCGATTACTTGCTCCAGGCCCCGAGGTTTGTGTTGTTCCCGCGTTGTAGTATGTGACCTTGCGAATACCGCAGGAGACAGCCGTCTTTTTTCTCTCAAGCATACCGAATAGGCGCTCCTTCCCGGAATTTCAAGTATTCGCCAAACCTGTTTGTCGAATTCGTTATGCAGATTTTCGCCGCATCATTGTAGAAGTAATACTAGCAGACTTCTAATGTGTGTTTCTGAATAATTGTAATTCTAAATTCCTTAACACTTGACACTGACATAAGGGCAGTCCTAATCTCACCGGAGAGGTGTGGAGTGTGTGAATATTTTGTAGTGTAAGGAAGTTTGAGGTTTATTTAGTGGTCCTTCGTGAAGCTTTCCCCCTTGAGTGATTTTTTATTATCCTCCATAATAGTATTTGTTTGTTTTAATTGTCGTTTTCTATACTTTGTACGTATTTGTAATGTTTTTTAAAACTTTTTTTCAAGTGACGCCGAAAATTCAAATCAGAATATTCAGAGCTTTCAATTGGTGATTCGTAAATACAGATGTTTGCTGATAAAGATCATTGTGTGCGGAGCAAACACGCTACAGACGTAATGAGCAAGGAATTGTTAATTTGATTTTATAGCTAGTGCATTGGCATTGTTTTGGAAACCGTCTGTGAATTGGATAAAATAAGAAAAACATTGCCGAAAAACATTCCCCTTATAAAAAGCATTGCTTCATTCCTTTCCGATTTATAAACTTTAGTTTCCAAAATATTGCCTGAAGGTCGGATATATTGAATTTAGGTTGAGTTCTCTATTTGGGTACTCTGCGAGCTCAATGACTGCTTCATTACTGCATTCCTTCGAGTAATTGCAGCAATCTGCAAGCAATAATGTTTCTTGCTAGGCGCCGACAAGAGGTCGGCTGTGGATCGTCTTCTTGCTGTCTCAGATGACATTGAGTGTAGTGTTGAGGTCACGAACTCTGTGAACTTAGTCCAGCTCTTACCGAAACTTTACATGCTATAGTTTAATAAACTCAAGTATGAGAATCCACACTCTCACAAAAAAGATCATCTCACGCTTGACATAATGTTATCTCATTTTCTATTTATTTTGCTCTCACACGCTTACACGCAAGTTCTTTTTTTTCCAACATGCACGATGTTACTATATACATACGTGTTCTGTTGATAGCGAGAATGGTCATATGCAGTTGTTTCACAGTATTGCAGTATTTTTGTTGATTTGCAAGTCGTTTAGCCTTTTCTTCTTTGTCTCGAAACCTTCTTCGGTTGCCGTGGTGGTGATGGTGGTGGTACGTTAGATAGTCTCGTGTTGATTTGTTTGTTATCGGAGGTAGAAGTACGATGTCAGTCCGGATTGTGTTACTGGTCGGAGATCTTGAAAAGGTGAAATCACGTGGTGGTGGCGGGGGCGGGACTTTCGCTGCGACTAAACGGATGACGTCTCCTGGTTACATACAGACAAAAAAAACTGCATGTTAACGAGTAATGATATCTTATTCTACGTTCGAATATATTGATATTTGCCTAACATTCTTAAAATTATCTTTTGATGTCTAGAATTTCTAGTTTATGAAGGAAAAGGTATAAAGCATACAAATTCTTGCGTAAAGCTTGTAACAAAAGAAAATGGTATATTAGATTTATTTAATAGTATTTAGTAGATGTTTTCTTAGTGGGGAAACTTCATCCAAACTGTAACTCAAATTCCCATTAAAATTTATTGAATATAACTTGGCCTGTTTGGTATCTCAAGTGTCGCACGTTGTACCTTTTGCGTATGCTATCGTGCTGCAACAAAATTTGATCATGGTAACTTGGACAATGGATTATATCGCAAGGCAGATTTTGATGACATAAAACATGGCTAAAAATGATCAATAAAATGCCCTTAAAATATTTTTAAAATGATCTAAAAGCAAATAAAAACGACATAAATCATTGTATCAAAAACAGTTCAGATGAACAACTTAAGCTGTTGGATATGTAACTGGTGTAATCGAGGATTCATTCTCACATTCAAGTGAACTCAGCTTGCAAACTTTTGGTTTGGACTATTCTTCACTAGAAAATCTGTCCTTAGTTATCGTGAAATCGGTCAATGGCGCTAATAGCCGTCACAGGAACCCAAAGTTGCGACTGGCATTACAGTTCCTGAGCGAATAAATGGAATAGGCTGCTCAGGGATTCTCTGGAGAATATTTGTCGCATGTCATAAATATTATTTGAAGCAAGTTCTATTAAAATGATATTAAAATCTATTAAATCAGCCAAAAATGCTTTAAAATGTCAGAAGTGAAAAATGATAAGTAAAAAATGACTAAATTGTCGAAATCGACGAAAAATGAAAAAAAAAGTTATAGAAATTATAGAAAAATGTGTCATTTCCTTTTGTCATTAATAAAAGTAGTGCCTATACTAAAATGTATTGTTCTAAAAGGGGAAAAATAAAATTTCATTAAATTCTGCCCTCTATTTATGACCCTTTGTGTTGCCGGTAGAATGTTTCTTTGAACATTTGAAAACGACGGCAATTTCGATTTTTTTTAACAGAAATGCCATCATTACGGATTACACAAGTTCCAACACGCGGTTGTGAAGAAAACTTTTAGGCATCTGTATACGAGAAACAGAGACGCACGGACCTACGCAAAGAGCCTTTAAGTAAGCGTTTCTGGCATATTAGGGGTCAGAAGTTGCCTGTACATGCAAAGCGCAAATCAGGGACTGACCAAGGTGAAGGACAACGGCCTTTACCTTGACGTCGATAAGGTCGAGGAGGGGGGGAGTGTTCTACACGCACCGACCATACGCGCAGAGCAATCGATAAAGTGAACCGATAATTACCAGGACAGAAAGCAAGAACAAGGCGTGATATTCACTCTACTCTCAAACTTTGCCATTATTGAATGCTCCAAGGGTTATGGGAATTGAATACACTAGTATTCAATCTTGTTCTAGTATCACTAGATGTGTGCCCACAAGATTCACGTCGCAACGCTATTTCTCCGGTGGACGTATATTCCCCCTAAACGAAATTGCTCAACGACATGTCCAAATATTGAATTGCGCAAAGGCGTAGCCTTCTAGGTGGCTGATCAAATGACTTACGTCAACTGGGGGCAGCAATCGTTTTGTAATTCGTTTCTGGAAATAACGTTGCCACTAACATACTGATCACATCGATTTGCAAATCGAGAGTAGGGGACTTTTATGTCGCGTGCGGCAGCTGAGTGTACCGACCTGCGCGATAGGGTCGTGCGGACTTGGCATGAGCTACAAGCGGTTTTGTGAGCGAGATGACCTAGCTCCTTTACCCGTACCTCCAGCGTACTTGGTGAGAGCTGGTGTGAATGAGGAGCAGGTACGTATGTACGGAGCTAGGAGAGGGGAGGCTACGTCCAAGAAATCCTGCCACTTTGTTTACCACGACTTCTACGTGGCGGAATTGAGAATTGAATCCTCGTCCCCGGAGTTGGGAAGCAAGCGTTTTGGCCTCTAAGCCAGTGTTGTCAAGGTCGATGCCACGAGCGGGAGTCCGTGGAACGAGTGCAACCACGAAATCGCCCCTCCACGCAGTCCATTACCCCGCCGCCAGAGACAACGCCATCACTATTATAAAACGGTGGGGTTACTAATAGTTTCCTTTCCCACCGCTAGTTACGCAGAGAAGCTCGTTGCATGCTATGGTGCCACAGGGCGTGCCACTTCCACCACAGAAGACACTGACACCGTTGCTCTTAGCTAAAACCGCAAGGCTATCACGAAGTGGACGAGCAAGGACTTGGTTGCAGGAGAAACAGCTGTTGCAGAGTTTTTCTCCGCACACTGGCCGTGCTCGCAGTGCGGGACACCGCCTAGTAGGCACCGGAGACGTGGGGTTGTTTCCGACGGCTAGCTCGGGCGGTTAGCGGGGTGAGGGCGACGTGAGTGTTGGAATGCCTAGGAAAATCCTTATTTTTTCATTTCCTAATTCAGATGGGAATCATTGGGATGCTGAATGAATTGATGGACCATCGATGCACATGAAAAGCGACAAAATAATTAGAAATGCAGCACGAATACAGACTAAATCACTTGTGTTTGCTTGTGAAATTAAAACGGCTTCGCTCTGATTTAGACGGTTCTTATAGAAACAAATACGAATGGTGATGAGTAGGGAACGGAATTTTATGCCCTAAAATCTCTCGAAATATGCATATAAAAATGCATTTATGACCTAAAAACTCTCAAATGTGTTCTCTAAAATGCAATCAACATTAGCAAGATTTAATTGTCTGCATTAACCTTTCTTGATAAAATTCAGGAGAAGCGTGTTTGGAATGAAATATTTATTTTCGTGCAAACAGAATATACTCTATCTTAGTTTTCGGGAAAATAATGAAAGTGAACCTTAGTGAGGTACATTGTAAATCTTGTAGCATTTCTTCTGCCTGGTTTTAAAAAAATGTATCAAGAAATTTCCTACATGTGCACAAGTATTTTATCATCTATATAAAAGAAAAAGACGCAAACTGTGGCAAGCTCTTTGTAATCGATGAAAGCTCACAAATAGATCGTATGAAAAGTTGAAACGTTTTAGAGAGAAGTCTATATTTCAATGAAATATGGAAAATATGCCCCTGTAAATACATGAATATGCACCAACAGGAAAAATCGGTCAAATATGCACTAACATATTAACCTACATAGCATCCAATTCTAACCAAATGTCAAGAAATTTCACTTAGCTGTGCCCTGAAGCAACAGACAAAAAATGCAAAATCAAATAAATTTGCTCCCTCATGATGAGGAAGAGATGCAGCGAACTTTGTTTCGACTTTTACGTGAATGAGCGGGATTTGAAACTCTGTGCTCGGGGATGAATGCTCGCGCTGCCATGACAGCAGTAAGGCGACGGCTTGGGGCAGTGGTGTCAAGGTCTGCTACTAGTGGCAAGGTCTGCTACTGGTGGCAGTGGCACGCGTCGTGGCTTCGTAGCATGCCACGAGCTTCTCTGAGCAACTAGCGTCGGGAAAGGGAACTATTAGTAGTAACCCCACCGTTTTACAATAGGGATGGTGTGGTCTCTGGTGGCGGGATGATGAGGGGCGATTTCGTCGTGGACTCGTGCCACAGACTCCCGCTCGTGGCATCGACCTTGACAAAACTGGCTTGGAGGCTCCCCCTCTCCCGGATGTATCAACCCGGGTGGCACTCATTTCGCCTCTTGGCTTCGGCGTGGATATGCCTCAGACTCTTGGTATTGAGGAGGGACTTTGTCCCGACACAGCGAGTGGCGTCAAACAACTCGGGTGCAGATCTGGAAAGCTGGGAAGCCTTGAAATGGTGAGTCGGCCCCACCCCGTTGTGCTTAGATGTTCCAGCGTATCCGGGTATCAGCCCTCCGGTGAACTTATACACCCGCGGAGGGTGATACTAAGAGCGATGTTCAGATACCCAGTCCGGAGCATTGAAAAATACCCGTGGTAAACATACAAGCTGTGCCGGAGGGTACTCCGCCGGCTACGACTATTCTACCGGTTGCATTAGGGATATCGTGAGGGTATGTCTTAGACTTGAAATCGGGGTTCTCTTTGCCTCGCCATTTCTTTCAAGGGAAGGGTAGGACCTCAGTTGCAGCTCTGATGGAGGGTTGGAACCGGGCCCTCATCCATGTTTCTGAGTTGTCAGTGGTCTTGATGGTCGTGAGTGCCAATGCGAATGTAGTTGGGAGGCAATCGGGAACTCCACAGGTCCATTGGATTCGTTCGGGTGGTCGCCAGACTTGGTTGCGACTAGTTGTGGTATGTGGCCCGCCCACTGAGGGCAAATCGGGTAGGGAATCATAAGTACAACTTATAGTGATAAGAGAGTGATAAGTACAACTTTTCATTCTACCAACCTCAGACATAATAGCTTCTAGGTGGTGAAAACACTACGCAGATTCTGAAGCTGAAAGACCCAGGGGTTGGGGAGACCTATTGGAGCGTTCAGGCATTCGTTTTGACACTCCACAAAGGAGGCGTGCCGTCTCAAACGGGATGAAAATGTGGCGGTTTCCACCTCCGGGGCCTGAAATCTCGCCGGCAAAATGGGCGATTGGCGATAGAGCTTCAGCACACAAGGCCGTGCATACGGTGTTTGGGGCCGGGATGGAGGGCACCGTGAGTAGATGGTTGGGAAAGCCTTTATTGTGATTCCAGTTCCGAAGTATAGATTGGTGTATTCGGGACAGTGCGGAGTGAATTAATGGATACGATGATGGGAAGGAAAAAGAGGTGATGCTTTGCCTGGGATTTAAAATTGAACGACCGGGATTTGAGCTCCGTATTTAGAGTTGAAAAGAGAGCGACCTCTCTGCAACGACCCGTGGGAGCGGTCAAATCATTCGCCTTTCACCGCTGGGACGAGGGTTCAATCCTGGCCCATCCGAGTAGAATTGTGGTGGACAAAGCGCGTTCGCGGCAGGTTTTCTCTGGATTCTCCCGTTTCGAAAGTCGCGCTTTAGGTCACTCCAGGGACACAGTACATTCGTGACTCGCGTAAACGGGCTTGTCAGCATGGTCCCTCCAGCCGCGAACGTACGTGCGTACGTAGGCAGGCGGACTGGCAATCACGTGAACGGGCGGATAGGGGAACGAATAGGCGGGCGTGCTGGCAGGCGGGCAAGGAGGCAAGGGTCAGGCAGGCGGGCGGGTAAGCAGGACGGCGGACGGGTAGGCGGACAGGCCGGCAGGCAAGCAAGCAGGAAGGCGGGCGGCAGGCAGGCAGGCAGGCAGACAGACAGACAGGCAAGCTGACGGGCAGGCAGGCAAGCTGGCGGGCAGGCAGGCGAGCTGGCGGGCAGGCAGACGAGCTTGCGGGCAGGCAGGCGAGCTTGCGGGCAGGCAGGCAAGGTGGCGGGCAGGAAGGGCAAGCAAGCCGGCGGGTAGGTAGGCAGGCACGGACCTGGGCGCCGGGCTGTGGTCGCCCGAGTCGTCGTGCGCCGGGGCGGGCTCCTCCACGCAGAGCGCGCAGCCGCACAGCGCGGCCGCGTCGGCGCCGGCCTCGTCCTGCTGGTGCATGTGCTGCAGGGCGGCCGCCTCGCACGACGGGCAGCCCTCGCCGTGCGTGCCGCCGCACGTGGTGAGCGCGTGCGCCTGCAGGGCCAGCGCCTGCGCGCGCGCGATGCGCAGCTGGGCGCGGCGCGCGCGGAAGCGGGTGATGCTGACGCTGACGCTGTTGCGCGTCAGCCGCTTGCCGCAGTGCACGCAGCCGCAGCCGCAGCCCGTCGCCGCGCTCGCCGTGCGCCGCTTGCGCCGCGACGACGACGACGACAGCTCTTCCTTGGACGAGGTGGACGTCGTCTCGTACTCGTCGCTGCGGGGTGCAAATAACATTGCCAAGGCTCCCCCCGCCGCCGGAATTCGTGTGGTCCAGGCTATCCGGGATGAGCGGCTCATCCCGGCAGTACGCTCTGAGGAAGGCCACATGTTGGCCGAAACGTCAGCCACCAAATCAACGACGCGGCTCATCCCGGATAGCCTGGACCACGTGGTTTAAATAAGTTGATAGCATGCTTTTCGATGGGAAGTGTTGTCTAGAACAAGTTTTGCTTGGAGAAGATGCTTGTGGGACTTCGGGAAACGAAACACTTCTTTTTATAGTTTTTAGTCCAGTCTTTTTGTTTTTGTCCTGCTTACTTCGATGAATAGTGTAATTTATATTTTATGAAACTTTAATGAATAGTGTAATTTATATTTATTTCAGATCCCCCGCCCCATGATTATTTGATCATGTTTGCAAGCTTTATTCAATTCTGACTTTGTATTTGGCTGTTTTCATAACAAAGTACGAAAAAACGCACAAAATGGAATTAATAACACCAATGTCTTGTCACCGAATTTATTGTGAGAGGGGCGTTTCCTTCTGTGCTACGAGTTAAACTGAGAAATGATCACTTGCGAGGTACACCACATAATAGATTGTCAAAGGGAAAACGTTACATTTTTCGTGGTTTCAATTTTTTGGTTTTCTGATTGGGGAACGGATTAGGTACCACTCGTATTTGAAAAATCACTTTCACAAATGAAATAAAGAATGTTTATTGTGTAAATTTAGTACATTTTGAGTCAATTTCAACCATCCGAACTTTGTCGAAGAAAAGTACTCGGAAAGTTTCCAAATTCGTAAAGAGCAAAAGAGAATACGTGCGAGAAGGAGAATACGCTCCGTGTCCTTTTCTACTAAGTCAGCAAAGACCTTTTTGTTGTTATGCATTAATTTCATTCCTTGATAAAAAAATTACTTCCATGTCTACCTTTTCCTTACTTGGTTCCTTTATTTCGCCTTCACTACTCATACTGTTTATTTTCCTTTCATTCAGCTCCTATTACTCCCCTTCTCGCTCACCTTCCATCAATAGCTATCGACTACAGCCCAGTAAGGATTCTCAACTCTAATACACTGTTAAAGCCGGGATGTTCCACTCCAGGTGAGTACGCAGGGCCAATGCAATTTTCCAGCGACGGCGCGGCGCAGGCACTTTCCAGAGAGCCGGTGTTGGAAATACTTTCGAAAATGTGATTGGAAAAGGGCACCCGAGGCGGAATTGTCAGTAAGCAGAGTGTAACCAGCTGGATAGAGGATAAAAAAAGAGCGCGAGAGAGGCGATAACATCGGTCGGGGACGGAGGAAATCTTTCCTTACGGAAGAGGGGGATTTGTTCGATCTACCAAAATCAGAAAATTTGTAGGCGTAGGTTTCAGGAAAATGGAGTCGACAGAAATGAAGGAAGACAAGCCAAGGCGATGTTTGTTCTTAATAAATTATGTTACTTTGTGTGAAGGAGTGAACCGAAAGTTATTTTTCCTTACGATGCTGAATTTTTATTTAGGTGTCTGCAATGTTCCAATCTAGTTTCGTAAGTGGAAGAAACATCAGAAGTGATAATGGAATGTCGACGAGCATTGGTACTTGTTCGTAACTTTGTTAAACATAAAACATTCCCTTTGTGTAGAGTGACTTTGGGCAGGTCAAAACAAAAATAAACTTTTTGCTTATTCCATTAATCTCCGTTGTTTTGTCGTTTTAATATGAGAAGACAGTATTGTGAATTTAAAAGCTTGGCATGTCGGAGGATTAATTTATTACCAAGAGAGAGGCAATTTAATTAAAAATGAATTAAGGCAGCTGAAAAATGAGTTTTCTGGGTATTGTATTACACAAAATAAATAGGATTCATAACGATTTGCATTGAATTCTCGGAGATTCATTATTTTCTAATGTGTTGTTTTCTGATTTGTTTTATAAATGGGTCATTCACAAAAGCTGCATTTGTGTTGGGTGTAGTAAAGAATACAAAACAAAACCATCTCAGTTGTAAGTGCAATTGGTGGCCAAGCATTTCAACGGAAAAATACCATGAATAAAATAATTTACTGTTTTTCGCATGAGAATTATTATGCTGAATTTGACAAATGCGATCATCATATGCAGATCAGACCCATTAGGTTCATGCGACCACATATAGGATACATATGAGTTGATGCACCTTTAATGAAGTGTGTATATGAGATCTGTCCACGAATATAAACTATTTTTTTCATCTAGTGAAGAAGGTTAAATTAAAATTAGTGGGAATTGAATTCAGAAGAAACGGAAACGTGTACAGCACGATGGGATATTTGAAAATAGAATCAACTAACGCCACCGTTTGCGTATTCCGAGAGCCACTCAAGCACGTCGTCTGAAGCGACGTTTCTTTGCTCACTTTTCTCGAGGACGTTCGAATGAATGGATGACGTATATTGCTATCACCTCACGTGTCAATCGGTAGGAGCAGTGTGATAATTGTTCGGTCTGTGCAATGTCTTGTGCAAGCTTAGTGCAGTTTGGTTGAAAGCAAACGAGCGCGTAGTTACGTGCTAAATACACACGTCACAATGCTGTGGATTGATTGGCATTCTTCCTGCCATTTTTCTTGACAAAACCAACCATCACCAAACGTGGTTGCAATTGACTATTGAATACGACGTATTTTTTTTAATGTTTGCGAAATTTTATAACTAACATTTTGTAGTTGAACTATTGAATCATGTTCATAACTAGTTCATAATGCATTGTCGTATGCAATTTTCGTATTATATATTTCGTAGCAGGTACATTTAAAGTAATAGTGAAGATACATAGTAATGCAAAATTGGACTTAAAATATTGGAAAATAATGTATTGTGAATTTTAAGAATTCGGTAATCACTGATAATATTCTGAAGATATTAAGTTTTTTTTTCATGTTTGAAGGATTTCAGTCGCCTTTTCTTTTCCGTAAAAAATCGTTTCGTAATATCAGAAGTTCATATCGGGACTAGTGGTCCTACAGAATGACACAGACTGTCTCGTATTAGTTTTCTATTTTCTTTGGTCTCGGCTAGCTATTCGGACTTGACACATACTCTTGCCAGCTGCCATCGATTGCCGCCAAAATTACATTTTTTTACATTTTCTTAATTTTTCGGTTTCTTAATAGTAAAACGGAAATATTTTAAGAATATTAATGAATAGCAAAACCTCCTCCTTAGTGGCAATTTTCTTTGAAAAATTTGGAGCCGTTTTTAAGAAAATGACGTTTAAGTGATACTATACATTCGAAATTCGAAGCTTTTTTTTACAGAAAATTTTTGAATTTTCGAAGAACTTAATTTGAAGTTATTTGAAGCACTTTAACTCACAAATACAATAGTGTTTAAAATTGTGGGAAATGTGTGAGAGAGCTTTAAAAAAAAATACATTTGTGTAATTTTTGAAAAAACGAAAAAATACTCCAAGCTAAACTTTACTTCATATTAGCATTATCCGTTCGAAAAGTTGAAAGAAATAATTTGGAGCCATTTATGAGAAAATGGCGTTTGAGCTTTTCTGAAAATGCGGAATTTTGAGCCAGTTTTCACAGAAAACGGTTGAGGTCTCGAGAAACTTTACTTGAGATTATTTAAAGCACATGTACTCATTAATGTTATAATGTCAACAAATCTCCGCTAATGTGAATATTAACGATGTGAAAGACAAGTCAAAAAATCACATTTTTGCATTTTTTGAAAAAACAAAACAAAATAGAGCAGTATGGCGTTTGTGTCATTTAATAGAGTACATTTAGCACTATCCCTACCAAAACTTTAAAGAAAAAATATGGAGCAGTTATTGAGAAAATCTTGTTTTTGTATTTTTTTTAATTGCACATACTGCACGGAATATTGCGCGAAAACTACTAAAATTTTCGAAGAATGTACAGGATCTTAATGAATGTACTCACTCTGCGGGACAAATTTTATTTGGAAGGAAAATCTCTGTCTTCAATTTTATAGTTGAAGGAAGACGCCGAACAAAATTTAAAATTTTGCCGTTTTTGAAATTTCAGAGTTAATCGTGAAAATCGGACCTATGGCACCGTAATAAATGCACTTCACTCAATTTCGGAAGAAATCGTGCGTATGGTTTAGCCGCTAGTGTTGTTTACAGACGGACAGACAGACTGACGGACAGACAGACTGACGGACGGGCAGACTGAAGGACGGACAGATGGACGGACGGACGGACAGATGGACGGACGGACGGACAGATGGACGGACGGACAGATGGACGGACGGACGGACAGATGGACGGACGGACGGACAGATGGACGGACAGATGGACGGACGGACGGACAGATGGACGGACGGACGGACAGATGGACGGACGGACGGACAGATGGACGGACGGACGGACAGATGGACGGACGGACGGACAGATGGACGGACGGACGGACAGATGGACGGACGGACGGACAGATGGACGGACGGACGGACAGATGGACGGACGGACGGACAGATGGACGGACGGACGGACAGATGGACGGACGGACGGACAGATGGACGGACGGACGGACAGATGGACGGACGGACAGATGGACGGACGGACGGACAGATGGACGGACGGACGGACGGACAGATGGACGGACGGACGGGCAGATGGACGGACGGACGGGCAGATGGACGGACGGACGGGCAGATGGACGGACGGACGGACAGATGGACAGGCAGATGGACGAACGGATGGACGGACGGATGGACAGACGGATGGACGGACGGATGGACGGACGGATGGACGGACGGATGGACGGACGGATGGACGGACGGATGGACGGACGTTTTGATAAGAACCAGTTTTTCGGTATCAGGGGACCCCGAAACCTGTATTTCCGTTGAAATCTCGACACTGATTTTCCGTTGCATTACATAACTTTCCCTGTACTACGTATATTACTCCGTATATATGTACATATACATGAAATTAAAATTCGGATAGTGAATGTGATATTGATTACGAATCAGCGGAAGCTTTTAGGGAATTAATTAAAAACGAATTTCGTGTAATTTTCTGAGTAATGAATGTGTAATTGCGTGCATATAATGCAGTTCCGACCTTCCATATGGCCTTACGGAATTTAAAGCGAGGGAAGTGGGAAAAGGGTTGGAACCACGCAGTGCAAACGAACGCCGTGCATTTAGATGAGGTCGCCGTGAGTGCAGCCTGCATGGCGTCGGGGGCGCGGCGTCGATGCCCAGCGGCGCCAGACGCCGCGGCAGGCCGTGCAACCGAGACGCCACTCCCCGGCCGTGTTATTTCTGACTCCCGGTAGCAGCGGAGGAGGCAGCGGTAGTGGATACACGTTTGGCGGAGATGGCGGCAGAAGATGCAACAGTGGGCTAGCGTCGTCTTTATTTCTTGCTACATAACTGTTGGTGGTGACTGGCTTCGACTATAGATACCGCAACGTCAAGTTAGACAGCTACATAACATTATGACATTAACGGTTCTGAAAACTTAAAAAATGATTCGTCAATTCGTACATTTAAATATTATCTATTCAATATCTGCACTGCAGATTTAATTCATCCTGGACTACTAGCAATTACTAATGGAATTAAAATTTATTCTCACAACAGTTTCCGTTTTAACATGGCGCCAGCCATACATTTAAAGAAGCACCGGTCGGCGGGTAAAGAAATAATATTCCACCAGGAATGAGCGTTAGTAGCTGCGGCTTCGTGAAGCGAGCCTGTAGTCAACGTCTGCATCTGCCTGTGTTAATTACAAACAGCGAGTGTGGGGGCGGCTGCAGCGACAATAGGCGCGAAGTAGTCGCGATGTCGAGGACTGGATCTAATCACGGGCGAGGCGTGGAGATGCGAGAGGGAGACGGTGACTGGCGGCGGAGACGGCAAGGTAGCAAACACACGCCCCCTCTCCGCCGGCGTCTGCCGCCGGCTGTGCCATTTAAAAACACAATCCGCCCCACGCCGCTCTCTGCCCCCGCCGCGTAGACGCGCTGCGCCTCCCGCTCCGCCTCCGCCCCGGGCCCCGCCCCCTTGCCTGGCCCACGCTGCCGCGGCGTCGGGGGCAGAGGAGAGCCGGCACCGGAAATAGCGGGATTGGCGTCGGCGGGACCCCCTCGCCCGCCGGGGCCCAGCCTGCTCCCTTCCCCCTCCCGCCGCTGCGGCAGCCGACACATGTGCGAGGGGCGCACCGGTGCCGCCTCCCCGTTGCCGCCTCCGCGCCGCCGACTGTCGTGTCGGCACACGCCGCCAAAGTCCCCCGCTCGATGCATGTAAACAGTAGGCCTACCGGGGTTTCCTCGGGAGATTGTCGGTGCGCAGACGGGTTAAGGAAGAGGTTCTCGTTGCTCGCTCAGATGTTGCGGGATGAGATAAAATTA
This sequence comes from Acheta domesticus, assembly GCA_031308135.1. Taxonomy (NCBI): domain Eukaryota; kingdom Metazoa; phylum Arthropoda; class Insecta; order Orthoptera; family Gryllidae; genus Acheta; species Acheta domesticus. The sequence continues at coordinate 219,215,611 of JAHLJT010004567.1, forward strand.
TTCAATGCGACGAGGGCCTACAGCGGTTAGGGGTGGTTGTAAGTGAAGCACACGTGCCGTAGACTTGCCCGTGCATGTTTGAACGTTGGACTTGTTTGGCGGGATCGTAGCAGGATGTCCTGACAATACAAATCTAGCGAAGCGTTAAATTCGTACTCGTGAATCCGAGTTGATGTAATCGCGGAGGCAAATTGGTAGTTATGTTTACAATAAAAATAATTGCTCTTGGTTCGATACTTTCATTTAAAAAAGTACATAATTTAAAATATTTTAGAACGTTTTTGGAATGCTAATGTTTGGTAGATTAATATTTAAATCAATATTTCCGCCGCTCTCCGGCTTATATAGTATGGTAGGATTAAGCGTTGTAAAGAGGATATATTTAAAAACGGAAGCTCTCAATGAGCAATATCTGAATGCCATTAATTGCGGTTAATTTTGCGCATTGTGCATACCAACAGGGTTCAGATTATCGATTCGCGAGGCGTGGATATGACGCGTGAGCTGATTTTGTGAACTTCGGATGATTAAGTTTCGCATTTCCACTGTTTTCGCACTTCGACTGCTCTAGTGATTTAAACGTTCCTTCCCTTGTGCACGTTGCCAACGATGTATTTCGGGAGCTATTTCCACCACGAGAATAGCAATATTTTAAGCCCAGTTAATGTGTTTTTAAATTGAAAATCCTAAAATAACTCCAGAGGAACACAGCTTTGTTGGAACTTAGTGTTCGGGGCGGGCGTACAATATTTGACTGAAATGCGTTTGGGTTTTCAATGACCAGCACCACAAGGAGAGTTAATAGGTTTTCATGTGTTTGCTTTCTGTGAGTCACTGTTTTCCTGCCTTTCATTCCCGTGGTAATTTGATAAAAACGTACAGAGAATGCTCTGTGAGTTGTGTGTCCTATTCTTCTGGGAGGGATTGTAGGTTAAAATTAAGAAATTGATTCACGAATGCACGTATTTCGAGTAGAGAGCATATATGAATAATTATTGTAAATTATTACCATGCACATCATCGTATTAAATTAAACGATAAATGTATGGAAATAAAACTTAGCGAGTTGCAGAAGGGAAAATGTTATTAAATTATTGCAATGGAACAAATACTTATTTTTATAATTAATCCGAACGGTAACAGTTTATCTCATTGACAGTTTGTTAATCTGTTTGAGTTGTTTATTGTAATTATGGGTAAATATTTATAATCCGATTTCATGTGTGGCAGTTTGCATTGAATTATGCGTTTTACTATAACAAGAAATGCCTTCTATTATTGAGACATTTTGTTTATGACATTATAATTGAGCTAATAGAACAAACTACATTAGCGAAAATATAATTAATAGCTAATGTAAATAATAAAGAATGTAATGCGCATTGCTATGCATTGTGTTGTAAATAAATGAAACCAGGAAACACAATTTTTATACGGCCTTAGCAATTGAGAAAAGAATGTGAAAATATGTCAAAGATGATACATTTAATTGATATTCATATCTCATTCTAGTATTTAATCTATTTAAATTTACATAAGCTAGCTCATTTAGGAAGCATTCATAACCTTACCTCATTTTGTGCAGTTGGATATACCCTCGACCCGACTTGTTTAGGCTGTTGACTTGCTTTTTCTATTCATTTGTACATATTGTTAGCGTTTCATCTTCTCCTCTTTTCGAGAGGAGTATTGTTTTTGACGCAGCGATGTTTTAAATTCGATATCTACTCCGCATTCTCGTGAACGTGTATCATGTATCATGGCTGCGTGCGGGCCGAGGCGAAATTGGCGAATAACGCGGGTTTTGCCCCCGTGCGTTTCTCGAAATAGCCCCCGGCGGCGCAGAGCTCTCGGGGGCCGTGATGCCCGGGGAATTTCTCTTAGAGGATTATTGGAACATCTGGCGCGCGCCCTGCGTCCCGCCGCTCTTCCGGTGTCCTCTGGGCGACCCCAACGCCGCCGCCCCGCCGCCGCGCGGGAAGGCGAGTTGAGGGGGCGGGGCCGGGGCCGGGGCCGGGCCTGCCGCTCGCTGTTGGTTTTGGGCGGAGGAGCTTCGACGCCCCCGCCCCCGCCCCGCCCCCAGGCCATTAACTGAAAGAATGGACCGCACGGCCCCGCTATATTTTAAAAGTTGATGTTTGAAACGGGCCGAAGTTGGAAGATTGTGGTCGACAATGCTATGTAGAATGCCTCTTAGTTACTTTTACATGTTTTGGTTTCCTTTTTGTCAGGACAAAGAGCAGACGGTGAAATTTTTGGTTTGCTTTTAATTTCGCTGGAGAACATTCTCAGCAAAAGTGATTCTAAGACTGGGGTCTCCGATATGCTGCGGATATTATCAAATACAAATAAACCACTCGGCCCTGCTAGTATATTTTAAAAGCTGATTTATTGAAACAGGCCACAGCCGTAAGATTGTGGCTGATAATGCTATAGTTGCTCTCGAGTAATTTTATCGATTTTGTTTTAATTTTGTTTTGTCTAACAGGACAAAACCGTCTCTTGTGTTCTCAAGAATTGATCATAAACTGTTGATTCTGAAGTTTCCAACTTGCCATATCCTCTTTCAAATTACAGATAAATTACGTGTGTTCCATAAAATTTCCTTGGTGCAATAGAAAAGTGGCTCTTCTCAAATACCGACATTTTGTACTAAATGAAAAAAATATGTTTAGGAAATGGCATACTTTAACTAGTAAGCACTTATGGAGGGAGATCGCAAGACAACCAGTATATAGAGTAAAACACTTTTTTTAACAAAAAAGAAAGTCTCCGCCTATAATCCAAATGCAAAATGACAAGTTTTCAATGACATTTTTTTTCTTGTATCCCGACGATGTTTCGACTTTGTTCAGTAGTTGTGTTAAATGGGCATCTATGATGTCCAAAAAGAGTATTACGCCTATGAGACGCGATACTGCTGCTGTCCTCTATACGAGGGAAATGCCCATGACTTCAATATGCGTTGTAAAATAGAAGTTAAAAAATATTTTGATTCGCAGAATCTGTCATTACTTGCTTCTGTTAGTGTTATTGAGATAGCCAAAGGTTTTCTTTGATTCCCATAAGGTGAAGTCATTTCTACTCATAATATAATGTCTATTAATGAATACGTAAAGACATTCTTTGACATTAGCTATACCTGGAGAACTGAACAGAGATTGAGGTTATGCCCCTTCAGCTTCGGTCGAAGAGCTAGTTCCTGTAAAAAAAGTCTCGTAGAACGGTTCTGGCACTAAGAAGATAGGAAATAGCCTATTCCAAGCACGGCGGGAGAGGAACAATTATTTTTTCTGTACCCGAACAGACACCATGTTGTGTACATCGGGGATACTAGTTTGTTCAGTCTGAAGCTGAGATTGAACCAAAACGGTAGTTACCTAGGCCAGGCCTGACAACGATTGCACCTGCAAGTACGATTTCGCAGTTAAGCTGCCACGCGAGAGAAGAGGATTGACCGATTCACGTGAAGGGGCTGCTTTACTTCAAGTGAATCGCGGCATCTTCAGTCCTCATGACTCAATCGGGTACTTGATTTGTCTCACGTGCTGTCACGATTTGGAATACGTCAGGGCATTTACACAGCAATGAGACGTGAGAGGAGAACAGTCTCTCGTGGTAAGGCTGACAAGCAAACAATCTCTTGTGTCAATGTTTTTTAATTAAAAAAATTGTTGAAGGGTCACGCGCCATTGAACCTCCCCCAAAACTAGTATGAAGTACTGCAAACTTTTGCAGCTCAAGGATTCCTAAGTGATAAGATACAGTCCTTTAAAGGTACTTTTTTTTAAAGCTTTTAAAGTGTCTATCTCGAAAGGTGCCCATAAGAATGTGCTGTCTTCGTCACCTCCACAGGGGCGTTTCCCCAGCTTTTGTGCCCTATGTCCCAACAATCATACCAAAATTGTTATTAAATCTGTAGGCGTCAGTCGGTAAGAGTGAAATAATGACTGGCAAGGAGATTCACGCTGAAAATTTAATTATTATGGGTAATTCTTCAGAGAAACTGTCAAAGATCAATGACAAATCATAAGCATATCTTTCCTTAAATTGCAAGAAATGTATGTACTTGTGCTCAACAGTGTCCATAGTAATGATACCATATTCGTGGAATTGTCTAGAATGAAGATTTTGATTCTGAAAAATTACGAGTTTAAATTACGCCGGCAATTACCATAAAAGGATTGTAACCTCTAAATCCGACCTTTTTTGTATGCACAAGCACTATGATAAGCACGTATATTAAGTATTTTTATGACATTTCTAACGAAAAAGTATAAGTGTTTTGCCTTATATACCAATCTCTAAGGTAATGTTCTTCTTACTGTGTTATCAAATAAAATGGAAAGGGCGGGACAATGATTCAGAAGTGTTATATGTCAGAACAAGTAAAAACATAATTAAAATAATCTCATTGGGAAAATGTGATATTTTATTTTACACGTGTTAAATTATTTTGAATGTGAAGCCATGAACACCGAAAGTACGAAAACAAACAATGAAGTGATCGCAGAAGCTGAATCACAGGCAACTTCAAGAATTCCTTTAGTAGTTAATACGCTACACAATGTAGGGACTACCTTACTTCACGTAGCTTTGAGTTTTTGCAATGAAGAGGACCTTCGTTTGTGAGAGGCCCCTAAGCCTAAGCCTTAATCCGGGCGTGCGTGAAACAATGAGGCCGTGCGTGGGCGTCCACCCGGTGGCAGAGGGCGCTGCTAATGGGCGGCGCCGGCCGCTTGTTGCCCGGAGGCCGCTTCCCGGCCGCCGACAGGCGCCGCCCGTTGATCGGCTGTCTTGAGCGGCGCTTATTTGCGCGGGCTCTTGGGTTCTCGCCGCGGACCCCGCGCGCAGGCGCCGTCACTACCTCCGCTACTCTCTCCTCCCCTGCCTCTCCCGCTCCTGCCCCCGCTCTCGCCCCCGCTCTCGCCCCCGCACTCGCCCCCGCTCTCGCCCCCGCTCTCGCCCCCGCTCTCGCCCCCGCTCTCGCCCCCGCTCTCGCCCCCGCTCTCGCCCCCGCTCTCGCCACGGCTCTCGCCCCCGCTCTCGCCACGGCTCTCGCCCCCGCTCTCGCTCCCGCTCTCGCCCCCGCTCTCGTCCCCGCTCTCGGCCCCGCTCTCGCCCCCGCTCTCGCCCCCCGCTCTCGCCCCCGCTCTCGCCCCCGCTCTCGCCCCCGCTCTCGCCCCCGCTCTCGCCCCGCTCTCGCCCCCGCTCTCGCCCCCGCTCTCGGCCCCCGCTCTCGCCCCCGCTCTCGCCCCCGCTCTCGGCCCCGCTCTCGCCCCCGCTCTCGCCCCCGCTCTCGCCCCCGCTCTCGCCCCCGCTCTCGCCCCCGCTCTCGCCCCCGCTCTCGCCCCCGCTCTCGCCACCGCTCTCGCCCCCGCTCTCGCCCCCGCTATCGCCACGGCTCTCGCCCCCGCTCTCGCCCCCGCTCCCGCCCCCGCTCTCGCCCCCGCTCTCGCCCCCGCTCTCGCCACGGCTCTCGCCCCCGCTCTCGCCCCCGCTCTCGCCCCCGCTCCCGCCCCCGCTCTCGCCCCCGCTCTCGGCCCCGCTCTCGCCCCCGCTCTCGCCCCCCGCTCTCGCCCCCGCTCTCGCCCCCGCTCTCGCCCCCCGCTCCCGCCCCCGCTCTCGCCCCCGCTCTCGGCCCCGCTCTCGCCCCCGCTCTCGCCCCCCGCTCTCGCCCCCGCTCTCGCCCCCGCTCTCGCACCCGCTCTCGCCACGGCTCTCGCCCCCGCTCTCGCCCCCGCTCTCGCCCCCGCTCTCGCCCCCGCTCTCGCCCCCGCTCTCGCCCCCGCTCTCGCCCCCGCTCTCGCCCCCGCTCTCGCCCCCGCTCTCGTCCCCGCTCTCGCCCCCGCTCTCGCCCCCGCTCTCGCCCCGCTCTCGCCCCCGCTCTCGCCCCCGCTCTCGCCCTCGCTCTCGCCCTCGCTCTCGCCCCCGCTCTCGCCCCCGCTCTCGCCCCCGCTCTCGCCCCCGCTCTCGCCCCTGCTCTCGCCCCCTGCTCTCGCCCCTGCTCTCGCCCCCGCTCCTGCCCCCGCTCTCGCCCCCGCTCTCGCCCCCGCTCTCGCCCCCGCTCTCGCCCCCGCTCCTGCCCCCGCTCTCGCCCCCGCTCTCGCCCCCGCTCTCCGCCCCCGCTCTCGCCCCCGCTCTCGCCCCCGCTCTCGCCCCCGCTCTCGCCCCCGCTCTCGCCCCCGCTCTCGCCCCCGCTCTCGCCCCCGCTCTCGCCCCCGCTCTCGCCCCCGCTCTCGCCCCCGCTCTCGCCCCCGCTCTCGCCACGGCTCTCGCCCCCGCTCTCGCCCCCGCTCTCGCCCCCGCTCTCGCCCCCGCTCTCGCCCCCGCTCTCGCCCCCGCTCTCGCCACGGCTCTCGCCCCCGCTCTCGCCCCCGCTCTCGCCCCCGCTCTCGCCACGGCTCTCGCCCCCGCTCTCGCCCCCGCTCTCGCCCCCGCTCTCGCCCCCGCTCTCGCCCCCGCTCTCGCCGCCGCTCTCGTCCCCGCTCTCGCCCCCGCTCTCGCCCCCGCTCTCGGCCCCGCTCTCGCCCCCGCTCTCGCCCCCGCTCTCGCCCCCGCTCTCGCCCCCGCTCTCGCCCCCGCTCTCGCCACGGCTCTCGCCCCCGCTCTCGCCCCCGCTCTCGCCCCCGCTCTCGCCCCCGCTCTCGCCACGGCTCTCGCCCCCGCTCTCGCCCCCGCTCTCGCCCCCGCTCCTCGCCACGGCTCTCGCCCCCGCTCTCGCCCCCGCTCTCGCCCCCGCTCTCGCCCCCGCTCTCGCCCCCGCTCTCGCCCCCGCTCTCGCCCCCGCTCTCGTCCCCGCTCTCGGCCCCGCTCTCCGCCCCCCGCTCTCGCCCCCGCTCTCGCCCCCGCTCTCGCCCCCGCTCTCGCCCCCGCTCTCGCCCCCGCTCTCGCCACGGCTCTCGCCCCCGCTCTCGCCCCCGCTCTCGCCACGGCTCTCGCCCCCGCTCTCGCCCCCGCTCTCGCCCCCGCTCTCGCCCCCGCTCTCGCCCCCGCTCTCGCCCCCGCTATCGCCACGGCTCTCGCCCCCGCTCTCGCCCCCGCTCCCGCCCCCGCTCCTCGCCCCCGCTCTCGCCCCCGCTCTCGCCACGGCTCTCGCCCCCGCTCTCGCCCCCGCTCTCGCCCCCGCTCCCGCCCCCGCTCTCGCCCCCCGCTCTCGGCCCCGCTCTCGCCCCCGCTCTCGCCCCCGCTCTCGCCCCCGCTCTCGCCCCCGCTCTCGCCCCCGCTCCCGCCCCCGCTCTCGCCCCCGCTCTCGGCCCCGCTCTCGCCCCCGCTCTCGCCCCCCGCTCTCGCCCCCGCTCTCGCCCCCGCTCTCGCCACGGCTCTCGCCCCCGCTCTCGCCCCCGCTCTCGCCCCCGCTCTCGCCCCCGCTCTCGCCCCCCGCTCTCGCCCCCGCTCTCGTCCCCGCTCTCGCCCCCGCTCTCGCCCCCGCTCTCGCCCCCGCTCTCGCCCCCGCTCTCGCCCTCGCTCTCGCCCGCGCTCTGGCCCCCGCTCTCGTCCCCGCTCTCGCCTCCGCTCTCGCCCGCGCTCTCGCCCCCGCTCTCGCCCCCGCTCTCGCCCCCGCTCTCGCCCCCGCTCTCGCCCCCGCTCTCGCCCCCGCTCTCGCCCCCCGCTCTCGCCCCCGCTCTCGCCCCCGCTCTCGCCCCCGCTCTCGCCCGCGCTCTCGCCCCCGCTCTCGCCCGCGCTCTCGCCCCCGCTCTCGCCCCCGCTCTCGCCCCCGCTCTCGCCCCCGCTCTCGCCCCCGCTTTGGCCCCCCGCTCTCGCCCCCGCTTTCGCCCCCGCTCTCGCCCCCGCTCTCGCCCCCGCTCTCGCCCGCGCTCTCGCCCGCGCTCTCGCCCCCGCTCTCGCCCCCGCTCTCGCCCGCGCTCTCGCCCCCGCTCTCGCCCGCGCTCTCGCCCGCGCTCTCGCCCGCGCTCTCGCCCGCGCTCTCGCCCCCGCTCTCGACCCCGCTCTCGCCCGCGCTCTCGCCCCCGCTCTCGCCCCCGCTTTGGCCCCCCGCTCTCGCCCCCGCTCTCGCCCTCGCTCTCGCCCCCGCTCTCGCCCCCGCTCTCGCCCCCGCTCTCGCCCCCGCTCTCGCCCCCGCTCTCGCCCCCGCTCTCGCCCGCGCTCTCGCCCCCCGCTCTCGCCCGCGCTCTCGCTTGCGCTCTCGCCCCCGCTCTCGCCCCCGCTCTCGCCCTCGCTCTCGCCCCCGCTCTCGCCCTCGCTCTCGCCCGCGCTCTCGCCCCCGCTCTCGCCCCCGCTCTCTCCCCCGCTCTCGCCCGCGCTCTCGCCCCCGCTCTCGCCCCCGCTCTCGCCCCCGCTCTCGCCCCCGCTCTCGCCCGCGCTCTCGCCCCCGCTCTCGCCCCCGCTCTCGCCCCCGCTCTCGCCCCGCGCTCTGGCCCCCGCTCTCGCCCCCGCTTTCGCCCCCGCTCCCGCCCCCGCTCTCGCCCCCGCTCTCGCCCGCGCTCTCGCCCGCGCTCTCGCCCCCGCTCTCGCCCCCGCTCTCGCCCCCGCCCCGCTCTCGCCCGCGCTCTCGCCCGCGCTCTCGCCCCCGCTCTCGCCCCCGCCCCCGCTCTCGCCCCCGCTCCCGCCCCGCTCCCGCCCCGCTCCCGCCCCGCCCCGCTCCCGCCCCCACTCGCGTCCTCGCTCTCGCCTCCGCTCTCGTCCCCGCTCTCGTCCCCGCTCCCGCCCCAGCTCCCGCCCTCGCCCCCGCACCTGCTCTCACCCCGTTTCCGTTCCTGAACCGCTCTCGCTCATCCGCTCTCGTTCTCCCTTCCGCCCCCACTCCCGCTCCTCCCCCCGCTCCTGCCCGCCCCTTCCGTCGCCCCGCTTCTGCTCCGGCCCAACCCCCACCCCGCTCCCACTCCCGCCCCGTCCGTCCTGAGGCGAATGCTGCAGCAGTAACCTAACAAAAGGGTCACGGACCGCACGCGATCTTTCCTTCCTCTTCCCTGCCCTATCCTCACCCCTTACACAAACCTGCACTTCACTACCACACATGCCAGGAAACCGGTTCTGGAGCTTAGAGCTTGTCCCGGCTGGGGCGGTGCCACGCTGGTTGGGGAAAACCTCGCTAGCCGACAATTTGACGGCGACGGATCTCACCATCCAGCGGAGGAACAACATCGCTCTCGTCCGAGCAAAAACAAACGTGCTCTACACTTACGGGACTAACGACCTTAGCGGTTGTCGCGTCTCGAATCGCTAATCAATCAAACAATCGTGGCTGTATAAACGGCGAACATACGTAATTTCCTCTTCCATCGGAAGCGCCTGCTTTTATCCCGCGAGGCCAGTCTTTTCAATAACACTGGGAGAAGTCTGGCCGAGTTCCTGCAATACTGTGCAAGGAAAGGACGAACTACGTACAAGCGTCTCCCCGTGATGGTTCGAGTAGTTGGAAGCCCCTGATATCACTAGGGAACATGAGGAAGGTAGAGTGCGCAACATACTAAATTTTTTACATTGATTACGAATATCACAATAAAAACGTCATATCACGTCACAGGTTTTAAATATACCGTATCTCTGTACTGTATCATACCGTTTTTTGCTATTAATGCTAGTACATTTAAATTGCACCTATATGATGTAGAATCAATAAGTATAAAATCTATTTAAAAGTAAAGTATTAGTTCAGTTCATGTGTGCCACTTTCATGAAATATCCACAAAAATTGTCTTCCGAGTTTGTTTTTTTTACCTTCTGTATTGAAAGATTGCCGTCTTTGTTCTCGCGTCTGGTAGTCGCGCTCAATTAAGAGTAGGACTTAGTGGGCCTTAGTGGATGTAGTGAAAACAAGTCACGTGCACAATCATATTTCCTACTGAGCATTAGTCACCAAAAATAATTATTTTAGCCTCTTTCTTTAACGCAAGAATACAAGCATCCTACTGTTTGGGTGACGGATTCTGAGTCTGTCGGTGTCACACGGAACACGGTACCCGCAGTGCGCGTGAAGTTCGTGTCTGGTTTCTGTACGTCTCAAATGCATTAATACATTACAGTTCTGTGTTTTTTATAAAGTAAAATCCACCACATTATCTGTGGAAGTGAATCGGTTCGATAAAATGCAAATCGTTATTTAACAGCGAAAGTGCGCGAATTAACCCAATAACTTCTGTTACGTATGTAGAAGATTTACACCCAAACTTCAAAGGAAAAAATATAGAAAATTACAAAATTGTGGATTCTTTATACTTTCACAGACCTGTCTGAGATTAGAGCAAACCATGGGCGGCACGCCAGTGTTGTGTCATCTGTACAACCTATCTTAATATGTGGTTGTATGGAAAACTCAAATCATTGTCATTTCCTCTACCAAAGTTGTGGAGAATACCAACAAACCATTTTAATGTCTGCATATTATTATACGCACGAATAAGCATATTCCATTTTTAACTTGTTCTTATCTCGTATGAAGCATACCGGAGTGACGATGCGAAAATTAGTGTAGGATTTTATATATCTTTTGAACCTTGCGTGATAGAAACTTTTTCATGATGATTTTCGAAATCAGCGTGATCGTTTCTTTTGAAATCACCTACTTCCATCCTGGAGGTGAAAAAAAAATATTTTTGTTCCCTGGTGTATTCATCACAGCTAATCCTCAGCCTCAGCCGCCGCGTGCTCCCACTGATATACACCATCTCCGTCACTACCGCCACCCGTCTCCTGCTACCTCCGTTTTCTTTTTCATTCATGACTTGGACCATTACCATGACTGAAGAACCTATTTCTAGCTCATTCTTGGTTCGTTCCAACCTTGCTGGAGCTGATAGATTTGCTGGTGGAAAAAATCCAGTATTCTGCGATTTTTCCATAGCTGCCTCTCAAGGCTCATCTTCACGATGGAACATATCACAGCATTTAGAGTCTTTCTCGGTCGTGCCGCTAGATGCCGCATGGTCGCGACCGTATCAAGCACTGCTTGATTATACGACATCTAGCGGCACGCCCGAGAAAGACGCGAAATGCCGTGATATATTCCGTGTGAAGGCGGGCCTTGAGAGGCAGCTACGGAAAAATCGCAATATAAGATTATTGTAAATTCCACTGTCAGTGGAAGAATCTTGGTAGTTGTGGAGGAATATTATCCTAATTAAGTTTTCACCCTAGCTCTCCCATTCTAGTATTCAATCCAAGCTTACTACATTGCAAATATCTTTTGAAATCAATGTCGGCGTCACTGTTTAACTACACAAGTTCGTGTCGTCTACGAACTTTGGCGATGTCGTGGGGGCAGTGAGACCCATGATGTTAATACTTGCGGAGTATTTGGGGAAATATGGCGAGATAATAATTCGGCTACTGGAGGGGTAAACGCAATTAATTTTCGCGTGTCACACTTTCTTTGGGCTTTACAATTAAGTAATTGTAAAAGGAGAGGCGCAGAGCTGATGTATGACCTACCGGTAATCAAGAGTTCTATGAACATTTCGTACTAACAGCCTTTCAATTCTCTGGAACGGATGAAGAAAAATAGAGAAAATAAACCTACTGCTAGTAAATTAATATATTTCTCTTTCACACCTACTCATCTCGAAGTAATTACCTCTTCAGCGCCTGAGACTGTACTGCCTCGTCAGTTTATTAATCTTCAGAGGAGTTCGCTGGCTTATGTATTCTGTAACTTTGCAAGACAATGCATCTGTTGAATTATTATAGTACTTTTGACATGAAGCGTTTAAATGTCTGTAATTGTCTGAAAGAGTAAAGCAGACCACAAAATTATCTTCGGATACCGAATACAAAATTTGGATTGACAATTTAATAAAACATTTAATTTTACTTTATTATGTTTTTAGGTCAAACGTGAAACTAGATATGAAATAGTGTTTGTGTCAATTTAACTCTTGAAAAATTGCGTATATCGTTACACGTTTATCTTATCTTCATTTGTATATTTCCTATAGATTAAAATTTCAAACAGAATGGTTTTTCTGTTATTTCATTTTGTTTTGTTTTCTTTTTTCCTAGAGTATTTCCTGTTTATTTTACAGGATCAGTAACTTTCAATGGCTCGCGATGACTGAAATAACTCGCCCTAGTCGTTGAGTAACCACGAGAATTAAATGAGTTCGGAATGTTGTCAGGTCTAGATGTTCTCAAGTTATAAGAGTTTGCTATTTATCCTTCAATCGCGAGACTCAAGCGAACCAGTCTATTTCGAGAGGCAATTTAGTCTATCACTGACGTCACGCAATAGCTCTATTACCAGTCGTTTGCCGTCATTTCTAACCTATTGACTACTTCTTGACGGCCTTCGAACTACTTTCTATAGAATCGGAATCATTAATATTCACTGCACTATTTCCATCTGAAATTTCTATTATGTCATTTGTAGCAAGCTTTTCCAACTTTTTTACGTAGATCTTTCTCCACTGAATGGTAATGAAGTATTGGTTTCATGCATTACACTTATTCAATTTGAATTAACATAAATGAAAACGTACCTTTCTGAGTCTCCATTTTATAACGTCAGCGAAATGTGTGACGATGTATGAAATATTAAATTATATCAGCGTACATTTTGGAATGAATATTCATTGATCAGTTTGTTCTTCGAAGGGCTACAAAATGGTTTGTACGCTATTTCTCAGAGCGTTTAGTTCCAGTGACTTGCGGAATATGAAGTCGGTGCGACAGCTTTTATTCCGCGTGGGGAACTAGGGGAGAATGACTCGACGCGCAAGACTCATTGTGCCGTTTAACGATGGAATGACCTACAGAAGGGGTTCTTGTTTTTGCAGTGTTCTTTCGAGCGGAGTCTACAAGTCTGATGTTTCTTCGGCATTGTGTGCCCTCTCGAAATGCTCTGTTTGCCTTTTTGCCTTTTGTCAACGAGGAGAAAAAGACCTCTCACCTGAATAAACGTGGGACCATTGATTTCTTTTTAAGATGGAGCTGGCTGCGTGAGCTGTTTAATGTAAATTCTTAGTTATTTGAGATTTTAATTTTATTTTTTTTAAATTGTTCGTCCTATAACCAAATTTTAGTCCAGTTTTTAATTAAAGGTATATTTGAAAACAGTTTTTACTTCTACTACTTTGTCGCACACTGCATACATTGAATAGGGATAAACAGTTTTTACTTCTACTACTTTATCGCATACTGCCTACATAGTATAGAGAAAGGTATATTATGCTGCGGCAAAAAACGTCGATTTTTCGGCAGAAAGAGTAGTATTGTAACTCTCTGATACTGAAAAACTGGATAATTCGTGTTGCTTTAAATAGCAATTAACTTCTGTTGGGTCCGCAACTTTGGGTAGACAGAATCCACGTTTTGTGGGTCTTTGATATCGAAAAATGGGTTTATGACGAAATGTCTATCCTTCCGTTCGTCTGCAAAACTAGCAACTAAACAGTAGGCAGGATTTCCACTAAACGTGATCTTACCCGATCGATCTGCTTGACATCGCAGCTCCGTAAATTTGAAACGGATATTTTGGTTTTGGGGAGTGCTTTACATGAAACCTCGAAGAATTTTCATTTTTCTTCAAACAAAAAAAAAACAAACTCAATTTATTTTGATAGACCCAAGTACACTTATAAAAATGATTCAGGTACGGTTTTCGTTGAATTCTCGAGATTTCGAAAATTGCGGAAGTTTAAATTGTTTTCGACCTCGTCCTACAACTACGAGAGCGGAGCACTATTAGTTTTTGTTAGTTTGAACATTGACTCAAGTTTTGTATGTTCTTAATGTATTAAAAGAAATGTGCTTATAGTAATATCGTTTTGAGGGAAGGAATGCTAATGCAATTAAGAATTCGTACTCGTATATTCTGATCAAGCGGTTCTATGTCTCTGAGACAAATGATACATTAACGTAGTCATTTCATGCGGATTTAAAGGGAGGACTTGCATATTCAGACGTTTAATGCTGGTCACATCGATCCCTTGATTCTCGGTCAACGAACTACTGGTACTTATTCGGAGAGGAGGTGGAATGTAATAGAGACAGACTCTAGCTGACCTTCCTTCGTGTCTCGGGCGGATTCAAAAGGAGCGGTCCCATAGAAACGTTCTCCCTTCCCCCTCACTATCCAACTTGAAATGTTTCAATGCAAATATCCTTGCAATTTGTTTCTTGGATTAAAGTATATTATATGATACACTTTTTATATATTACAGGAGATATTATGGTGTTGAAGATTTTCATATTGAAAGAGATTCATCTAAGGTTTTCTGTAAAAAGACATTTGTCTGTGTAAATTCCCCTTGTGCATTTTCTGAATTCTGGTCTGTTCTAACCATTATCACATTCTAAATAGTCAGTGGACGGTCGTATTCTCAGATTCTAACTTTCGTAAGTGCGTGAACTCGCAGGCATTCTTCATTTTGAACACCAGATGTGCGCAATTTTTACTTCTTCCGAATGACGGACTGTGAAGTTTGTTTACTATCGGTTCGTTTTTAAATCATCGTTGTAAGAGCTCTGGCCGTTGAACTTACGTAGCAGAAGTACTTCCGTAAACTAATATTTCCTTCGTAAATGGTTTAATTCATTATCCTTGGAAAAGGGAAGTTACGCTACCCTGTGGCCGAAGAGAAATTGTGTTATTTATGCTATTTCAGCTATCTGCTTCTGAATTATTTTGCAAATAATTGTTCAAGACGTGGCTTTTATCCAGACAATTCTTGAAAATAGGAGTTTTCTCTGTGTTCGGAAAGTAATTTTTATTATTACCCGGAGCAATAAAATGTGTGTAAATAAGGAGTTGTCAACATTATTTTAGCTCATGGGAATATGGTGGTGTTTTGGGTTGAATGTTATTGGTTATGTGGAAATATACTCGTAGTTACAGAAATCCTTGAAATCCCAGAAATCCTTGTCTCGTAATCCATCAGTCGGTGATAGCTGCCTAGACAAATATTTAATTTACATTTCTAATTTTGTTTGTTTTTATTATTTCTGCTGCAGCTTCAGTGGTTCATTTCAGAACACTAGAATTTCAATGTCTAAATCGTAATACAGAAACAGTTCCAAAGTTCTCTTCGCTTGTTCGCTTCATTTGTGTATGGAGGTTATATTCATGTAAGTGTAATATCAATTAATATCCTGGGAACACACGATTTCACATACAGATCTTCTGTTCTCAGTGAAGAAGTTATCAGTCCCATAAATCGTATTACTTGACACAACTAATTGGGTTCCAAGATGTATTTAAATTTACATACACACACACACACGTTCACACTCACAAAAGAAAAAAAGAGATACTAAAAATAACTCGTATGTCGCAACTATCTCCTGAAAGTAATTTATGAGCGGGCTTTCCCAATTGACGCCGGCCGGCAGACATAATCGCTTTCGCAGCCCCCAACAATGAGTAATTGAGCGCGCGTCGCGGCACAGCGCGTCGTTACGCCGGAGCCATCGGCCGGGAACAGCGTTGCGTCACTTCCTCTCCGCGCCCGACCTTGTTTGCGTGCGCGGGGTGAGAGGGCAACAGCTAAACCGGCTGCGCGCGCTCTTCTCTGATGGTATTGTAGCCGGCGGCGCGGCGGCAGCCGTCTCCGAGCGAGCCAGCCAGCCAGGGCGGCCGTGGCGTCGCGCCACACGGCAGTGCTCCCGCGCCGCCCGGCCGCGCCGCACGCCTCGATCGACTCGCTCGCCACGAGCGGACGGCAGGAGGCCGCGGGACCGAAGCGTCCGCGGGAGCGGGAGAGGTCCGACGGTATGTGGCGACGTTCAATCCGCGTTACGCTCGCCAGGTGCGAGTCGGCTTCCAAGAGAGCGTGTTCGCTCTGCCCGTCTACGTTCGACGTGCCGTGCCGCGTCGGCGCCAGGCCGTTGTTTTGCACGCTGCTCGAAGGGGATGGCTGGAAGCGAACGTGTCGTAACCGTCGGTCTGCGCTCTGTATTTACGCGCTGCGTCGTTGCCCGTAACTCAATACGCAACGGATTCACTCAGCGGCACTCGAGCCGGAGTGCTTCCCAGTGAGCGTGTTGTGACTGTCAAGTCTTCGCTTCGCTCCACCTTCACGTGACGTGACGCTGCGCAGTCAGGCAGTCGCTCTCCACGCGGCACGGATCGTATTGGTTCGACTCATCACTGTCTCTGTCAGACTGCGCTCGAGAGTCCACGTTGTATACCGCGGGCGTTGACCGACGGGTCACACCGCACAGCAGTGCTTCGAAACCAGCGTACCGGCGCTGTCAAGGCGAGACTCCACAGTTCACGGTCCGTGTCGTATCGCTATCAGGAAATTACTCTGCACGCAGCTGGAACTGCGGTATTGCGAACCGAGTGTATCGTCACTGTCAGTCCACGTTCCGCGTTGCGTGTTGCGGCGGTATCTGGTCCAGCGTCAGTCCACGCACCGCGTCGCAACAGGACTCCGGAATTCATCCTTTTAATTGGCGCGGCGTGAATCCGGTGTGTTGCGCCACCGCCGGTGCTCCAGCGGCGGGCCACATCCCGTGTTCCGTGTTGGCCGCCGGTAGTCGTGTTCCAGCCCGCGTAGTGCCAGGATTCCGGCTCCGCATTGCCTCGGGGCTCACAGCAGATTGTGCCACTCGCCTGATGAGTCTGGTTTTCACCGTCTGGATTCCTGCAGCTCCATACACTACGCTGCAGCTTGGCGCGGACACATGTGAACTCTGTTATGCGCCTTGTCCAGCGTTACCCGAGGATATTTGACTGCCGCGCGGTTAAGACTGGCGCTTAGGACTTTTGTGTTTTCTTCCTTTCGATTTCTAGCACGGCACTGAAAGTTTCCGCGTCTTCAATCGACTCCTCTCCTATCGTTCGAAACCCCCCAGGAAATACCATTCCGCGGTACTCCACACCTTTCTGCTGTTTGGTGCGGCTGGAACACCTCACATGTGTTCTGTCTAAGCGTCCCTACCACGTTCCAAGACGGCATTACTGTCTTAGGTCCTATCCTGCTCTTCGTCTGTATCCCCTGTATATCTTGTTACACCCCTGCAGACTTCACGCATCTACAACTCAATTGTCAATCCTTCTTTTCCTGCAAACTCGTTAAAAGCTTCCTACTTTTATTGTTCAATTCCTTTATACCTCGTTTTCGCCCCCCCGTCTCAAAAGTCACTCTCCACAATCGTCACTCACGACACATCACTCCCGTACATATTGCAATTCTTCCCGCCTCACCCACGTTTGCAATTTCATGAACCATATGCCCGTTGTAGCTCAGATTGAACTCTACTACAGCAATCCGTACCCTGGATTTTCCCCATTACTCAGTAATCCACATCATCAGTAAACCTCACTCTTCGAGGTCTGCTATCACCGTCCCTTCACGGTCATTCCATTCTCCTCCACCCGTCTACATCCACCCCCACCACACGTCACACCCCGCTCCGCCCTGCGCCTCCCCGCCGCCACCACCCGCTCACAAACACACACACACACACCCCGCTTCGTGTGTCTCCGACTTCGCCACCTCCCCCTTCCGCGCATCTCCCCTCGCCCCTCTCTTCCCCCCGCCAGCACTTCCGTGCCGCACGGCGCGCTCCGCGCCTCCCCGCTCCGCTCCCGGCTCCGCTCTCGCGCAGCTCCGCGCCCGCACCGCCGCCGCCGCCGCGCAGTCCCGCGGCGCGCGGGGGTTAACGGACAGAGAGGCCGCGGCAGCGAAAGTAGCCGAAGTTAGCCGAGTTCACGGTCGAGGCCGGCTCTCCCCGGCAACCCGCAGTTGATAGATTTCCAGCATCCTTTTCGGTACAGCGCGGCCGGTCTCTCTCTCTGTCCCTCCGTCGTCTCTCGAGCGCGCGCGCGAGAGAGGCGAGAGCGCCGCGCGGCAACCCCGCGGGGAAAATGTAAACGGGCGGCGTCCCCGGCACGCACTCGCATTCACGCACACGCCCGCTTCCCGGAGGACGCCCGTCTGACAACGCACCGGCCGCGAGCGCGGCGACCCCGGCCCGGCGATGTTCCAGTGCATCATCCAACAACGCAACGGCTGGATCCGCAACAGCCCCGAGCTCAAAGACGTCTTCCCAGGTAGGCACTCGGCTGTGCGCTTCGGCCGGCGCCCGCGCGCTCTCGCACCCCGCGTGCGGCGGTGGTGCGTGTGTGTGTGTCTGTGTGACAGTGCTGCCGGCGACGTTGCCGTCGCGCGCTCGTGCGCGCACGGGGAAACCCGGTCGCCGCCGTCGCCGCGTGTTTCTTTAATGGTGTGCGTGCGTGAGGGGGAGGGGTGAAGCGGAGGCCACACCCCTACGGCCCGCCCTGCCCGCCGGCGAGGGGTAGGACTGTGGGGCTGGCGCGGGCCGCATCCCTACGTCGCGGCGGCGGCGGCGACAGCGGCGGGGTGGCGGTGCCAGTCGATACCGCTGCGCGGCTTTGGCTGTGCCTGTGGTGGAGGGCGGCTCGCTTACGGCTTATTCCGGGCCCTGGCCGGCGCACGCCCGCGCTCTCGCCCGCCGCTTTCTCGCGCTGTCAAAGTGGGCCGCCGCCTCCACCTTCTCCTCAAGAACCGTTCCCCTCGCCCCCTTCTTCCAACCCCTTTAACCCGCGAACAGATGCAGGTCGCCTCTCGGGTTGGCGTGACGTCTCGTGGCGTGCACGACGCGATCGTTCTCCCTCGCGAGACAGACGTCGCGTTTTCTTTTTCCAGCCCGCGTCCGTGACCGTGTGTGGGTGGGTGTGCATGTGTCGGCGCCCGGTGACGTGAGAAAGATGTATCGTTCGCTATCGAGGTAGCCCGGGCGGTAGCGAGCGCACCACAGCCTCGCCAAGCCGCCAGGAAATTGTCGGTGGCGTTCAGAACGAGTTTCGGATGTAAGGTCGTACAACACGCTCGTATTTCCCTTTACATTGCGCGCTAAGATGGCGGCCGGGCGGGCCCGCCCGCCCCGGCCCAGCGTCGTGGAAGTGGCGGTGACGGCGCGGGCGGTGGCGGTGGCAGCGGCAGCGGCAGCAGCGTCTTCCATATGTGCTGCTTTTTGTCGCGCGCCTTCGCACGCCAGCTATAACTGTTTTTGTTGGTTCGCGCGAAACTGGTTCTGTCTGTGTTCCTGCGCGTTTCCGCCTCCGGCGACGCTGCCCTGGGGCTCGTAGCCCGGCCTGCCGGTACCTGCAACGCGAGGGTAGACGAGGGCGGAGCGGGGGCGTGGCGCGGACGAGCGGGGGCCGGGCAGAGGGAGGGGGGTGCGTTGGCGCTCCAGCTGTTTACTATGGCAGCCTCCGTCTCCGCGGCCTTGGCTTGCAGCCGCGCCGGCCCCGCCTCCTCCTTCCCCCCTTCTCCGTGTGCCGGACCAGAGGCAAGTGCCGTGACCACGCGCGCTTGGCCTGGGTGCCGGAACTACGCTACGCTGTGGCCACTTGCACCGGCGCGATCCGGGGCTTTCGTCGGAGGGAAGCCGTAGGCTGGGAATTCCGGCGCGGATTGATCAATAAGGCAATTGCGCGCGCGCGTACTGCCAGTCAGATAATCTAGAAACATTTGTTTTTGGCACTGACATTTCATCTCGTTCTTTATGATCGTTGAATTGTTATTCAGAACGTCAACACCTTTCCTTTTCGTGATTGAGAAAATCCAAACACAACCTCGTCATGTCTGACCCCGAGTGAAGATCACGCCTCTTCAAGACGAAATGTAAACAATGTTCACTTGCAAAATGTCTAAATTCCTGGATCTCAATGTTAATGTTGGCATTTTTATAATGAATCCTGTAGTACGTGATCAGGTGTTAGTGTTGTTCAGGTTAATTTATATTCAAGCGTAGCAGGTTAATTTATGTAACATTTACTGCCATTGATTTGAATAATTTATTAATGAAGCACTATTTTATTGTGATACATTTTTTTACAGTTTGAGGTTACAAAATTCTACTTTTTCCACTGCGTAGAATTCCTAAAACGTATTAGACCACCCCCGTTTTCCGTCTTACCCTCCGCGTCGAGGATTAGACTTCAGGAGGTCCGTCACCTGTTCTGTTCTGTCGTTAAGCCTACCTCGAGGAAAAAACGTAATTACAAATGGGCGAGCCGTAATTTGCGTTGAGTGGCGATAGTAAACAGCAGCGCCAAGTGACCCTGAATTGCGCGTGCTGGCACCTGCCGCCGCCGCCGCCGTCACTTGGCAACTGCGCCACCGCCACCGCCGCCACCACCGCCACCAGCAGGGAGCGTTCGCTGGCGTTGGCAGCCCGCTCGCTCTTGGGAATAAGGCGGCCCCGCGGCGACACGCGTGCTTGAGAATAGGAGGCGCTTTTTTCATATTACTAGCGTGTGGATTATTTGGCTTCCCATTGTGTGGCCGCTCGCTCGTAATTAAAAAAAGGGTTTTGTTTCAGCAGAAAAGGCCCGCGGATGCGAACGCAGTGTCAGGGACGGAAGAAGAAATAAAAAGAGAGGAAAGAGGCTGTTCGGGATTGAACTTCTTAGTTTTTGTTGTAAAAGGAAGTTACTGGAATTAATTAATGCTACATTTAAATAATTTGGGATTGCGATAATAAGGGAAGTTTTGCATAAAATTCTTAGTGCTTATCGAGCTTCTCTTTCCTGTGGGTTGGTCTCAGCTGTACAAAATAAATATGAGACGATGACAGAATTTTTGCAGCTATTGCTCAGTGAATAAAGAGCAAGGATCCAAGTCATGTTTGAAAACCCAAATAAATCTGCGCGCCTTTTTTAGGAAAACGAGGCAGTTCCTCGTGTATAATGTAGAAGTACGAATTAATAAAGGAAATAAATAATTTGAACTGCAAAATTGCTTCTTGGGTTATTTTCAGGTACTATCAAGGGCGAAAGAAAAATTGTTTCTGATATTAGTAATGTAACAATGTTCTTCTTATTAGTATTTAATTTCTATTAATTAAATTTTTCTATTAAATTTTCTATTTTCCTCAAATGGTAGGTAGGGTATTATAAATATTTGTTTCAGGTCAGGTATTTGTATTATAAGTATTTGTATTAAACTGAAGTGTTTAAACTCTTCTAAGGGCTTCTGAAAAAAATTATGATCTCCAAACAGGTACTCCAGAATAGTGTAATTTCTTGGTTGACCTGTCCATGCCCGGATCGAGCGTAAATACGACGGTTTTGGGTACCAAAATTGGTAAAAAATCCTTGCCAAAGGAATAAAAGCAATTGACGACAGCAATTTTGCGGATCCATTATCGCCGCGACGCGGCCGTCGTACGGAAGTCGCACCAAGTGCGCTGCCGCGCCCCGCCCCCGCCCCGTCGCGCATCTCGGCGCCCCGCAATTGCCCCCGCGATAGCCCTGGCCTTTGTTGTTAACGTGCTCAGCGTAGCGGCAAGTTTAAATTGCCCAGAGGTGAGGAGGAGCTCTCCTGCAGGGTTGCCAGTTCATTTTGGAGAAAAAACCGCCCGGCTGACCGGTCGGCCGAGCCGCCTCTCCGCCGTCGCGGCGCTCCAGCCCCGTTTCCCCTCTCCCGCCGCGAGGCTGCTGTCGCCGTAGTCGCCGTCGCCGCCGCCGTTGCGTGCCATGTCCGGACGGTGTAGCTACTAGGTGGAAGCTTGGTGGTGGGAGGAGTGCCACTCGGTCTGGCTGGAGAGCTATCGAGCGGCCACGTCTGGGAGGGCGAAAGAGAAACGCCTAGCCTGCGGGTGAGAAGCGGGCACTGGGCCGATAAGCGATGAGGTACGCGACAGGGGGCGAGAGGAAGATGCTACTAGTACGGAATGGTGGCGAGGCGGACCGGCCGGGTTCCAGGATGGCTTGGATGCGGGACAGTGTGTGTGCGGGACGGCCTGAGGCGGGACGGGCGGGTGGCGGGACGGGCGGGAGGCGGGACGGGCGGGAGGCGGGACGGGCGGGTGGCGGGACGGGCGGGTGGCGGGACGGGCGGGTGGCGGGACGGGCGGGTGGCGGGACGGGCGGGTGGCGGGACGGGCGGATGGCGGGACGGGCGGGTGGCGGGACGGGCGGGAGGCGGGACGGGCGGGAGGCGGGACGGGCGGGAGGCGGGACGGCCGGGAGGCGCCGCTGGCTACGAGGCTGTGGAACGACCAGAGAAAAGAAAGACACTCGCGGCCGTTTCCTGCCGGCAGCCCTTCCCGGGAAGCGGGGCTGCCGGAAACTTACCGTGCTGAGCGGGGGTGCCGGACAGTTACTAATGGACGGCGCAGAGACTTCTTTTATGAGAATGGAGACTTTAGGGGAGAAATCGCGGGGTATTGGGCTGGCCATCGATTCTCCTTAGAGCATCGGCCTACGGCTACTCCGAGTCGATGCCATTACACCACTGAGACAGTTTGCATAATAATTTCTTCCTCTGGCTTCATAAGCGTCCAATGAATTTGTTTGTATTGTCAAAAATATCTACTTTTCTGTTTTATAATGCCTTTCACACAAAGATACATCGCCGAGGAGTGTTGTTTAAGTAATTTGTAGAGAAATAGGTTACATAATTACGAATCAGTCGTTTCATCCACGAAAACAATAGTACGCAAACATCAATTTGATGCCCTAATTGAGGAAAAGGAACACATAAAGGATCAAAAATCTTCCCAAGAGAGTAACTTTTCTCGCTAATTTTACAATATATACTTTTACAATATATACATATAATATACAATAACTCGACCTTCAAATTAATTTTCCTTTTTGCCTCTTTTTCAGAGCGGGAGTATACAACGTGCAATACTTTTCCGGTGTCATGGGATTATCCTTTCTGTATCTGTAATTCAAACTTAAATCATATATATCCCTAACTGAAGTTTTGAACTGCAAGTGAAAGTCGTGAAAGGCTGCGTTCATATCCTTTCTCTTGCTTCTACCTGTAAATCGAATGTTCGTACCATGTTCTCTGTATTGTGTAACAAGAAATCACGGGAAAATTGTTATCGTAAATCTGAAACGAAGGTTCCGACAGGGTAGAAACTACAAGCTCCACTCATTTTTGTATGATGTTCCATGATGCATTCAATGAACGTGTTTACTTAATTGATAGTAATAGTTCGGAATGTAAAGGAGCTCGAAAACGCAAGTTGCTTCTCATTTTGTATGCGTATTGGCTTCTTACGAAAGATTCATAATCATTCCAAGAAATAAACATTAAAAAAGTTATGTAAAATTAAGCAGAAATACTGCGGAAGTCTCATATCTAGAATCTAAAGAAGTAAAGGAAAAGTTCGAATTATATTTCGACCTATCAATTTTTAATTTGAGTTCATGAAGTGATAGTTACAAAGTTTGAGAAGGAGGATGAAAAAAGAGCGTTCAAGTTAATATATTTTAGTTAGTTGTCAAGATATTCATATGAAAATCAATAAATCGTGCATTACTATTTGTATTTTTCAGCTATAGCATGAAGCTGAATAGTTTCTTCTAATTTGTTCCAATTTTGTGATATTAAAATCTCGCTGTTGTATCATTTCCCCGAACTGTCTGTTCATTTCGTTATAATTTTTGTCATCCTAAAGCTGGAACGATGGTTCCGACAGAATAGAAAGCAGAATGTATGCTCATGTTGCTCCGATGTTCCGTGATGCGTCTGGCAAACATTAAGGCGGCGTGGTTAGCGAGTCATGGCGCCGAAGTGCCTGGATGCAAAGGGACCCGGTTACTGCGCTTGCATCTCCCTTGCGCTGTGGAGCGTGACCGCATGGCAAAGTTCGTGACCCTATTAGTGCGCTGCACAAGTTCATCATCAGCGTCCCAGCTTCCGGCTCCGCGCCCTCGCCCGTCACTCTCGTCTTCCGCGCCCCGCATCGACGGTCGAGAGCGTCCATTACCCCCTCCCCCTGCCACCCACTCGCCTACTTCCACACGCGAGCAGCTACCGTCTGCCGGAACTGTTCGAACACGGACGCCGGAGACTGAGTTACTGTTAAATGAAGGGGCTGTGGAAGGTAGGCAAACGCCACTATTTTAGTTAGCCGACACAAGCAACCCTCTTGCCATGCAGTTTTTAAGGGTTCCATGTCCTCTTCAGGTGGGATAATACCTACGTACATTTTTAGCCCCATACGAATTACAAGTGTTTCCTGAACATTAAACTGGCAGTTTATGAATCGTACAAATACTGCGTTAGTGTTGCTTATGGCTATCTTGTTACTATATCCTCAACATGGATCTGAAAAAATATGTAATTACTTCTTTACATAATTTATCTGCAATTTTAATGATAACGATGTTTTAATGTTTCTCAATTGTAAAACATTACAAAACTTTCTCTACATTCCGTAACGAAAAGTAAAATGTATATAGATTCTTAACGTTGTGTTTAAGCTGTGCTTTATACAAAATCATTCATATTCAGTGTAATGATTACTAAAAATATTCGTGATGATTTTGTTCCCCAACTTTATACTACCCTTACTAAAATTTTTTCATTAAACCTAAAGCTCAGTCTATTTGTGACAGTCATCTCTCATGCCACACTTTAGTGAGAAAAAAAACATTGTAACATTTATATTGTGTTGAACCGTAAATTAAAAAAATAATATTAAATAAAAATAATATTAATTAAAAAAGAAGTATTGCTCTGTTTTAACCTTATACGAAATTTAAATCCAATGCCATTTATTCGTGCCCCCAAACATTCCTTTCCAAAATATCCTTCTTAAAAACAAACAACAATCACCTACGATTAAAAGAAAACGAAAATTGAACTCTCAATTACACAACGGGCCTGATTTATGACCTGCTGCTACGAATGGAGAAAGTAATGAATAATGCTACATCAAGGTTTCTCTTAGTTTCTGTTATGAAAGACAGTTTCAATGTAAAGGCTGTTTGCCGTTAAGACCACAGTAAAAAAGGAAGCCGTTCAGTAAAAAGCATAACAGAAAGTGATTCCATCTCAAAATACACACAGTATTGAAACTTTCTGCGAGAGAAGGTGTACGATTTCTAACCATCCCTACAGACTTTTACTAAATCGCCAGTGTTTTTATAATGGAAAATATCCCTGCACTTGTGTTTTTGTACTGTTACTGGAATTTGTAAGTTTTTTGCGGGTGAACATGATCTCAGCACTGCGTTGCCTGAACATTACTTTCCTCCACATTTTTCGTGAGCATGTCACCTCCCCTGCTCCCTATCCAGTTTCAGACTTTATTTCAACTCTCCTATGCTCTACGAATCGACTACAATAATAATTTTGTGTTATCGATTCTTCATGTCTTCGACTCTTCGTCTCTTCATTTCTTCGACTCTTCGTTTCTTCGTCTCTTCTTTTCTTCGACTCTTCGTTTCTTCGACTCTTCGTTTCTTCGTCTCTTCATTTCTTCGACTTTTAGTTTCTTCGACTCTTCGTTTCTTGGAGTGTTCGTGTCTTCGTCTCTTCATGTCTTCGACTTTTAGTTTCTTCGACTCTTCGTTTCTTGGAGTGTTCGTGTCTTCGTCTCTTCATGTCTTCGACTTTTCGTTTCTTCGACTCTTCGTTTCTTGGAGTGTTCGTGTCTTCGTCTCTTCATTTCTTCGACTTTTAGTTTCTTCGACTCTTCGTTTCTTGGAGTGTTCGTGTCTTCGTCTCTTCATGTCTTCGACTTTTCGTTTCTTTTCGTTTTCTCCGTTTCACGTCTCTTCAACTTTTCAACTTTTCGTGTATTCAACTCTTCGGTTCTGCGGTTCTACGTCTTTACCAACCCACTGCCCACAAACTCTCTCAACATCGTTCTGACGTCCGGCATCCTACGCATATTTCCTAACGCCCTTAGCCCATTGTCTCCCTCAACATCCATTCCCCATTGTTCCACCTGCAACGCACATTCTGCAAAGTTTGTGTCGTCGTCGCTCATCCGCAATAGCCCGTCCTCCATTACGCTCTCTGCATTTCCCATCACGCCCCCCCCCTCCGCGTTTCCACCAAATGTTCCCGATGCCTCCAACGAACCATCCGAGGCCGCGGGCGACTTGGGAGAACTTGGAGCGACCTCTCGTCCCAGTTCCCTCTCTTCCCCCGCCCTTTCATCCCCCCCCCCGTCCGCTGCCCTTCCCACCTGCGCCTTTGTCACCCGGCCTTCGTGCGCTCTCTCGGGTTTCAGCGGCGCGCCCCAGCGCCCCGCCCCGCCCCTCCCCGCCCCGCCCCCGCGCTCGCGTGACCTGCCAGAGCGACGCCGCTATCACCTGGGCTCCACCGGCGGCGCCTCGCGTCTCCCTCTCCCTGCCCTACGTCGTCTGGCGATCGCGGGTTCACTTTCGCCAGCTCGCACGCTCTCCCCAACTCATCTTGGTCTGTTTTTTAATCCAGGTGATTTGGGCATTTTATGATCCAGGGAATTTCGTTTTGGTTCTAGAGGTTACTTCAGTCATTTAAATTTATTTTTCATCCATTTACGAAACCAATGCATACATTTTATTTTTTGTGTTTTTCTTTTGTATTTTCTTATTTTTTAATCCACTACACGTTGTATTGTAAGGTTTTCAGTATAGCCCATGTGTATATTACTGCAAGCATTCAATCAGCGTTATCTATTTCTAAAGAAGCAATTGCTGATACAGACATTATTTTTAATCGTTTTGAAGTCGGTTGCACATTTTCCTCCGATTTTATTCATTGTATCGTGGCGTACATCTTAAATAACAAATTCTAAATTAATCCATTCTAGTACTTGGGACTATTGGGAAAGAATTTTATTAGTAACAGTCGTTTCGGTATCATACTTGTAAAAAAATATAAATTTTTAAATATTTATTTAAAACTTAAAATATTTAAAAATAGACCATACTTATAAAATAAAAGTAATTGTATATTAAGACCGTAAATTCTTGAATCTGGAAAGGAAAAAGTTAGTTCTTGAACAATTTGACTTGTAGAGTCTCCAGTTATCCAACGTAGTGTTTATATGGAAGGTGAAAGGGTATGGAAATTTACGGATATCGAGAAATTGGAGTTACCGGTATTTCATTGTACGGCATTCGAAAATAAACTTGTATTACAAGATTTGTGTAGTATGTTGTGAATAGTTCCTATTTTTGGGGGAACACATCTCGCCTTGTTTCATATGATGCTTTTTTGATTTCCCTAAGCCCTGCGCATTTTTCATACCTTTTTCAACCTTTAATTTTCCTTTGCAGTGTTCATACTTCTTACCTGCGCCATATTGCTCTCCACTGCCCTCGCTCCCTGGTCATGTGGAGTTCTTTTGGGCTTCTTCATTCGATTTCAATTCCCTGCCTCAGGCCACCTTTGTGTGTTCTTTGTTGTTTGTATTTTTGGCATCTGGGGAAGAGGGAGAGAGCTCCATTTGTCGGTCTGTTTTTGGACTTTACGGACATCGAATATTTTATTGACAGGTCGTAAAATTCCTCGATTGACTCCCCATATAAAATTTTTAAAGGTATTTCGGTAGTGGGACGAAGTGGATGCCGACATTCATGTAAAGGAACAAATAAACGAATACTCAGCGAAAGTATTATTGAATTGAATTTATTTATCGTAAAAGTAGTAAAAACCGTAGGTTATGTAGATGCGAAGTATAATCGGCACACGTTTTCTTGAAATCCAGCACACCCACCACTCTCTTTTACTAAAGAATGCACTTGAATTACGAATAAAGGTACAACGGTCGTGGTTGGCAACATAAGAAAATTAGAAATTTTCGCTCCCGAGTAATAGAAAAGTAATATTTACATCGAAAAATGAACTACAGGTTTTATTTTATAGTATTACTGACAAAATAACTAACCTTCTCCTCGCCCCACTTTTCTCACAGATAATCTAATAAATGAAGCACCCGTACTTAGGATTCTTTTTTTGTAAGACAATAACATTAGAGAAAATCATTACTTTGAAGTAATATATATTCAAACATTGTACATTTTTATTTGTTTTGGGGTTGGATTTATTATGTGAAGATTGCTTGAAATGTTTAGATTGCGTGTTGTATTTATTACACATGTTTACTGGGTTGTGAAGAGGATGTTCTGTTAACTCTACAGAAGTTGTGTTATTTCTTTAGCTTAGTAGACAAGATGTAGATTCATCTTTTAACCTGTGTCCCTCGACCGGTTGGACTACGTGTACTTAATTAGGAATCACCGTTAATATTTGAATAATCATCTGCGACCATTAAAGAAAAGCAGTCCTGTTCGCTCCATGAGCGTGTTATGAAACAGCTTGAAGGAAAGTATATTATCCCAAGATACACATAGGAATCTCGAGCTGCGAAGAGCTATCTGATTACGATGCGCGGTGTACCTGGACTGTAACACGCGTGAAACTTTAGAACTCGGTCTCAGCTGTCTTGTGGTCAGGAACTAGCAGCTGCGTCGGCAACCACGTGCTTTGGCTTCATGTGTGAGAGTGAGCAGAAACAGTTGCCAGAAACGCTGGCGTTAAAGTAAATTTGGATTCTATGTGATTCTGCGAGCAATAGATCTTGGTGCTTGCTTGTTAGTTTCAGGTTTCTGGGCTTGTCAGCAGTTAGGGTCAGTTGTCCCATTAGTGTAGTGAATGTTTTATCGCCGGAGGTAGTGGTGTTCCTCACCACTGGACGGTGAGATTCGGCGCCGACCTACACGGAATACACCCACCAGGCATTTCTCCCTGCCTGGACAAGCTCTGTGCTCTTGACTGGTCTTCCGACATGTATGATAGCGTAGTGCATGTAAGTGCAAGATGTGTAAGTAAGAGGTGACAAGGAAGATGAAGGAAAGATCGCGCGCTGTCCATTTCCCGTTTTTTAGGATTCTGCTCTAGCATTCGTCTGGGGTTGATTGTAGAAACCACGAAAAGCTACCGATCACAGCAGTCGGTCGCTAGAATTCTTCTCCAGACACAGGCTGAATTCGACCTAGCTATTAGGCTTATGCCGAAAATCTACCACACTTGGGTGTTGAACCCGGGACCTCCCAGTTACAGAGACACGGGCAATGCTGGCTCTGAGCTAAACCCAGCGTGTCATCATGGTGCGAGTGAGAAGTGTTACCCTGTTCATATTGTACTTCATTATTAATGTTTTAGTGGTTCGTGATTGTCGAAGCGTGCCAACACGACTGGTTCGGATGGGTTGCAGGATAGAATTAGGGATGGAGGCTCGTCCCGTGTGTTCGTCCGACGTGTGTTGTGTGGGGGAGGACCTCGCTTTGTGATTACTCCAGATCCGGGGAGGACACTTATGTTATTATGGCTCGATACATATAGGAAAGAAGGTATCAAGTTTCGGCTGGGAAACAAAAACTTTCCTAATATATAGTTGTCGATTTTAAGACATTGAAAAAAACAATTTTTGTAATTGGTAGAATTACACTTGAAGGATTTGGGATAGTAATAAGATAAGCCACACCAGCCACAGAAAGTTTCCAGCTATAAGTTAATGATTAGAGGGCAGACTTTAATGAAATGTCTTTCTTTTCTTATCACTGCAGCAAAATGCCGTTTAGTATAGAAATTCATTTTCTGTTATGACAAAAGGAAATTACCCGTTTTTATACGTCTTCTTGTTTTTTTGTCGATTTCGGCTAAAAGTAGTTTTTTACCTATTTCCATCATTTAAATGCATTTTTCGCTGATTTCATCAGTTTTAATGTCATTTTAATAGTACTTCAAATAGATTTTACAAGATGCAACAAATGTCCACAGTAATCTTGAGTACCCATATCTTGTAGCCTATTCGATTTCTTTGTTCAGAAATTGTAATGTCAGCCGTTGTTAGTAAGGAAACTAAGGTTCCTGTGACGTCTGTCAGTACCATTATTAGTTCGGCCGATTTAGGAATAACTAAAGACAGAGATTTCGTGGTAAAGAACAGTGCAAACCAAACGTTTGAAAGCTGAGTTCACTTCAACGAATAGAAGCAGCCTCTATTACACCAATAATGTATCCAACGACTTGAATTGTTCATCCGAACTGGTTTTGGTAACATTTTTTACGTCATTTTTACTTGCTTTTGGGGCATTTTTACGTCATTTAAGAGCATTTCATTGATCATTTTTGGTGTCATCAAAATCCGCTGCCTGTTAATGATAATATCTAGATTTCGATTGAAGTGTATCTCATCTTGTAAATTATCCAAGACCTTCAAAAATATGATCAAGGCGAATACTTTGTTAACAATTCAAGCCACCCTTTCAACGAAATTAATATTTATGAATAGCATGGTGCTTGTAGCTTATCTTCGTACTGCCCCAATCTGTTCAATTAATCTGTAAATCTCAAGTTCGCCACAAAGAAAAGTTAGTTGAGTGATAATAGACGAAAACATAGTTCAGGAAATGAGGCAGGATAAGCCTTTCGTGGGGCCCGAAAACAGGTTTCGTGTAAAATGATATGGTTCTGTGACATCTTGTGAATCGATATGTTCTTTCCGTGACTAACGGTTCAAAGGTGTGTCCGAGGCACGTTACCTTCCAACACGCTCAATGCAGTTCCAATGCAGGGAGCATACAGCCCCTTTGTGTCCCTTTTGTTGACAAGGTATGTTTGGAAGACAGACCTGGGAACTGGGTTCAAACGTGACCATTGTTTTAGATGACGCTGGTTCGTTACTCTCGACCTTGTAACTCCAATGGTCCCGTTCTGCGTGTTCCGTTAAAGTCCTTGCTCTCTTGCAGATGCCGACATGGTCTCTATCTGACGCTTGTTGCCCATCCCAGATACCATGCTTTACAAAATAAGCGTGTATCGTGTTGCGAGTAAACTTGAAAAGAAGTATTATCGTATTCAATCTAATTCTGCTGATTGCAGAAGCCGAGCAGTTCGATGTAAACTCCATTAGCGCTTCCCAGATGAAATTTAGATTTTATAACTCGTTAAATGTGGTGAAGATGGAGAAATTACAACCGCCATGATGTGCTGACGTTCGGAGAAATAATCAAGGGGAGATGAAGACACTTTCCACCCGTTAAACATTACACGCAATGAATCTCGTCACTCATTTATACCGAAACCGGTCTGAGAACCTTTTGACAGATGTATTTAAAAGAGCAAAGAAACTCACTGGCAAAGACAACCACTAGCAGCGTCGTGTAAGCTTCCAGGATGAAATTTACATTGACAAAAATATTTCAGCGTAAATACTGCACCTATGTGTGTGCTTCCTCTCTTGAGTAATAACCTGTCAAAACATTCTTCATATGTTGAAAGAACAAATCTGTAATGATCTCAAAAATTAAAAAAAAATACTGATATGATATCATAACATTCTACATCCATTTACAAGCAGATTACTATTTCCATAAGTAGAAGAGTCTCAAAGCTAAGAAACATTCTTGTGAAATCGATTTCTTTTACTCCTGCCCCCTGTAAAATTTGAAGCCACGAACGCACGTCGTTTTCTTGTGCGAGTGGATCCCGCCCGCTTCCGCGCTAGCAAAACCCTTCTCGCGTGCGTACACTCGCTCCTCCCCCTTCCCCCCCCCCCCACTCGTTAAAAGGAAAAGGGAAGGAGCGCCGCCGGCCACGCCGCTTGTACTACCGCTTTTATTAGCGGTGCGTGGCAGTCGACGACATCGTGAGAGGAGGGAGTCCTCGCGAACGCGTGTGCGTGCGTGCGTGCGAGCGACGGGAAGCGCCGGGCGGGGGGAGGGGGCGGACGAGGCAGGGTTTCCGCGACCGACGTGCTATTTCAGGCGGCGACCGGCGGCGGGCGGCGGGCCGCGCGCTTCCGCCGCGTTTCCGGGGCGTCTCCGGTTGACCCGCCGCGACGCGCGATGGGCCCGAACTGAGCGCGTCAGACATTCAGCATGGTGACGGATAAAGGGAGAATCTAATGTATTTTCTCCTTTTATTCTAACGTGGCCGATCTCATTAGGTCATTATTACACCTCCTGCCTTATGAAATGAATCTTTTTGACAGTGGGAAGCACATTTCGGAGGCCACTAGCCCCGTTGAGAACGACGTTCGCGAATTATATGAAATATTCATTTTATGAGGCAGGAGGTGTAATAACGACCTAATGTCATCGGCCACGTTAGAAAAAACGAAGAATAGAGACCGGAAGTTTGGCGGAATGCCTTTTTGCTATTGTTAATAGTTTATACTTTTTGACAATAGGAATCACTTTATTGTGGTTCTGGAGTTTTTAGTAGATTTTTCATTTCGTCTTTTCTTGCCTATTTTAATTAATTTAAATTTTAAATAATCATAATGCCTATTGTTGCCATTTGTCTTATTTTTGCTCTTTACTGCCTTTACGTCATTGTTTTGCTTTTTTCTTTTCCTAGTACCGATCTCGACCAAGCTGAATATGCACCTGCAAGCCTGGCCAACACGAAGGCACCGTCGTATTTTGTCTTTCTCTGGTAGGCTGTGTTAAATATGTAAATGAAGGAGGAAGATGATATCAGTCTAAATTTTTTACTTTTTCATTGATGTCGACGGACCGTGTTCGCTCACGAGGAATCCCCTCCTACATTTAAGCATGGCCTCCGATCTCTTCTGAGGACAGCTCAATGTGTATGTTGTACCGTTTCAGTGCTGGCGATTACACTAGTGCGAAGAACAAAAAATATAATTCCGATGCCTTTTCAAGATTCGAAAGGGAGACCTTAAAATCACTTTGAAGAAAGAGCGTGAATAAAACAAATTCGTAGCTACAATACCCTAAGGTCTTTGGAATTAAGATTACCAACAAAAGATCATCTTACACGTTAAGTGCTAAAGTAAATTTTAGAATTTGAATAAAAAAATATTGATTTTTTGCAATAAATTCTGAGAACTGTGATTTTTCATTGTATAAACGCATTTTTCATTCCTACTTTAGCTAGAATAAATGCCTTTTTATTGTTAATTTCAATAAAAATAAATGCCTTTTTGCCTCCCTATATTTTGGTAAAATAAATGCCTGAATATGCGGGCTCCACAACGGTAAACGCTAATTACTGAATTAACAGCTTCATATTTGCATCCAAAATTAATAGATGAAGCGCAAAGTAGGGACAGCTTCGAAGCATTCATCCGTCTTTTGTCGGTCAAAGTTGACATTAGCCACTGCGAGGTAAGTGAAGTACGTTTCTCGCTGACGGAGACACTGGGAAGAGGAAACCTCAGGCCAAAGTAAAGCTCGGTCCCAGATCTCACATTCCACTGACGAAGGAACACCGCCACCAATCGGAATGCAAATGCACAACCGTCACGGGCTCATGGCCATAGTAGTTCGCAATGCATAGCACTCACAAAATCAAAATAATCAATCAATGGAGTTGGAAGATTGGTTTGCCCGGGATCTCGAAAAATAAGCTGGCGTCGTTATCCGAATTACTTAATTGCGCTCATGAAATCACGGAAATTAAGGAATTCGAGACACCACAGATTCCTGGTCGGGTGACCGTCTGGGAACCCCTGGGTTATTAACGGCGCCGAGCCCCATGCCGAAGGGATAAAAGACACTGACTGACTGCGACGTGACGAAAAAATTAATGACAAAAAATTAACGGAGGATTACTCCAGATGCTCTCAATGTTCAAGAAGGTCTAAGAGATGTGTTGCGAAGACGCAACATATTAAAATAAATCAGATCTACGTGTACTAGAGTTACTAAGGCTAGAAAACGTTCTGTTTGGTCGAGAAAATAAATTCCTACTAATTTGTTTGATATTATTACTTTCCCGTATACTGTACGTACGTACGTATAGTATAAGGGAAAGTAAAAATAAAAGAAAAGATAGGCTGCCGCTGTGTGTGGGGTTGGCCCACTGTGCTGCCGTTCAGGGCCGCCGCAGGCGGGCGGAGCGCAGGCGCGCGTGGCTCCGGGCGCGGAACGATCGCGCGTTCGCTGCGGAAGAGATCGCTGCGCGGGCGCCCGCCTTGCACTCGACTCAGAGGGACGTTTCGCACTGCACCGCACCAGGCAGTGGAGTCAAAAGGATGCTGCTTGGCTCTCAAATAGACTTGAAGATAGCTCGTTAAGAGAATGTGATTTTTAATTTTCGCGCGGACGAAGGATTTTGGTTTTGGGGATATAAGGAGCATGTTTTTGTTGGACTAAATGTAATAAGTTTTAAAACGATTTTATCACATGATATAATGATGAGTAATGACGAATGCATTCGCAGTATTTTCGAAGGAAGTGGAGAGGAGCTTCTAAAAATGGAATGTGATTAATGTCGCAATTCGCGGCAGTGCAGCAAACCGTGTGTGAATGTGCCTTGAAGTGACATTCGATATATCTCTATTACTTTACAGTGGGTTACAGAGAAGGGCGCATAAATGTGTTAGCTAACATCCGTTTGGTCATCCACCAATAAGACCGTAGTGCAGAGTGTCCGCGTTGGTGGAAACGGATCGTAACTCCACATTATGCAGAGGGGAGGGATCGTAACGACCAACGCACTCGCCTTCTATGCTTCTGGTCCGGCCAATCTATGTGGAATTTATGCTGTTGGAAGGCCGCTCTCGGAGCATTTCTAAGGAAGTTGCTTTTACCGTTTCCCCTGCCTCTCATTACACCAATTCTTTATCATCATTTCATCATCGCTGTCATATACTCATTAGATCATCACTCGTTGGCCTCGGTGACCTCAGCAGTTTCAAAGGTTTCTCAACTCAAATTAATTAATGAAAATAAAATAAATATATAAATTCACGAATCGTGAATTGACCCATGAAACATATACGGTGATTCTTTCTGGCGATCGCGGTGGTGTTATTGTTAAGTGTTCTGATTCCCCAAGATATACTGCTCATATGTTCTACATTTTGATTTTTACAAGAGCAACTCTTAAGAAAGTAAACAACACTAGATATGCCCCACCCTGTACGACATTGCAGGGGCACCTGCAGCAGGAACTGTTTCAGATTTGCTTATCCACTGGAGCTGGGACGTGCTCTGCTACCCCAACACTATCTGGATTTAAGTCCTTGCAACTTAGACTTGTCCTTTAGGGTGAAGGATCGTGGGATCTTTGGGATTAGCTTCCGAATATGCAGTAATCGCTCTCTTCACGTTATCAAAAATACGCATTGTGAAGTATATCCTACAATTTACATCGCCGGGAACACGCACCCAATATTTGTTGCTACATCTAATGCCTGTAATACTTACTTTGTGTAAACGCAATGTTTCTAGAAAGTAAATAGTGACTACTGCTAAAATATCAACTTGTGTAAATACATTTTGATCTACTGCTTCACCTGCAACTTCCAAGTAATTTCATTGCATTTTTTATTATTCTGAAGATAATTTTATGTTGATTCCTAGTGTTATTGAGTTTGTTACGTCTTACGGAAAACATCGCGGTGGACGCTTGGCGCCATTTTATCATTTCTTAAGCAACACATCTACTTGTGAGTAGTTATCATGATTCCACGCTAATACCTGAACGGTGTGACAACTTTTCCTGTTGGTTTCGAACTCGCGCCTGACAGGAGACGTGGTTCACCCCTTAAAAGAAAAAAAACTGTACACTGTGATTTAAATGAGGATTGAATGGCTAAGGAATTTTTTAACACCTGAGATTTTTATTATTTCATTGACTAAAATTTTTAATAGGATTTTACACCTCGGCGATAACAAGAGATGATGTAATGCGATCAACCTGGCCCTTTTCACTCTTACATTTCTAGTTTGAATACTAAATTAAAATTTAATTATAGCAGGCACTTGAGAGGAAAATTATTTTCATATTCCTCCCGACACTTAAATGTCAACTATCCCGACAATATTTCTTGCTTCGTGACGGGCGATCCCGTAAATAAGAGACCTTAAAATATGTTTAGCTCGTGTTACTGGCTTCACTGCGATAAGTAACGTAAACAAGCAGGACAATAGGATAGATCCCTTACCTGACTCAGATGACATGACCTAGGACCTTGGCCGGCCAGTGGGGCAGTTTTAAGAAACGGACAGATATTCATCTTTAGTAGCAGTAAAAGTTACATTTATTTTGAGCTGTTTTTACTTTCCCTTATACGTACGTATACACGGAGTAATATACGTAGTATAGGGAAAGTTATGTAATACTGCGGGAAAAAATGGCCAATTTTCGGCGGAAAAAAATTAATTGCCGGGTCGTGAAAACGAATAAGTGGATAAAACCGACTGCTAAATTAAGAAAAAAAAATCCCCTAACACGTGGTATAGCCAGAAACCCTGTTTTCTAGGTTCTTGATACCGAAAACCCAATTGAAAGGAAAACGTCCGTCTGTCCGTCTGTCCGTCTGTCTGTCTGTCCGTCTGTCCGTCTGTCCGTCTGTCCGTCTGTCCGTCTGCCTGTCTGTCCGTCTGCCTGTCTGTCCGTCTGCCTGTCTGTCCGTCTGCCTGTCTGTCCGTCTGCCTGTCTGTCCGTCTGCCTGTCTGTCCGTCTGCCTGTCTGTCCGTCTGCCTGTCTGTCCGTCTGCCTGTCTGTCCGTCTGCCTGTCTGTCCGTCTGCCTGTCTGTCCGTCTGCCTGTCTGTCCGTCTGCCTGTCTGTCCGTCTGCCTGTCTGTCCGTCTGCCTGTCTGTCCGTCTGCCTGTCTGTCCGTCTGCCTGTCTGTCCGTCTGCCTGTCTGTCCGTCTGCCTGTCTGTCCGTCTGCCTGTCTGTCCGTCTGCCTGTCTGTCCGTCTGCCTGTCTGTCCGTCTGCCTGTCTGTCCGTCTGCCTGTCTGTCCGTCTGCCTGTCTGTCCGTCTGCCTGTCTGTCCGTCTGCCTGTCTGTCCGTATGCCTGTCTGTCCGTCTGCCTGTCTGTCCGTCTGCCTGTCTGTCCGTCTGCCTGTCTGTCCGTCTGCCTGTCTGTCCGTCTGCCTGTCTGTCCGTCTGCCTGTCTGTCCGTCTGCCTGTCTGTCCGTCTGCCTGTCTGTCCGTCTGCCTGTCTGTCTGTCCGTCTGCCTGTCTGTCTGTCCGTCTGCCTGTCTGTCTGTCCGTCTGCCTGTCTGTCTGTCCGTCTGCCTGTCTGTCTGTCCGTCAGCCTGTCTGTCTGTCCGTCTGCCTGTCTGTCTGTCCGTCTGCCTGTCTGTCTGTCCGTCTGCCTGTCTGTCTGTCCGTCTGCCTGTCTGTCTGTCCGTCTGCCTGTCTGTCTGTCCGTCTGCCTGTCTGTCTGTCCGTCTGCCTGTCTGTCTGT